>VZSC01002758.1:257532-342707 GCA_013398225.1 Steatornis caripensis | reverse complement strand
TGGAGCTGTGTGTGTCTCAGGAGGGATCTGGAGACCCAGTGGGGTGTCACTGGGCACCCAGCATCAGGAGCCCGGCAGGCACGGACACCCCCTCAGTGAGGGGTGAGCCAGGTACTGGGGTTTGGGCGGCTCTGATGAGATGTGGCAGGTCACCTTCGCTGGCGTCTTGCTCGCTGGAAAGATGAAACATGCTGGAGCATGGGTAGCGGATAGAGGAAGAGAATTTAAATGTACCGAAGAAAAGCTATTGACTTTTATGTCTGAGCAGTGAAACATGGAAAAACACAGAAGCCTCAGGTTTTGATTTCCGAAATATCTATTGGATTGCCAGGTTGTGTCAAATCTCTGAAGTGTTTTGCTTAGGATTAGCTAGCTTTGTGGGTTTGGGGCAGATTTTTTTTAATTTTTCATGGCAATTTCAGTACTATTATGGGTGTTTTGTAAGCGGTGTTGCCCGTGGTGAATTGCATCTGTCTCTGCTGATGTGCAGCCCATCCTGCGCCAGACACCTCAGCTTTGCTCGGACTGAGCAGCTGCTTTGGGGCACCATGGAGGAATGGAAAATCCATTTTTTTAGCAGTGAGCACGGGTCAAACCAACGTGGAGCTCCGGCCTCTCCACCAGCACAGTGAGACACACGGCGAGGGGGTGGGATGGACCTGGGCAAGGCACAGGAGAGCAGATCTGGCTCTCTGCAGCCCACTGAAAGTCTTGAATGTGTCTCATGTCAGTGGCTGAGAGATGTGAACTGATCCTGAGGCCAGTCCTTCTGTCAGTCACAGAAGCTGAACCTGCTCTCTAAACACCACGCCTTCCTTGGGAGCTCAGATGCAGGGAACCAGACCCTAATTTGTTTCCTGGATCTTAGTATACAGCACTTTGAATTGCACAAATATTCCTGGAGCTGCACGAAGGCTCTGCTCTATTCTTTGCTATTCTGCTTGTCAGGGAACAGATCAGGGTCTGGCTGTTTGACCATTTCCTAGTAGGAAATTATCTGCCTAAAAAAATTTGTATGAGTCTGTGCGTGTGTATTTAGTTATCTATTTTTTTTTTAGTGGACTGAATAATTTTTTCAAAACGGTAGTAATTTTCTACTGTAATATGTATTTCCCCCCAAACTTACATCTCAAGAAATAAAGGAAAACTCGTAAGCCTCAAGTCCGTTTTAGGTGTTCACATGCTGTTGTAATTTGATTTAGTTTTATTGAATTGAAAGAATCAACATGTTACTGTAATTCAGAAAATGCTCGAACTGAACTAAGTGTAGGGTTTTATTTTATTTGTTAATAATTAATTAAGTAACAATGCTGCGAGTAGGAGAGCAGGGCCTGAAGTACAATTTTGGGTTATGGTATCTGACGATAAAGTGGATTATAAACTACGTTAGCTGCAAATTAAGTATTATACAATAATACATATGGCAGACCTTGGGAAGCTGTATATGTTCCATTTTCTTTGTGTGGTCATTCCTTGTTGGTTAACATTTCTGTAGTCTTTGATTATTATTAAAGATATATCTAAAAATGTGGATGAAAAGTTCATCCCCAAACTCTCATCACAGCATCATTTACAAATACCGTTCAGGCTGTCCGCTTTCTAGGTATTTGTTGTGGCTTCTAACTGCACACAGCAATCGCATGCTGGTGCAAAATGACCAGTCAAAGTGAAGAGGTGACAGATGCAGTACAAAATGCAATTTAAGTTCTTTATCTCAAATACCTTAAGAATACGTTTCAATATCAGAAGTGTTTCTGGAGGAAACAATACAATACAGGAATTCTGTGGAATAGTCCAAAGGAAATTAATCCAAGCCCAGATACATGCTTCAGATTGGGTGAAGCTTATTGTTTTCTTTGTACTATAGACCCACTAACTTTGAAATACTGAGGGGTATTAGTTTTAACAGCTCTCAGTTCTTTATCTGCTTTGCAAGTAAACTACTGGCCGTTAGTGGGAGCGGGCTACTTCTCTTTGCAGTGATGTAAGCAATTACATTACTAGAGAGCCTTCCATTCACCGGCTGTGCCTGAGACATAAATACATGTCCTTAGAAGGAGGAAGATATATGTCACCATATATAGAGCATCCCAGTAAGAAATGCATTATGAATGATTCATGAAGACCATGACCTTTTCCAAGCCTAGCAATTTAAATGTATTTGGTTGAATATAAGGTAGCTGTAATCTTGACAGCTATCTTCTTTATTCCATTGTTTTCGTTTCTAATATTTCTTTTGTAGCCACTCTTGCTGACCTAGATGAAAATCTCAGTGTTTTCAATGTTCTTTCTTAGATGCTTGCTATATAACTACCAAATTCTGTGGTTTCTCTGGAGCAGACCAGCTGCAAACCTACAATGGCCTCTAAAATCATGCTTTCAACTCACTGTCTGTGTCTGCGTGGCACCGGTGTACAGCAGCCTTTGAACTACATTTTGTTCTGTTATACCTTTCAGCTTGTAATTATTTTCAGCATCAGATACTTTATAACCATAACTCTAGCAACTTACTTGACAAAATATCTAGCATCGGCTATATCTGCGTGCAGTTACCCTGATGCACCCACTATTCCCAGAACCCACTGCTAACAAAGCAAAGTAGGAAATCTGTGTCTTTGTAGGGATGGGGATCCAGTCTATGCGTTCTGAAGGCTTAAAAGCAGAGCTTAAGAAACTCACAGGTCCTCCATTGTCCCCTTGCCCCAAAACCGTTTTGCACCAAAGCCAGTGATTCTGAACCTTCTCTGTATGTGACTGCATGTAACGGCAGAGCAAGCTTTGGGGAATCTCCCCATAAATGTTAGCAGCGCCTTTGCTTAGGCTACTGCTAAGGACAAGGAAGGGCAATTGATGTGGGCGAAGGGAAGTATAAATTGCTGTAGGAATGATTCCAGCCTCAGATATAGTTAAAAAAAAGTGTGATGAAAACCAGGAAAACATTGTAACATCACGCTTCTTTGGAAATAAAGGCACCAACTAAAACCTGGGACAGGGAAAGTGTGTTATACTTGCTTTTGGTGGGCATGGTGCTGAACGTTCATATTGTGATCAAATGAATTCAATTTGCAAGAGTAGTTTTTTGTTGCAGGGGAAGGGTACCCACATAACGGATTTAGTGGAATCTGTGTTTTCTATTTAAATACACACATTAAAACTTGGTGCATAGTGCTGTTTACACATCAATAACTGCCTTGTGTCTGATTGCCAGTCCCGCTTAACCGCTCAACAAACACCGAAGAGAGAGCTGATTGCTCTCTTCATCTCTGCTCTTTGTCCTTGACTACAGCATGTAGGTTTGGCTTGGAAAATGTGTTTCTGCTGCAGAATAACTAATTGACAGAAACCATCCTGAGATCAAGTCACTGTAGGAAAACACTATGGGTTTTTCACAAAAGGTGGAGCATCTTCAGTACTGAATGACATCTCTGGTGTGGTTGACTTCACCTAGTTTACCTCATGATGCAGCTAAAGTGCTTTTTCTTCAGTGTAGCTTCATGCAGATACAGCTGATGTGTTAGTTACCTTCCAAGGTCAAATTACACCTTTTCTGACCAAGGAAGGAAAAATTTGCCGAAATGGTTCCATCAGAGCTGAAAACTCCACTGTCATTTGAAGTGGAGCATGGATGCATGTCTCATTTTGGTTAGGCTGCTGAATTGTGATAGTCTAAGTTTCAGGCAGAAGCCACTGGTTTCCAAGACTATGGACATGGATGTTATTTATCCTCATGGCCAACACAAAGGACTTTTCACCTCCATTCCGTGTGCTGTAAACTTCGGCTACAGGTCTGTTTATTTACTTCTTGTGCTGTATTCAAATCCAGTCACACAAAAATTCACCACAGATCCAAATTATAGAGAAAACTAAGCCCATTAGTCATCCATTCCTTTTAAAAATAAAAATAAACAGTAATCAAGCTTGGAATTACTCAAACAAAGGCTACAGCTAATATATCACTGAAAAAGAACAAGCAGGCATTTTGATTTTACTAAAGCAAGTCAACTGAAAAAGATTTAGCAGAATTGGAAAAACCACAGCAAAGAGAAAAGAGGATAGAGAAGGATCTGGAATAGCTTCTGAACAGTTACATAGCCTGGAATGGGTCAGGTTGGGAAAGAAACAGCTGGGAGAGGTCCAAAAGTTGCAAGTGATAGGAAGAAGGTGAGCGAGAAAAACCTTTTTCTTCCCACATGGGAGCAAGGGAGCATCAGCTAAAACTTGCATGTGGCAAGATCGAGACATGTGAAACTTCTTTACTGTGAGGGTGGCAGAGCCCTGGCACAGGCTGCCCAGAAAGGTTGTGGAGTCTCCTTCTCTGGAGATATTCAAAACCCGCCTGGACACGTTCCTGTGCACCCTGCTCTGGGGCATCTGCTTTGGCAGGGGGGTTGGACTGGGGGATCTCCAGAGGGCCCTTCCAACCCCTGCCATTGTGTGACTCTGGGATTCTGTGAAAGGTGAGGGCTCTGCATGGGTAAGTTCTGGTACTCTTTGCTGCAGGATCCTTCAGATGCCAGGAGTTTCAGAGTTTTCAAATCGGCGAATTCTAGGCAGGGCCACGTGTGAAAGGCTGTTCAACACAAAGGGCTCAATCCAGCTGCCAGCGGCTTCTGGCTACCCTTGAGATGCTTGAGGGTGCCTGTGACATCTTGCCTGGGCTGGTGTGGGATCTGCGGTGGAGCTGTGTGTGTCTCAGGAGGGATCTGGAGACCCAGTGGGGTGTCACTGGGCACCCAGCATCAGGAGCCCGGCAGGCACGGACACCCCCTCAGTGAGGGGTGAGCCAGGTACTGGGGTTTGGGCGGCTCTGATGAGATGTGGCAGGTCACCTTCGCTGGCGTCTTGCTCGCTGGAAAGATGAAACATGCTGGAGCATGGGTAGCGGATAGAGGAAGAGAATTTAAATGTACCGAAGAAAAGCTATTGACTTTTATGTCTGAGCAGTGAAACATGGAAAAACACAGAAGCCTCAGGTTTTGATTTCCGAAATATCTATTGGATTGCCAGGTTGTGTCAAATCTCTGAAGTGTTTTGCTTAGGATTAGCTAGCTTTGTGGGTTTGGGGCAGATTTTTTTTAATTTTTCATGGCAATTTCAGTACTATTATGGGTGTTTTGTAAGCGGTGTTGCCCGTGGTGAATTGCATCTGTCTCTGCTGATGTGCAGCCCATCCTGCGCCAGACACCTCAGCTTCGCTCGGACTGAGCAGCTGCTTTGGGGCACCATGGAGGAATGGAAAATCCATTTTTTTAGCAGTGAGCACGGGTCAAACCAACGTGGAGCTCCGGCCTCTCCACCAGCACAGTGAGACACACGGCAAGGGGGTGGGATGGACCTGGGCAAGGCACAGGAGAGCAGATCTGGCTCTCTGCAGCCCACTGAAAGTCTCGAATGTGTCTCATGTCAGTGGCTGAGAGATGTGAACTGATCCTGAGGCCAGTCCTTCTGTCAGTCACAGAAGCTGAACCTGCTCTCTAAACACCACGCCTTCCTTGGGAGCTCAGATGCAGGGAACCAGACCCTAATTTGTTTCCTGGATCTTAGTATACAGCACTTTGAATTGCACAAATATTCCTGGAGCTGCACGAAGGCTCTGCTCTATTCTTTGCTATTCTCTCTCTTTCAGCTGCACGCTTAGGGGAGAGCGTGGGTAGCTTCCACGCAATCGCCCTGCATCAACCGTAGCCCTGTGCCCTGGAAGAATAGAAGTTATGGCTGGCTGGCAACTAAAAGCAGACAAGTAATGCCACTTCAGGGTTGCCTTGCCGTTACTTAGCCGTTGCAGCTAGCATGTTTTCTGTTTATGGTAGCCAAATCAGAACTTTCCATCGCAAAGCCAGAAATGATCTATCTTAAATGGTTGGCTGTAGCCAGTCTTGCTCCTTCTGAATCCCAAATTCTCTCTTACTGCTATTGCTTTATATTTACTGGGGTTTTCATGAAGTGCTGTCTGAGTGCTGCACAGGCTGTGAACCCCCTTGGAGAGCCACGCAGTTTGACTGTTGCACACTTTCTGAAATAAAGCTCTGCACAGGCTGTAACTAGTGCACGCTGACACTGGTATTATTTTAATGCATTTGAAACAGATTGAAATGAGTAACTCCCGCAATAGGCGAGTTTAACTGACTCTTTGTTGAGCCTGGCTGATGCTTGCTAAAGCAGTGCATAATTTGGATCGTAAGTACAACGACCCTGCTTTGCAATCTGTGTTGTGCTCCAAAGTTTTGGTGAACTGTCATGTTATAATCTTACATTTTCTTTTACAAGTAACCAGTGCCGTATACTATGCCAAACTACTATGATATACACTTTTGTTTATTCTAAATGAACACAAAAGACATGATCTTAAACAAACATCAAAGACAAAAAATACCTGAAAGACTAGAGTTTTGGAATGACAGTTTCTTTTTAAACACTTAGAAGAAGCATAGCCTTTTTTTTTTTTTTGTGTAAAAGTCCAGCAAGTTTTAATAGAAAAGTGACGTGCTGAATTTGTCATAAATGGCCAGGCTGTACCTCATGCTCAAATAATGTAATCTCACTCAAATATTATGGTTCATGGTTGCTTAACTGTCAGAATTTGATGGTGTGTTTGTAGAGCTAGAATCATAGAATCATTTGCGTTGGAAAAGACCTTTAAGATCATCAAGTTCATCTATTACCCTGACACTACCAAATCTACCACTAAACCATGTCCCTAGAGTCTAGCTTTGCCTTGTTAAACTCTAGCCAGGTAGCCTGCTGCTCTTACAGGATAATTTAGTCAAGTCACCTACAGCTACTAGACTGCCTAAGTGTGCATATACATATAAATGTACATATAGGCATGCTAAGGTACCTGTCGCAGAATTCACCACTGCTTCTCATCTATTTCTATGTGAGCTGTCTTCTCCCCAGCTATTATCCAGTCAATGAATGTATGATATCATCTGGATTGTATGCTATTTTCTTAAGCTTCAAATAAGGAAATTAGTTCTGAGTGGGATTTACCATCGTAGATTCAACCTTGAGTATGTGTAAATATACTTCTTAGCTCGTTTTTTCTAACTTATGTTTGCTATGTATCTGGAAGATTTGTAAAGTACGGTTTGATTGCTATTGGTACACGGTGCTAGTTACTCTTCCTTTACAGAGTACTGCATTATACCACTCTAGAAATGCTAACTAGCTAGCTTGTGTGTAGACAAAGGCACAGCAGATGTTGAGACTAGCTTATTTTGTCAGAGTCTAGATGAAGTCAAGCAAGGGGTGTGCTTATCCTAACCACTGACTAAGCAAGAATCCTCATGAGGTTTGAAAAAGCCCCTCCAACAGTGATAGAAAAACCCCAACCCACTGAGCAAGTCTAATGGGAATCAGAAGGCCCTGGCTGCTTTCATTCGTATGTTGAAGGGACGCTCAGCCTTGTGCTGATGGAGGTGGTCTCCCAGGGGAAGGGAGAACAGCTGTTACGTCATTTCGATTCCTGGCGTTGCTGGGTTTGATTTCTGCACTACCCTCTTCCTTCACCTGTTTGTATGGTGACCAGCAATCACCACAAAACTCACTGCTGCTGTGGTCTTCAAAGACAGCTCCTTTCTGTCAAAGCCCAAACTGCTCTGGACCTCAAGGGAACGTGCTAGAAATAGGAAGTTATTTTGCAGCACCTGAGGTTTCCCACCTAAATCCTAGACTTTATAAAATACACACTCATTTACTTGTGGGAGTTCTTTCTGAGAAACCACTTTCCCACTAGAACTGCGCACAAAGAAAGCATGCCAGAGAGCAGAACCCATTTCTAGCAATAAAACAGCTGCAGCATTCCCAGCTAGATGGAGCGGTGTTCAGTTCCTCCTCCTGTCTGAAGGAGCTCAGCTTCCCGTCTTTTTTGCAGTTTACCAGCAATTAATCTGAGTGTCTTAGTTCTTCCTCTTGAAGTAAGTCCTTTGGAGTTTCTCCTTTTGCAAAAATAATTAAATCTTAATGGGAGAAGAGACAGAAAAAATAGATGCTAGAGCTTGTTGTTGGGGGTGTTTGTCTGAGCAAGGGAATGCCTGTGTTGTCTCTGCAATTGTGAATGCTTAGTGCTCCGTACACACTGGAATAGCTCCATACACATTACGGGAAGAATTACTTTTCAACTACCCCATTCCATGTATTTGTCCTTCTCTGGTCCAAAAAAGAAAAAGAAAGATAATTCAAGAAAAGAAAAAAAAGGGACATGCAAGATCGAAGAGCTGTAGGAAGAGGGTTCAAGCAGTTAATAAGAGCATTCACCTCAGTGACAGAAGATACTGGCTGTTTGAATCTAGTCAGTTATGGCAACAGCTCAAATCTCATTTTCTCACCTCCTGTCAGAGTCTGAAGCATTACAGCTGTATTTGTGGGAAAGAGCTGCCACAGGCAGCCACGTATGGAAGAAAGTTCTAGCTGAGGAAGTCCAGCAGCCTGAAATTGAGTGCCTAAGAGAACTAGGCCTCAGGTCACATTGTTCCCTCAATTATTTCCATTGCCAAGGCAATGCCCCCACTCCCTGCAGCAGTCTTGTGATTCCCGTTTTATGCACCTGTTTTCATGAGTTTTGCAGAGAAGATGCACTTCTAGGTGCCTAACGGAGTTTTCCTGGTCGCAATAGGCAACCAGCGGAGCGTTGAGTATTGCAGCAGCTGAGCCCATAAATGAGTCTCCCATTTTATCTCCTTATCCGTCAGTAAAGCACATAGAGCTCAGTGGGCAGTAAATATGTAATATCACAGATATGCAAAATACAGAGTAGCTTGTTAGGGAAACTATTGTAAACGTGTCCCCGATCTTTGTCCACTGAGGGACACCTGAGGCAGAGAAGCAGAAAATGGCACAAGAACGGTGGTGGCTCTGACCAGGAATCTGGAAGCCAAGCCAGGGAAGAGAGGAGAGGGAGCACCTCTTGTTATCCACAGGGCTAGCAGCAAGCGGCTGCGCTTGAGCATGTCGGTTTTAAGGTAGTGCCTTTCTAATGGCCGTGATCAAAGCTGTATGCAATAGTAGTCCTGCTCTTCAACTTGGACGATCACATTTCACTGCTGACTACCTGAGAAGTCATGTGGTTGTTATGAATATCAGTCTTTGCCCAATTCTTTTGCATAAATAATGTGTTTTGCATCTTGCAGGGCTTGCTGGGTACATGTCACTCCTTCTCATCACATACTCCCACATCAAGTAGACTTGAAAGTATTGTCATTATTCTGTACTGTTCATTGCAATTAATGCTGTTCCGATCATTGTTTATGTGCTATGCTTTATTGTGTACATATTTCCCCCCATAAAATACTATCACTAAGGACCTTCTGGGAAGTATTTAGTTAGTTAGAAATTCAGGTTTATTGTTAAGAAAGCACAATTCACTTAGGTGGTTTGACACATCTCTCATTCCTGCCTAAGATTTCACATTTCTTTGTGCACACCATTCAGCTGTTCTCTCAATAAACGGAATGGTTATGGTTGGGGTTTTTTTGATGATGGTTCCTCTTAAAAATAAAACCCTGGACACACTAAATGAAGGCACCTTACGTTGTCTGTGCTCTCAAAGCAAAATTTTGTTCAGGTTAGGATCTTATCTATTGGTGCTTTGCACTGTCAAAGTATCTTTTGCCCTGCTGCATGGAGGCTCACTTTCTCAGTAGCTTGCAAATGTCCCTTCCATTCTCAATTTGTCTAAGAGATGTCATGAGAATGACTTAATGGGAATAGATTTCTTCGGAGTGAATGAGTGAAATGTTTTATAGGATGGCCACGGTCTTGCCAGTAAAAGCACTCTTGAAATGCAACATGATCACAGCTCGGATAGTCAAGAAAAAGCTCAAATTCAACCGCCTGAAATGCCTCATGCTAGAAAAAATAAAGTGTGCTGGTTTTGAAAGAATCTTCTTGGAAATGGAAATGCACTGGTTAGGGATCATCTTTTCCTTTGAAAATGGGCTAAGCATTGTAAACCCTGCAAATTTTCCAGTAAATTCTGCCGTACCTTTGTGAGTTCTGCTAAAACTTGGCAAATGAAGATAATCTGAAGTGTGATATATTATTTTTAGCTTTCACAAAAATAGGTTGCTTAAAACTTGGAATACCATGATAACAAAATAGTGTCTAACTTGTACAGAAACATTTTAATGGCATATAGAAACAAGAGTTATTTCCCCTATTTTATTTCATAATGGAGATAAATTAAGAAACTAATTAAAGTGTGGCTAACTTGGCCGTAGTTTTTGAGGAACAAAGCCTTTTTTCACTTACTTAAAAAACTGACATAAAATATAGGAGGATATTTTAAGCAAAAGTGCTCTGAGGTAATGAATCGAATCAAATGAGTCTCTTAATTTGCTTCTTTATTTTCATTATATTTCAAAATCCATATTCTGTTTTGAGCAGAGATGGACATTGCAATTTTATACTCTCTGAGAATACTGGAAAAACTGACCGTAATTTGGAATTTGTACAATGAACTGTCGGTGAAATTTGCCTTTGTTCAGATATCTGGAGTAAGAATAGTGCTATATGTAAGTCATATTAAGGCCTCTGTGGAGAACGCGACTGTACAACTCTAAGATAATGTATAATTGATTTTATCTTGGAAATGTGTACTACTCTTTGTATAAGATGAATGAATCTGACAGGCAAAATACTGCATTTAAAAGACAAAAGACAAATCATTGTCCTTTGATTTCCTTCCTGTCGTTACAATAAGATCTGAATCCTTTGTTGTTATCTTCTCCTGCTGGAGCTCTAGTTATGACTCCTCATTTTCGCCCCTTGAATGTATGGCTATTTAGTAAGTGTAGTCATGGTTGTATTTCCAGCGGCACTTCACCTTGAGAAGCCCATCTGGAAGCGTGCACCTTCTGCTCGACCTGGGCAGGCAGGTAACAATGAAGCAGTGGTAAATTCTTGGATCTCTTTGAATAATAATTACACTAATCGTGATTGTCTTTAGAAGAAAATGGCAAAATTGTAATAAAGGTGGGCATTCCCTGCCCAGGAGAGGTGCACAGGAACAGCAGCAACGGGAACAACCTTGACTCTTGAAGGCGCTCCCTGTTTTTCCAGGCTCAGCTCTCCCTTTCTCTGGCAGAAGTGGCTGAGCTCTCCTTGTTGTCTCAGGAAAAGGCAGACAGCTTTCCGTGAAAGCTATGAGCCTGCCTTGTACGATGGAAAACTTCCAAGCTTTTCCAAGTTGTCAGTTCTGGGTAATTCCCCTCCCATCCCCCCAAGAGTTATGGAGAAAATAGCTGAGGCGGCTTCTGAACCACTAGTGTGAATCCTGGAGAGCTAAGAAAATTTCAGAGACTTGGAAAAGTGCTAATGCTGTTCAAATGTTGAAAAAGGGTAAAAATTGGGACCTAGAAACCCCACTCCTTGCATGAATCCAGATTCCAGTATAATAGTTGGAAAATCCACCAGAAAGGATAGGTTAACAAAAATAAACAATGCCTGTCGGTATGGTCTGATGGCAAGGAAGATGTGTCAAATGAATCCGTTATCTTTCTTTGACAGAATTATAGATCGGTCGATGGAAACAACTGTGTGGATACAGAAGCGATTTTATTTCTCCGAAGTATTTGGCTTGGTATCACAGGGTATTTTTATCAAAACCTATAGCTGTGTTAGGAGGAATAAACAACTGTCTCATCTACAGGTTTGACCGTGTCTTTTCCTAGAGAGGATCTGCAGAGACTGGTTGTTGACCGAAAGCTGCGCAGTACTTTAGGCAATGGTCTGTATGAAACCATGGCTGGTAAAGTGTGAAGAAGGCACATAGATGATATGCAGTGATGTGAATTTTTCTCTAAATAGTTTCTGTTAAAAATTTTGTTTTAATTAATCTAAGCGCAACATAACAAGTTGAGAACAAAGAATGAAGGCATATGAGGGAGGAGTATCAGGCAGAAGCTGAGAAGAAATGTTGTCCCGAGTGGGCAGGGCTGTGGTCAGAGTGCTGCGGTCTGCTGGTGGCATTTCCCAGCAGACGTAGAGGTGCTGGAGGGAGACCCCAGGGGGGCCATCTACAGCAGCAGAGGCGCAGAGCTCTGTGAGGGGCACGCCAGGAGCAACGTCTCTTCCTGTGGAAGGGGAGGTGGAGAGGTCCCCAGATTGCTGAATACAAATCCTTGAGAAGAGCGAAGGGGTCTGGCAGGAGCATGCTTTTCTGCCTTGCAGGCAAAGGCACAGTAAGAACCTATGACTGGAAATTAAGTTAAATTAACGTGAGCTTTGGCATGAGACTTGGGGATTTAGCCACAACTCTCAACGTCGAGCTTGCAATGTAAATACCAACCTAGGTAGAAATAGTTGATACGGCAGGATGAAGCAGATAATAAAGCTGAGGTTAGCCACCACATTCACTACTCTCTGCTTCCAACCTTACAGTACCTATGACTTTTAGGACGATGACAGAGTTTTCTTTCCAAATGTGCATGTTACGTCTCTAAACGTATCCGACCAAGAGGTGCGTTTTGCCTCTCAGGTGAGGTGTGTGGCATTTCTCAGAGTAACAGTGTTACTAGCTCCCAACCTAGAGAGAATTTTAAAATGGAAGTAAAGCAGGCTACCCCTCTTGACAGGGTAACACAAAGTCCAATCCAAAGCCCCTTGAGATCACTGCAATTTGATTGCTGTTTTGAAGCCTGCAGAAGAGCCCACCAAATATAAATATATTATATAAATATATATAAATAAAAAAATATAAATATATATATATAAAACAGATTATGCTAAAGTCTGTTGAAAAAACCAATAATGAGATGTATATGATTTTATGCATTTGCGATACAGCATGTTAAAAGCATACTGTAAATCTCTAGTAGCACACTTTCAAATGTAAATATTCATATGAATGCTCTTCTAAAAAACCAATTATGCTTGACAGTGAAGGCTGGCAATGGAATTTAAAAAAAATTCACATCAATGTGTGCATGTGTAGGCTAAATAAATATGTGTAAATATATTTAGAAGTAGAAACATTATAATAAAAACTCTTCCGTGCCTTTCATCCCTTTCATCTTACAATGTAAAAGAATCAAGATACAAAACTGACTGGCAGGTGACTAGTATTTAAATCAGCAGAAATAAAGAATTTATTGTCAAAGTTCAGGCGGCATAGAAGACCAGCATTAAGTGTGTATTTAAAAAATAGAGTTCATCTAACTTTGGTGAGATCATTTTCATTTATTTTGAGCTGTAGAGTACACTGCTGTGGATCCTGCGTAGTCAGCCTTTGCAGTGAATGGAGAGAACAGGCTTTCAGAGATGGCTCATCTGTCTGCCATAGAAACCCATCTGGATCGCTCTCTCAGGGTGCCTGCTTCTTTCTGTTGCCTACAGAGAGCACGAGTATGATTCATATCTCATATGAATCCCATCCACTATATCTACAGCACCTATACGGTTGTGGTGGTTTGGCTTTTTGCTACTCCCAGCCTCTTTGGCAGCTCTCTGTGGCTGTTGGTGGTCCCTGCCGTCTGCCCGGCGGGCTCCCACCCACAGCCTGGTCTCGTCCCCAGGTCCACCACTGCTATGAGATGAGCTTGCCCGTCAGAGCCCAGAGCTGTTGCATTGTGGCAATGCTGGTTGTCTGCTTTTAGGTTTTCCCCAGGGGCACAGTCACTTGTTTCTAAACAATCTTAGTTGTGCGTTAGGGCATCTAACAGCATTGTAATCAGTGGAAGAGTTAAGGGTTGTGTCCTGGCAGTTTGCAGTGATCAAATGTACCAGTACTGTGTGACGGCTGCCTGTTATTTCTTTCTGTAGCAAAATTCACAGATCTATTGAAGGCTAACAGGTCTTCAGTGAAGTACTCTGCTTGTGGAGGCTCCAGTGGTCATTTGAGAGGCTGCATAGTATGCAGGGATGTGAGCATGGGGAGTGAAACAAGGAGGAGGTGTCGGTGGACATCAGGCGGCGTTTTGTCGGGTGTCATGCAGGCAGAAATACAAGCATTTATGTTCCCGCATGAAGCACTGCCAGGTTTTGGATTTTATTGTTGTTCTGCATCCACATTTCACAGTTTTTCAGGAAAGAAAGAAATTGGTCAGATAGATAGAGATCCACAGCTACAGCAAACTAATGATCATAAGGACAGAGCATTTTCCTGGATAAAGGAGGTTCTGGTAGGGTTCCACAGCATTAGCGGGAGCCTTTCCTCTGCAGGATGACTCCAGGGCTTGCTGCACCAGGCCGTACTGTTGGACTACTGTTACTGTAGCAGTGGCATCCACTGCTGTCCTGATCTCCCTTCATAACCATCCTTCTAATATTGAGAAGATCTCAGTCTTCCAGGACTCCGTGACTTCTGTCCAAACCCATGGATACCCTGGCCTGACCCTTGGCATCAACCAGGAAAGTGGTCAAGTCACCATCCCTGGAGGTATTTAAAAGACATGTAGATGTGGTGTTGAGGGACGTGGTTTAGTCGGTGGACTTGGTAGTGTTAGGTTAACGGTTCGACTCATTGATCTACAGGGTCTTTTCCCACCTAAATGATTCTGTGATCACTCAAAGACTCCTGAGGACACAAGTGCCAAGGCTGAGGGCTGAGCTCCATGGTGCAGGTCCTCTTGCCGTCCAGAGCTGTGCTGAGACTCTGTTCTCCCCACAGCTTGCGCACAGTACTTCCCCCATGCTGCCTATTCTGGACTGCCGTTTCGTTCTTCAGGGACTACTGTGACTGTTAGGGACAGGCAGGCTCCTGGCAAAGGCATTATTACATCAATCAGACTTTTTTCTTAGGCAAAATACAAGAGAGAAGCACATGCAAACCGCCCCTCATGTATCAGTACCTGCTTTCCTTGAAACAAAACAAACGATGCAAGGTTGCAATAAAAAACATAAACAAGGATACAAGCTTGCAAAATGTTCATGAAATAAAATAGAAATGTATGAGTTCCCCTAGGCAGATCCCCAGACTGTCATATTTAATGTCTGCCATTAGATCAGTATGTTAGTTTACAGGCACCTAGGGAGAAGTGAGCTAGGTAGAACAATAGTGTGCAGTATCACATAAACACGTATTAAACCGTGTGAATAGCAAGCGCAGGTCGAATGCTCTGGATGTGCTGTTCAAAGTCTATATGCCACGGCAGAATAATGAAGACTGATTTGGCTTTAATTTTTATGTATTTTGCATCAATATTATGAGTGGTTTGCTTCAGTAAAATAAACGCATTGGAATGTTCTGGATGTTAAAAGTACTCCTTGAAAACACCCTGGCTGTTTAGTCAGTATGTTGGCGGTACATTGCATGGTGAGTTGCTCTTTGTGAGTGTTTACAGCAACTTCTGTCCACCTAATGTATGAGTGTCAGAGCTCTCCGGTTTTTCTGCGTGACACATTGTTAGGGCTTTTAGTCATTGACTCTTCTGTTCCCCTCCAACATATTTATTTAAATATTTTTTTCATTTGCGTGATAGCATGCTTTCCTATAAAAATACTTATATTTTTGAGTAAATCTTGCAGTTAATTAAGAAATGATGTCAAGAGAGGTAGAAAGTTGTCACCGGAGAATGGTCTCCTGCATCTAGAGTGCCATAGTTAATGTTGAGGCATTTATTAAAAATAAATGTAAAAGCAAAATAGGTGGGCTCTGAATGTGACCGTACTCAGTTTCAGTGACCCCCACGTGTGCTACACTATGGGATTTATTATGCTGATACCCCTGCCCGCCTTTTTCTGTGCATTACTACAGCGTTTATCAAAAAGCTGCATTGTACGTGCAGCTCATGAATGAATCCGTGCATTTCAGTCACCCCCTCACTCACTGCGTCAAAATGTGAGCCGCTCTCCGTCTGGAGTAAGGAGTGGAATATCTTTCCTATCTGGCTGACAGCTTTGAAATACATCTCTCCGTCTTTCCTGTTTAGTCTGCAGTCTCCCCTTGAATTTTGGTATCCACTCCAATTACCCAGCACCTTAGACACTATGGTGATGGCTGGTCGGTGACAGCTGCTATAGAAAGCCCTAATACAGGTGGATCATTCTACTCCATTCACTCCAGTTTCTTAATTTTGCTTGCTTTGATTTGACTTTCATTTTCAAACAGTGTGTGGCTTGTTTTTTCTCTTCCCAGGGACATAGGAGCTTCCATACAGGATCAGACTAGAGATCCTACTAATGTAATATCCTGTCTATATCAGGTTCTTCAAAAGAAAATGAAACTCCCATTTGGCAGACTTGTAATTAAATATGCCTTTGTGGGAGAATTTTCTGAAACTACTAACAGCTCTATTTAATTTTAGATAAAGAGAATATAAATTTTATATAAAGACGATATAAATTTTATATAAAGAAGATATAAACTTGCAGGCCAATGCCGCATACTCTATATTTTGCAATGAAGTAGCTACAAAAATACTTATTCGGGTGAATGTGTCGTGTTTCTTTTCAAAGTGGTTTTGTTTTCTGCCTTTGCAAGTCAATAAATGAAGTCACACTGTAATCTCTGTATTTCTTCTATTTCTCTTTAACTTCTGAAAATTAGAAATCATCCTTCCTTGCCATTTTTATTTTGAGGGAACTAAGCTGCTTGAGCAGCATCAATACGTGTAGATGGTTTATCTTTTATCAACGTCATTTTGCTATGAGCAGAGTTTCAGAAAAGAATCCATCTTCTTGTTAGGAAACGTAGCTGGTGCCCAGCACGTGCTATATACACCTCCTTCTGCTGTCTGCTTAATATCAGATAAGATGAAAGATTGGAAAGAGCGCAGCTGAGAACTACTGTGCGCGAACAGTGATCTAATCAGAAAACCCACCAAGAAGCCAGGATTCACCCCTGTTGCTTCCACCTGTCTTCAAATGACGTTTCCTCTGCTGCTTTAATTCCCTTTGTTGATTCCCATCGTCATCCTCCATGGACTGCACATTGCACCTAGATTTAACTCCTTCTAGCCAGCTACCACTTCTCTCCTGACTTTCTTTGTGCTTGCTTCCCTCCTTCCCCCAAGTATTTTCTTTTCTGGCATGCAGTGTAACTGCAGCCTTCCTTCAGTCAATTTTTACTCTTGCATTTTGCTTGCTGAGCTCCGTCCATGCTCCCTGTTCCCTGTGAATGCATTGCTGAAGTGCTACCCTGTTATTCTCTCTATTCCATACTCTTCCCTCTTCACGCTCACTACTGCAGCTGGTAGCATTATGTGATACAAATAAAATAACTGATTAACTGATTAGCTCTTTTCTCTCTTTGAGAAGCAGTTATATAAACTGATTCTATTTGTTGTCAATTTATGCATAAGCCTTTGCTGAGTAGTTGAGATATACATATTTTCTAGTCTGTGGGTACTTCACAAACTGCTTACTTTGATTATTAGCTTTTCAGTGTGTGATTAGTCATCTAAATCACAGGGTATCAGTATTGCCAACTTCAAACGTTACAAAATCATGAGTCAGCCTCAAAAAATCATGAGATTGTTTAAAAATTATGTGGGTTTTTTCCTATTAAAAATACTATTGCAATTTGGGTTTTGCTTGGCTTCTGAGCCTTTGGGTTTCTTTTGCTTCATATTTTCAAGCTTTTCTTTGCAAGTGTGGGTTAGGACACTTTTTAGTAAAGGAAGTTATGTTTATTTTGCAGTCTTCTGATTTAATGATCTGGATCCTCAAGAGAAAATTAGGGGAAGTAAAATAAAAACACAATAGTTGAGAGTGCTATACTATACTTCCTCTTATCTTATTGAATGACTGAAAATTTTTACACAAAAAATAAGGAATACCAATAAAAAGATGAATATCCATATTTATCTAAATTCAAACAATTTAAGCCCTTCACGCTAAAAAGTGTTAGGCTCCAACTTCGTAATGATTCCCCTGCAACCTTTAGGGACAGGGCGGGGTGTGGGGAGGAAGTGCACATAGGAGGCTAAATAACTCATATGGGCAATAAATCAAGCCACAGAAAGATCTCTGCTGCTCTTAACGAACTGGCCATCAGCCTTTCGTATGAGTGCAGCTGCTTATGTTCAAATACAATCTTTGCAGTGATGGGCTGCCATCCTTGACCTGTTAAATCACTCAAGCATCTTTGTGCTTTAATGTACCCAAAAAATTCTCCTAAATCAGGCATGACCAACCTGTGACCCACGCGTTACCTGCTAGGATAACTCACACCACCCTCTCCACATAGTCTCCTTCTGATGGCGATGTGGGATTCAACGTCATACCAGACATCCACATTGCTCCCAGCCACATCTCTTGCACCTGTGGTCCTCAAGGAAGAAATGAGCTTCGCTGCCACCAGAACTCACTGTCTGGCTCCTGGCCCATCTTGGTTTGAAAGAAGCAGACAGACAGTTTCTGGGTTTCTAGATTTGAGGGCATCAGACAGAGGGCTTCTGGATATGTAGCCACTTTTTTCCTTTCCTGCACTCCCCATCACTTCTCCAAGCTGCTCATTCTGCTTCTGTCACTAGCACCTCACCTGGGTGATAGTGGAGGAGCACAAAAGGGTGAAGCCTGCTCTGAGCAAATCCTTTAAATATAACTGTGAAGCAGCTGTCAATTCTGAACTTTGTTAACCTTTTGGTGTTTCTCATTACAAATCATAAGGGTCTCATGTGTCGGAGAAAGTATGTCTATACAAAGTCACTGTTACAGCAAGTAATCTAAGTAAAAGTAATAGAAATTTGCGTGAAATCAAAGTAAATGTCATGTTTAACTTATCTTACATTCCTTATAAGCAATACCAGTTGCGGCTTGGTTAAAGGCACAAAACCTGAGATGGACAGTTGAAATCCCGTGGAGGACTTCATCTTCCTCATTGCTGGCTACCCTGCACCAAAATCCTTTGGCGCACACAAATATCTTCCTTATCAAATTCCACTAATTCAAAGCCAGTGTTTGCTTTCAAAACTAGTTTTCTCTCCTTATTATCAATGCACCTTTCTTTAGAAGACAGACCACTGAAGAATTTTAAAGAGTGATTCATTGTCACCTTTTAAAATACCTGACAGCTGTACTTCTTAGAATCTACCTTGGAAGCAAACTGAACCTAGTTTTTGAGTCAGACTTCTTGCTTCATCCCTCTAAGCCTTTTTTTTTTTCATCTTTTGTTTAGAAACAGGAGTTATGAGCAGGTCCTCAGATATTCATAGAATCGTTTTGGTTGGAGAAGACAACTTTAAGATCATCACGTCCAACTGTTAACCTAGCACTGCCAAGTCCACCGCTAAACCATGTCCCTGAGCCCTACATCCACACGTCTTTTAAATACCTCCAGGGATGGTGACTCAACCACTTCCCTGGGCAGCCTGACCCAGTGCTTGGCAATCCTTTCAGGGAAGAAACTTTTCCCTGCTATCCAATCTAAACCTCCCCTGGCACAACTTCAGGCCATTTCCTCTTGTCCTATCACAGGGAGAAGAGACGGACAGCCACCTCGCTACAATCTCCTTTCAGGTAGTTGTAGAGAGCGATAATTCTGCACAGTATACCCAGCCAGCAAAGAAACTCAAAGCAGTCTACCCTAGTAATGGACAGGCCTTCATGATACCTGTATCTAAAATTGTTCCAGTACCAACAGGCCAATTTAAGTCATATTGTGATAGATGTGAGGAAACATGACAGTAGTATATTTTGAACCATTTGGCATACCTGTGTCACAGATCATTAACTTTTCAAACTTTTTCTTTTTAAAACTGAAATTTCTGAAGATTTGTTCTTAGCCTGAGTGATAACCGGTGGAGCCTTCAGCAGCTTCTGAGTATTCTCTCTCCTCTATTCTCCAGCAGATCTTTTCTCTCCACCCCATTGACTTTTCCTTAGCAGAGTCATCAATAGCCCCTGTAGGTAATTCTGGCTAGAACTCGCCTCCCGAGACCTTCTGTTTAACCCCTGGAACTGCAAGGCTCCTCCGTACTTGGCAATAACAACTTTTTGAGAGACTTGTATGTCCCTCTATTTCTGGCATTTGTGTTAGAGCAAGTCGTGGTCATCTCAGTGCCCCCCTCAGTGCCACCAAGACATGAAGCCTAACATTTCCACAAGTTAAGCATTCATTAGGGTGGCTTAAACAAGATACTTTTAAGCTTGGGCAACTTTGAAACTACTATTCTGTTGGGCAAAAGCTGATATTCAAGCATTACAAGCAGGGAGATGATACCTTCAAGTGGCTCAGTAGTGGTGTTTAGAAGACAGCAGAGGATACATACACCTCTGTTGCACCTTTGCTTTCTTTACTCGTAAGACATCAGGCTTTAAGGAAAGACAGAAGCCAGTACCAGGACTATGCTTATGTGGCAAAGCCAGCACTGTTTCGGGACTGCGGTCCTCTGACAGGCTCCAGGATTTGCCTTCCCTTCCCAGCCTTGTCCACACCCTGGGTCTGTCCTCAGATCTTACTTTGTTGCTTGATCTGGTCATCGTCCAGCAACATCTGCCTGTTTTACAGTTCTCTGTGGGCAGTCCCGTGCTGCATTTTCACCTCCCTCTGGGGTACTCCTGATGGCTTTGACAGAGTGCAGTGCCTCTCGGCACGTCTTGCCTAGTTGTTGCTTGGTGTGAAAGTCAGGGATTCCCCATGCTGCAACAAGGCTTCTCACCATGTCTCAGGGAGAAGGGGCAGGCTGGCTGCCACTGTGCTTCTCCAAAGCTACCCTCAGGGTGATGGCTAGAGCCAAAGCACGGCTGGAGCCCCATATTGCACCTGCCTCTACCAAAGTGGCGCTGCACCTGAGCTAGCTCTGAATAAGCTACAGCAAATTGTACTATGGATATGTCCTAAGTAGTTTCTCTTCCTCTCTCTCACGTCAGCTTTGTTTTTAACTTTGCATAACAATTTATTCCCATGTTCCTCTGCCTAGACCAAATGTCTCCTCCGGGCTCCTTAATCGCAGTACCCTCCTAGCCACTTCATTCATTTTCTCTCAGCGTTTTATATCAGCAGCCTTTCCACATGACTTGCATGAGTAACTTACTCAGTTGATTTCGAGCAGCAGCCCCTATCACCAGCAAGTCACCGAAGTACCTGTTTCTAGCCAATATGCTGGGATGAAATGGCTCAAGATGCTCCATTTATAAAAGCATAAGGTCAATGTGTTGAAAGTGTCAGTGTTGAAAGTGTCAGTATGGATTCATATAATTTCCCTTTGAAATTAGTTTGAGGTGTGTGTCAGTAGGGACTGCAAAGGATGCTAAAAGTAAATACAGCCCTAAGAGCCACTTTGGGCACATCTGAACTGGAGGATTTTGGAGCATTTCCCAGTCTCTTCAACTGAGTACTCAGGCCAGACCATCACTGTTTGTTGGACAGAAACCCAAACACGTAAGTAGGGAGTGAGCCATCGTGTGTTCCTCTCTGCTCTCCCATCTGGAGGATGGGATTGGGACTTCTGTAATAGCTTCCAAGCATTTTTGAGAGAAAAGAAAAACAAAAAAAAGAAGAGTAGCAAAGGAGAAGTCTGCTCTGTTCTTCTCTCTGGATGATGGACGTTAATAGTGCAGCTGCCAGCAGTGCTTTGGATCAGACTAGGTCTGAACTAGAAAGAACCATTAAAGATGCTTTAAAGAGCTGTTGCTCGTTTCCTCTTCCAGAGAACTGGCTAATGAAAGAAAAAAAAAGATTTTTAAAAGTGAGTCTATGTATTTCTGATTTTAATGATGTGTGATTGCTGTACTCTGCCATCTTACATGGGATGTTGTAGAGAAATAGGCACCAGTTCCATTAGGTTTTTGTAACTACTGCCCTGGGCTTCTGGAAATCAAAGAAGCCTCAGGAAAGAACAGAGATGCAGCAATACATGATCAGACTGAGAACGGAGAGCTGTAATGCTTTTGTTGTATATGGAACAGCTTGTTTCAAGGCATGAGGGCGTCTTGTAAATCACTGGACATGGGAAAACAGCACATTAGTGTAAGGTCATCATGATAATCTCTAATGACAGAATGAGAGAACAAGTATATTCATTTTAACATTATAATACTTACACTTAGTGAACAAGAAGATTTCTTGAGGCCAAAGTACAGACAGCAGAATGTTATTCCGTTGCCAGAATTTCATAAGATATTGTGAATTTATCTGCAAATGAGTCCATATGCTATGAATCTAACATTAAATTCAACAGCAAACTGCCTAAAGAAAAATGATCTTTGTGTGTGGTACAAGAACAAGACCAATTTTGGAGCTGCTACCTTAGGAAAAATGTTAGGTAAGTGCAGTCAGGGAAATGCAGTTAAGACTTTTGGGTCCAGACCCAAAAGGATCTTAAGTTAGATGGCCGTCTCTGGGAGCTGAACTTAGGGTATATCTAAGCCCTAGCTTATTATGGAGTAGCTTCCATCTCTAGCAGCTGAGGAAGTCTAATTTTCAGCCCTTGGAGGTATGAACATGAGTTATAATAAGTCTTGTAACTGCTATGGGTCATTTTAGAGAAGAAAAACTGCATTGCATTTCTTTTGAAATTCAGCTGCTCTCCAGGAGAGGATAAGATTTTGTTGTCTGTTCAGGGCTCTCCACTGGGAGCCAAGGCGTGTGGTTCTGATCCCTGCTTCCAGGACTGCCTGGGTATTTTTCTTTAGATAGTCAGCAAACGAAATCTGGAAATCAACCAGAGATGTTTCACTGCCTCAGATGTTCTCTCTGAAGAAAAAAGTAGGGAACTGCTTTCCTAAGCGATGCCTTTACTTGGCCTGCCTTTTCCTTCATGACTGTCTCACCTATGCGGATGTCTTCTACGTGTAATAATAGTGCATTGTCTCTGGCCTGGGACATAAATGACAGAAGTGCTACCAGAAATAGCAGATTTCACATACATAAAGGCTTTCAGTGATATGGCAGTTTCATAACATCACCTACATATCATAAACGGCACATAAATTCTTTCAGCAGTCTCGTAAGAGATGATACCCGCTTGGCCTCGCATAATTTCTGAGCTCCTTTTATGCTTACAGAGCATAGGAGAATTTTTCACGTGGAAGAATCATTCACATAGAGTAGTTTCACTGTCCTAAGGGGTTGACAAAATTCAGGCATATTTTAAGAAAGAATGACAGCCTTAGTATTGGGCAAAGATAATTCGCTGGAAATTTGATCTTTAGTTTTAATTTTTAAAAGGACATTGTTATTGCTGTATCACTACCTTTGCACCCATCAGAGCGTAGCTGACTGCGTAAGGGCTCTGGCGCGCGTTCCTCCCGGGAGAGTTTGATGCTGCCGGATCCGATTCCTGCTTTTCATGGCACTAAGCAAAAAGTTTCAGCTGAGAACTCTGCTCTTGTCTCCAACTCTTGCAAAGTAACTATTTTCCTCTTCTGTTAAGTGTTGATGTTTTATGTTTAAGCTCTTTTGCGTTTTCTCTCAGGAGAAGGCATACGGTTGTGAGGGAGTCCCTGCCCTGGCCTGCTTACTGCCTTCACCCTTGCGCTGAGGTTGTTGTCCCCTCAGCTCTAGGGCTGTCCTGTCTGAAGGACTCGGTTTGACTTTCAAACACTGAAGAAAAGGGTTTACTGTTGAAATTGTTGCTTGTTTAACTCAGGATGAAGTCAGGGGAGAACATCCACCTCGTCTCTCTCAAGCCACTGGTCCTGGTGACATAAAATGAGGGTGGTTCTGCTCAGTCTCACCTTCCCCTCATCGTAGCTGTGTGGTCCTGCCCTCTCTCTGAGCTAGCTCAGTAAGCCAGCAGAAATTAACTTAGTTATTTTTTAATTTATTTCTGAGTTTGTTTTCTGCCAGCTCAGTGAACTGAACGGGCTGAGCATCAGGCTGGATAAGCAACCAAGTGAACATAAGAGAAGGTGGCTGGTGGGAGGAGCGGGATAGACTCTTCTGCTAGCAGCAGCACTGGCTCATCTCATCTCTTTTGGTCACCTAGTAGCTCAGCAGCTACTTGTTGATGCTCTGATAGCTGAGCTACCTCCAGTGCAGATGTAATTTCAATGACAAGGACGGTGTGGCCAGCGAGGGGCAGGAGCGCCAACAGCCCTCCCAAGGCAGACCATCCCCAGCACTGCGTGTGAGCCCGTCTTGGTTTTCTTTTATTCTATATACCCAATTCACAGGCATGAACAGGCTTTTTATGGACTTCCCCAAAACAGCATTCACAAGAAACCCCAAATTAAAATCGTTCATCCCAGATGCTGTTTTGGATGAAACTGGCTATAGAAGGAAAAGTTTAGAGAAGGAGAATGAGCAGGTGAAAACAGTAAAGTTGTGATGAAATTGATAGACTTAAGGAGTTAGTTTTGTTTATTTACACTACTATTTTTGGTATTTATTGAATAAGATATCTAGGATACCATGTAGAATGTAAAAGTGTATATGGAAATATATAAGCTAATTACATGTTTAGAAAAAGCACAAACTGATAATGCTTTTCAGAAGTATCAGAAAGCATGAAAAATTCTGACATTTTAGGCTTTGCATTCCCATTTTCTCTTTCTTTTTATTTACCTGATCAGCCTTCCATGAAACAAACACCACTAGTCTGTTGTAGTATCCTTCACCATAGTAAATCAGAAATTTGGTGTGTAAACTAGAAGAACAAAAGGTTATTATTCCTCGGTGTTACTGTAACAAATGTCACCACTAATATGCTGATACTGTGAAAGACTACTGGGTTAGTTAGAACCGTAGCCAAATTCATTTTTATGGTCTAGCTGTTCTATGATAATTCGGTATTAATTGTTTTGCATAATCGGTAGAGCCAAGTTTGACCATTGAATTATTTGGACTTTATGAGTTTTTTGCTTCATTGCACTTGCAGTGCTGGGCAAAGTATCAGGGAGCAAAGTGTTATCCCCCAGATCCCAGGAATGGTGCTGTACATTTTATTTTTCATTCTGCATTTCCTACATTGTTGTAGCTATTCAGAGAGTAGGACCAAATTCTCATCTCATTTGCACTAGTGGGGATCAAAATTATAGTAAATACAGCCAGGATTAGTTTAAAAATTATAAATAAGCCAATAACAACCTCTCTGCGCCCCCTGCCCCCAAATACATTCAGAGAAAATGCATATGCCTAGATTTTACTGACATTGTATGGACTAAAAACTATAAACATACGTATGGGAACACACACTATATATTCCTGTTTTCCTTAATATCCTGGGCAAAGCCTGTCCTCTCATTCCAAACCCACCTGCTCCATTGTAACTGAGTCAGCAGAAGTCGTGTTGCTCTTGGTACAGTTCTGGAGTTGTAAAGCGTCCTCATGGGACTGCTTCTGCTTTAGTGAGTGTTAACTTCACCCTTTTCTCAAAACAGTGCCTGAAAGATGAATTTTACCCTTAGACACTAAAACATTAAAATTTTGACCAAATCTTTCAGGACTTTGATTTACTTACATGAGCAAAATTGAAAGGGTGATCATCATTTGTAACACTGCTGTGTGTATATATATGTGTGTGTGTGTGTGTGTGTGTACATATATGAAAGACACTAATAATTAGAGATCAGAAGTATATTCTCCTAATTTGCTTCTGCAAAGGCATGTTGAAATTTGTCAAGTATTCAAAGTAGCAGTACTCAAAGCCGTGTATATGCATTCCATAAGCCAATCTGTAGACAATTGTAGTCTTCTGTTGTCCAGCCTGGTATTTCTCTTCCACAGCAAAAGGCTCCAGAAGTGTCAAAGATGTTACAAACCATGCTCAGGGCCACCGTGAGATAGGCTGGCACCTACAGCGTGATGCAGGGAATGCCAAACGTATAAACTGCATGAGTACTGATGACTGCATCATAGCTATGTGTTTCTGTGAAACAGTAGCAAATGGGGACAATTGTTTATTTTTTGCATTACGTACTTGCATGTTAAATTTTTCAGCTGAAATACTCATACACATTGGTTTTGGAGTTGTGACCCAAGCGTGTATGTGGTGAATGTTACTAGATTCACTCATTTGAATATTTATTCATTTAATAATACATTTACTAGTAATAATGTCTATGCTGCAACCCAACAAAATGCTAAAGCATATACTTTAAAGTTAAGCCTGTGATTAAATGTGGGCTTACTGCTGAATCAGGGCTCGGGTCAGTGACTTGTGAATGGATATTAATCACAACAAAATACTAAACTGTAATGAGCATCTGTGTGCTGAGTCAAAGAGAAACACACACGACCCCTGGAATATTTATTCTATTGTTCTGAGGCTAACTGAGACTATTTCGTTACATGCTTCCTCCAGTTATGTGTCAATTTTTCAGAATCTTACTCTATGCCGACCTTATTGTGCAAATACCTTAAACAAAGGCTTATTATGTTGTTTCACCCCTGACGCCCGTTTTTTAATCTGTAACCACATTCAGCCTTTCAGGTTTCCCTGTTTTTAAATGTCTGGTTTCCAGCAAAGAATGCCAAGTGTCTGTTTCCCATTTCCGATTGTTCGGATTCGTTGTTGGGAAGGACGACAAGTGCACAATATATGTCAGTGAGGAATCCAGCACTTGCAGAGTGGACTAGCATTCATGCTATTTTCTTTATGATCAAGAACAGACCATGTCATATCCATAAATTTGAATAGGCCACAGCATGAATTAATTCTTTTTTTATATAAGTGAATAGGAGGAAGGTCTTCAAACATATTTTCATCAGTAACAAGATGTAGAAAAAGCTAAGTAATGCCTTGTATGCTCACATACATAACTTTGCTGTTCCTCCCGGCTTCATTATTTTAGATATGAAAAAATATGGACAGCAAATAACAGATCACCTCTGAAAGATAGGAAAGATTTACTTACCTGCCACAAAAATCAGTAGGCTATTTAAAAGAGCATCCTTTCTTGAAGCTGAGTCAAAGGAAAATACCCATAGGTATTGAAGTAGTAGGTTATTTTATTTAACACTTTTTTTTTCATGTTCACATTGATACGAATTTCCACATTACCTCACATAACTATAATGTTTCTGTTCTAGCTCATACATCACAATATCTCCTGTTGGTGTTGTAATGAGATAGTTCAACAAAATGAATTGCCATTACTGCCATGAGATAGTATAAGATAATCACAGGAAAATTAAAAAGGATGAAAAAAATTCAGGATTCTAGGGTGATATTTTGAAACATCCAAAGATTCCTAGCATGTGATTGCACACTATTTTCTGTGCTATCTGTATTGATTGCAAGAAACAAACACTTAACTTTTTGTAAAGTTTACTGCAAGCACTCCAAACTGCAAATTAGCTGCTTCGTCGCTTTTTGTGTGTTTGAATAATAAAAACTGATCTAAGGCAGTCCGAAATTCAGTGGGGTATTGCAGTAGTTCTTTCCTAAACTGTCGGAAGGGTCCAGGTGTGTACTTCCCATTAACTCCAAGTGGGCGATAGTTTGCAAAATTTTATTTCATTATTATCTGGGAATATAGCAAGATTTTTAGTGCTAGTCATGCATTCAGGAACCACAAGACCATTCCAATTGCACAGTATGATTTGCTTAAATGTTTTTAAGAATATTTGTGTCAATAAACGAGCCACTTACTTACACTTCGGAATCTTGACTGGTATCAAATCAGTGGTTTTGGTAGCTTTCTTAGTATCATTTTGGCTAGAATAAGCAACACAAATAGTGAGTTTCTTACTGCTGCTGTTCACTGGTGATGAGGTAACATCAGTGCTGACGTATCTGAAGATGGAGTGACCTGTGAGAATAATTAAAATGGTGGAGCAGGAACTTATGTCAGTGGAGATGGCTTGTCTACTAATCAGGTGCTCATTCTTTAATATTTTCAGCAGACTAGGCTCGTCAAACAGACTGATTATATAGTTCAGCATTCTGTGACTTAACCTTTTGTTCTCAGGAGGTGACATTTCCTTGAAAGCAACATGAAAGGAAGAATTAAAAATAAACAATCTGAAAACAACCTCTTTTCAACTGGATAGCTGACACAGCAAGAAGAAAAATCCCTCTAAAACTGCATCTATTTTAGCCAGTAGTTGAAGAAAGCACGTATGTAAAAGCCCTGTCATTCCACATAATAGATTTACCAACAAAAAGAATGCTCCCCTGGCCTTCCACCAGTTCTTGTACTTATTTCTCTGATGGCAAATGAAGTCTCTAGAAGCACCACAAAAGAACAGTAAAATATTTGTCCAGGTCAGAAAACTAATTAACTCTGTGCAGCCCCATTGCCTCTTGCAAGCCTTATAAACCCCCCAAAATATACGGAGCTGAAGAAACGGGTAATTGTTTCTTTTTAGGGGAGTACTTAGCATGCTGTTCTGGGATGTGGCTGGCATGGGTCCATATACTCCTCCGATGAATCCCAAGTGAGGTGTCTGCCTTTGGTCTTCCTTGTTCTTGGGAGAGTGCTGTAACCTCCTCTGGTACTGTAACACTGGGGACATTTCGCTGGGCTCTGTGAAAGCAATTCTGCATTGTGCAAAATACTTAAATGAATGTTAGCAGAGAGGCAGGAACTTGCGGGTTTTTTTGACAAGTCCTCTGAACAGTAAATTGTAGAGCTCTTTGTGATCTGAGTAACATTTTGCTAATTGTGCAAAATCAAAAAAATCTTCATCAGAGAAGATGAATGTCATCTCACAATAACTGATCGTGGCAGCCTTTTAAAAGATGAGTTTAGCATCTCTGTTTGGCGGATGTTTGACTTGCAGCTCGATCTCCCATATTGTAGATAAGATGTGCCTCTGTTGCCTGTTTCTGAAGAGGTGAGGCAGTGTTGTTATCCCCAGTGCTCAGTTTAAGACTATTCCCAAGAGCGTATCAGGTCTTTGATGACTGCTGGCTTCGTTAACGCTCTTGGGGATTACCCAGGCTCCACCTGGCTCCTTCCACAGCACTGGAGGAGCACCAGCTTGCAAAGGAATAGGGACCTTTGTGCATGTTTTTGATCAATATTTTCACCTTTACAGGCATAAAAAATACCCTTTCCTTGTATGCGTCTTTGGGTCATCTGTTAGGACGTAGACCTTAAGCTGATGAAAGATGAGAGCAACTTATGAAAGGTACATAGTTTTAACAGTGTGGTATCATCAGCTCTCAGATTAAAACTGCTCTGCTGCTCTTCCCATTTTGTATTCTCAAAAACTGGCTGCACAAATCATGCAATCTCCTTCCTCAAAAATCCTCGCCAGAAGCATGTTGTTCAACTGGAATTGAAAAAATTGTAACCTGCTTACTGAGACCTATACTTGCTTTATCCCACCTTCTGCAAAAAACTCCCAAAATGACGGGGGCTTACAATAAGCTGTCATATTATTCAATATTGAATGAAACATGAGTAATAAAGACAATTTTCTGTCTTAAAGAGAAAGCTATTACTTCCATAAGAATGCCGGCTGGTTGGGGAAGGAGGTGTGGGTCATCACTTTATGTTCTGAAATCTATATCCCCCTCTGCTATCAAATATTGCTAAGGGCATGAACAAGGCGCAGGCATCCCTCTCTGTTTGTTCTCTTTGCATGAAAGATTTGTGTAACCTAAATCTATGAAATAAGTATTCCTAAAAATAACCCTTCCCTCTCTGTTTTTCTGCCGTCAGTTGCAGTTGTCCATCAGAATTGAAACGTCCCAGTTCTGTGTATGCATGAATTCTGTAGTGTGCTGCTGCTTCAGTTTGTGTGTT
This sequence comes from Steatornis caripensis, assembly GCA_013398225.1. NCBI lineage: Eukaryota > Metazoa > Chordata > Aves > Caprimulgiformes > Steatornithidae > Steatornis > Steatornis caripensis. Next base: position 313,190 of record VZSC01002758.1, on the reverse strand, counting down.
GGGCTAAAATGTCATAAAATGCACTTGACTTCCATGGAACAACAAAGGAGTCTTTGGAAAAACTATGCCTGGTTCCCAGCTTTCAGGGCATCTCTCATCTGGCCAGGGAAAACTGGTAAATGAAATTGCGGACATTTGATTAATCTCTGCAATTGTCCTGTTGAGACAGAGTGCTGCTTATGTGTAGAGTCTTAACTTCTCCAAAGTGATGAACGTATAAAAGCTACCTTTGAAGTGTAATACCAGATAGTTTTAATAGATAGACTCTCGTTCTAACCCAGTCGGGAATTCAGTTCCCTCACTTATGTAGGTGACTTTTATTGCTTAGGTATTAATAAACTTGAAATTGGACGTAACAAACAGCTTCTAAAAGCAACCATATGTCATAGTTAAACTACTGATAAATTATACAGTATTAGGTGTTCAAGACTTCCTTGCTGGTTCAAGTCATGATTCACCACTTCTGATACATGAGTTATTCTTTGATTCACAGGGAGAAAGGTCTGTGATACCAGGACCATAAACGCAGGTAGACAGGACATTTCCTTTTATTTTGTTGTGGTAACTTTTATATCCAAAACATCCCCTCTCACCTTACTCATAATTTTTGAACTGAATTTCTTTGAATATCTGTGACTCCTACACAGTAAAATAAAGCAGGCCACTGGGAGAGTTTTGTTGCCAAGTCCTAGTACAAAACCATAAACTTTAATTTTTAATGAAGATTAGTTTCTCTCTGACAAAGATGCAGGGAAAGACTATTACTCTATTTTACATGTTTAATGGATTTGCTTCTGCAGTGCAAATACAGGTATCAGCATCTTTAAGATCCGTGTGCTTCACACATAAATCCTAAATACAATTCCAGAGCAGCAAGGAGAAATAACACTAGGGATTCCCTGGCATTTATCTTGTATATATGATTATTATCTGCATAATGTGTACTTTTGAATCACATAATTTATTGACGTTGTGCATTATAAAGACTTCTTGCAACGAGTCACAATAAAAACATATTCCACAACATCCTCCCAGACTAAAGCCTGAGGGACCAAGCCACGGCTGGCTTCGTTCAGTGGTGTGTTGGTGAGATGGAAGCAAGGAGACATCTCACCTCTTCTTTAACAAAATCTGAGGGGTCAAGTACTGCTCAGTGAGGTACAGACTGGCACGGTGCAGGTTGGTGCCACCAGGGCCAGCCCTCTCCCAGATGGCCAGGCACCTCTACTTCTCCAGCACTGGTTTTGGTGTGCTCACTGGAGGCTCTTTCTGAGTCAGGAGGATTTTTCCACCATGTAGGTCTGCTGCAGGCTATTGCAGCCCCAGCCGGCTCTGCCTCATGGGGATTCAGCTCTGAGCCCCGTGGAAAGAGCAGCTTGGCATGTGTCACAGAATCACAGAATGGTAGAGGTTGGAAGGGCCCCCTGGAGATCCCCCAGTCCAACCCCCCTGCTAAAGCACGTGCCCCTGGAGCAGGGTGCACAGGAACGTGTCCTGGCGGGTTTTGAATATCTCCAGAGAAGGAGACTGCACAGCCTCCCTGGGCAGCCTGTGCCAGCACTCTGTCACCCTCACAGTGAAGTTGTTCTTCCTCATGTTCAGGTGGAACTGCCTGTTCTCCACTTTGTGTACGATCCAAGCTGACCCGTGAGGAGGACTATGACTTCTACGAGGGAGAAATAACTCAGGAGATGAGAAATCTCTGCGGCAGGGATGGTGGCAGTGATATCTGCAGTGCCTGTGCGTGTGTGCTGACAGCCTGTCAGCCGACTCTGGCGAGCGATGATTGCGGGGAGGTAGCCAGGACCTATCTGCTAGAGGGCTTAAAATTTCCTAGCCTGACAACATTCACTGTGATTTGCTGTAGCCTTGCTCTGCACTCACTTTTATCTGCACAAACCATGCTGCTGTTGTGGTGTGTACCCTCACAGTACTGCAGTAACAAGAATACCACCAGGGCATCCTTTTCCCCGGGAGGACTGCTTTCTCACGTTTATCTGTACCGCTGTAATACCACAATCTCCAACTAGGAGACCTCACAGCCTAGGCATTGCAAGGTACATACCTACTTTGTATCTGAATAGATTAATGCAGGGGGGAAAAGGAACTATTATTAGCATATTCTGTATTTTAGAGAATGAAAATGAAAATCTTTGTTCTGCTGCAACATATATAGCAAGCTCTAGAATTTTTGTTTGCTCAAAACACAATCAGGTGCTTAAAGATAAACAAATCATAAAAACTCACTCGAAGATTTTTTTTTCATAAGTGACTTCTTGTGCCAAATCAATCTCCGTGGCTTACTCTTAAATTAATTGAACAATTGCAGCCCTGGAGTGACTTCTTTGTATCTTCCAAGGGAATAGCTGTCTTTAGCTGGCTCCTAAAGCTGTTATGCTTCTATAAGGTGGTTGGGTTTTGCAGGTGGATGTAAATGTGCTCATTATTCAAATTTAAGATTCATTAGTAGAAATAGAAATTGCATATGTCAATTATAAATATATTTGAAGGAGGATGAAGGAACTGTAGCATTTTAATCTTATGTTTTAGTGTGATATTTGACTCTATTTGTACATTAATTTAATATATTAAAATTGTAGAATAATTTACCTTGGAAGAGACTTCTAGAGGTCATCAAGTCCGACCCTCTGCTCAGTGAGGGGTGACTTTTGAAGTTAGAGCAGGTTTCTCAGGACTTTGTCCATCTGAGTTTTGAAAATCTTCAAGGATGGAGGTTCCACAAAAAAAATCTCTGGGATTTATTTCTTGATGTCCAGTCAGAATTTCCTTTGCTGAAACTTGAAACTGCTGCCTTGTGTCCCTTCACTGTGCACCTACGAGGACAGTCTGTCTCTGTCTTCTCCGTAATGCTTTTAGTGCAATTCTTTAGCCTTCTCTTTCTCAGGATCCTGCTGCCTCCTGCCCTGGGATGGTGACCACCTTCCAAAAATGACAGAGAGAGTACTCACAATCATCACCCTTGGACCCCTTGGACACATTCCACCCAGCCCCATGTACTTGCTGTATCTAGTTAGCTTAAATGATTCCTTCCTTGATCCTCCTGGATGTGCAGCTCAGGGGTGTAGCCCAGCGGCTGGGTGAACATCTGCTGTTGCTGTAGAACATGCAGGATCTGAGCTCCAGACAAGCAGCAAACTCCTGAGGCAGCTGAGTGTCTGTCCCCACAGAAGAGAATATCCAACCACTATTACGCCTTACTTGCTTTTTGTGACCTGTGGACCTTGCTCAGTTACCTTCCAGCTTTTGAAAATCAGTAGCTGTCTCTCTCCACCACTGTGGGGGTTTTTGTCAGCCTCTGCTTTGAGGGTAGTCTCTGACCACCCCTCCTTCAGCACAAGACGAAGCTCGGGCTCTTGCCCCTGCAGAGTCTCTGTGGAGAATTTTGACCAACTGTTGAAGTACCAGTGGTCTGCTACAGTTATTTCTGCCACATGATCTACACCAGAGGTAGAATGTCTTGCATCTAGGTATTGCCAGTAGGTAGGAGATGCTACTGCTGCTCATGGTGGTAACGGGCAGAAGAAATGTTTGTAATTTCTGGTTTACACCAAAACATGTTTCTCTGGTCCAATTGCAAGAGCAAGTCAATTTGTTTGTGTTAGTTGCTTTATGTGTAGCGCAATGACTGTGCATCTGGTGAGTTGGTTAGGAATACTTCCTCTAAAGGAAAGTTGCAAATACAATTGGTTTTGTCCTGAAGTTTATCCTCGTCTTCATTTGCTTTTGGAAAAAGAAATTACAACAATAACTGAAAAGTCTTAGTCTCTTCCTCCCAGCAATGTTACCCTGGGAGGGGCAACATCATCATCTCTCAGATTCAGAGAACTTTGACATTGCTCGTTCCAGATTGTTGAAGGCCTGTTTTTGGACAATGGTGCAGTGGTGCAATTGTTTGAACAAGAAATGGAAGTGTTCCCAATAGACCTGTATTTATCATGCTGTGTTTAGTCTGAGGCATCTTAAATAATTTGTAGATTCACTTGTAAGTGCAGCCAATTACAGTAATTGGACCTGGAGGTCACAAATATATAGATCACTATAGCAAAGTCTTGTTCTGTCAGTACAGAGTGTAAACTTGTGAAAAGTGAAAGATATAAAGGAGTTTTTGTTGTTGCTGGTGTATTGTTCTCAAAGAGTCCAAATACTGAAGAGGAAGTCAGAAAGAAGTAGGATTTGTGGCTGTTGCCAGTACCACCACTAGTATTCCTATACTAGTAAATAGAGGAAAGACTGTCTCAAGGTATTATTTGGGATCACTTCAGAGCTAGATGTGCTGCTAATTTCAGCAGCCTAGGGGGTTTTTTTTCAGTAAATAATTTTTTTTTCCCCACACGCTTGTCTAGTTACTCTATTTAGTCTGCATATCATATTCTTATGAAAGCTATGTGGAGGGATTATACTTTAGATGATAACTTTTAAAAGATTCATGTATATAAGTACTTGTTAATCATAGGACAATTATAATTAGTTCATGCTAATGCAGATTCATGCTAGCATGAATCTGAAATGTGTCATAGTGATAATCATGTTTTCTTTCCTGGGCCATCAAAAAAATTATCAAACCTGTGTTTCAGCTTAACTGAGCACGGTTACTCAGATAAAAGAAGTAATGAAGCCAAAGACAGTGCATGGAGCTGAGCTATACTGTCCGGGATCCTTACAACAATATAGCTTTTCTTCTTTCCCTTATTTAGTTTTGATTCAGACAGATACACAAAATAGATTATGCAGTCAGTGAGTTCCTCATTACTTAAATATCTGTCACTTCTAGTTGAAAACTCTGCTAAAGAAACATTGCTTCTGTTGTTGGTGTCAATACTTCCTTTAATCAGGGAAAGGGCTTTAGAAAATTTCCATTTTTTGAGATGTAATGCAATCTGAAGGAACACGTATTAGTATGGTTATTGCAATGTTTTCAGAATATTTCTGAGATTACTTAAGCCAACATTTTCTTTTATTCAAAAAGAAAAGAGACAATATACATATTTAAATGTTATTTGAAATGATGTGATAAATACATTGATACAATATTAAAGTATTTGATATATGGCAAATACAATTTATCTTTTTTCAGTGAAACTTGTCCTTTCAACAAAATCTTCATGTTTTATTTATGTTCTTGATATCTAACTGGAAACAGCAGACTAAGGTAGCGGAAAAAATACTTTTACAAAAACCCCACAAAGCAGATGAATCATTAGCAAGTTCTGGTTTGACATTAAATTAGAATGAAGGTTTACGGGTGTATATGTGAAATTGGATGTTGGACAACAGCAATCTAGTAAAATCTTGAAGAAACATAATTGGACAAGTCTGGGCCATCTCATCAGAACACAATGAAATAAACTAAGATGGGCTTCTTACTCGCACCACTGTGGGTGGGAGACATTTTGGCAAAGGCTGCCTTTGCAGCGGGATGCAGCTCATCAGGAGCTACAGTGAAAGGTTGTTTCCTTGGGAAGGCAGAGGAACTGACAGCTAGCAGGGAATGACTGAAAGGTCTTGCAAAATCTCTACTATTTTCAGCAGCACCAGATACACAAAAAAATCGAATCTTAATATTTTCTACTTGCGCTAGCTTTGCCATCGTGAGCGAGGTCTGTGTTGCTCTGGCAGGGAACACGTGTGGGTTTGGGTAAGCCCTGGGAGGGCAGGTCCCTCTGGTCCTGCTGCTCTCTTCCTCCAGAGCCAGGTATTTCAAGGACTGATTTTACGAGTAACTTGGAACTGTTGCTGATGCCAGTGTGGGTTCTACCATTAACAGCTTCAGGTGAGACACAGAAGAGACCCCCTGGTAATCTTAGCTTGCTTTTGAGTTCTTACAGGAACTGAAATGATAACAGATATTTGTTGATACACTCCCTAGAGACCCCTTAAAAAGCATAACCAAATATAATTATGCTTGTGAGAGTGGAATGACATTCAGATTTAGCTTCTTGTAGGTTGAACCAACTGCACGTTGTTAGGAAGCTGAAGGCAATAGCTTGATCTAGCCTTTCAGCACCTGGTTGCATGAACCTGTCTGCTCTGAAAGAAGAAATACGGTAATGCCATAATGGTAAACCTTTGACTTATGACGGTTTGTATCACCCACAGCTGGTGAATAGGAAACCTTGCCTACTTTGTACGCCCTGTCTGAAGGCAGGTACCTTTACAGACCTGTTAGATAGTTGGCTGCTGTGAACAGCCAGATCCCGAGTGCTTCCTTTCTGCTTAAGAAGCAGCACGGAATTGATTCCAGAGTGGTAGGACCATCTCTTTTTAACAATGCCACTGGGACAGAGACATCTAAAATCCTTAGGTATGAAGTCCAAAATAGAAAGAAACAATATGAAAAAGGAAACCCAAAATATAATATCCCCCTATAATGACAGGAGGCAACAAAAGACATTCAGAGAATGCAGGATATCCAGTGTTTTTAAGATCTAGTTTTTGAAAAGATCTAGTTCTTGAAACATCTCTGTGGTAGCTGACAAAGAAATCTTGCCTAAAACAAAAGCCCTGAGACAAATATAAGGAAAAGCAAATACAGCGATAGAACAAATATGATCCTTAGAGTGAAAGCAGTTAAAATTCCTTCCACGAGATTTGTGCGGATGGTAGGAAAGCAGCACTGCTTAGCAGGGAGCAGTGCGGATAGCAAGGTCTAGGAGGTGCCTACCTTTTCAAAATAAGTGATACAATGTTTGAAACACAAAAATATAGAAATTCACTCACTGGATGACACCAAAATATCTAGCCTCTCTTCTCTCCAGCACTGTACTGCTTCCACGGAAGATGCAAGGCACACTTGATGGGATGACTCTGCCCAAGGACCATTTCTTTATAACCATTGGTGCATGAGTAAAGCTCAAATTCCAGAATACATTTTCTCTGAAATTTTATAAATCGATGTATATTTGCCCACTGTATGTTTGACACATTTTCTTCTGAATATTACCATGTTCTTGTAATTAAAATGCTTCACATGCTAATTGTAATATCTTTCTGGGGGAAGAAGGTGAGGAGGACGGGGGCTATCTCAGAGGCAGTCCTTGGAGGTGACTGAACACGAGCGCAAGAGCTGTGAACGTGGCCTGTGTGGTTGGCATGGCCGGAAGGGTATGTTCTGACTTTCCAGTCTTCGGGATCGCTGGGTTTCTAGGATGTAAAAAGCAGATACAAATGTCATATCTCAGCTTGGGACCTGAAATTCAAGTTGAGGTTCCTTCCTTCTGGCAAATTACAAACCACAGTATAAATCCTTGTTAACTCTGGCCTTGAATTTCACCTGAGGAGCACCCAGACACCTCAGTTGGGTGTTCTGTAATTTTGGACCTGTGAAACACTAGTTTTCAGTTGACTTACTTTTCAGCGGAAAAAAATGTAGATGGACAAGGGAAAACAGTATCCAGCTCACTCTTCTGTGGCCATCTTAGCAGTTCAATTATAAGTGGAGTAGAAAGCAAAACATTTTTTTCATTCAGTACCATAGAGAGGCCTGAACATCTTCATGCAGGAGATCCTTTTAAGTGAGTAGATACCCATTTCACAGCGGCATTTTTCCATACCAGAACTATTTTGCTTCACACATTTCGCTTCCTCTTCTCTGTAAGGTATTGGTTTTTTTTTTTAAATTGGGTTAGAGGTTTNAAAAATGTAGATGGACAAGGGAAAACAGTATCCAGCTCACTCTTCTGTGGCCATCTTAGCAGTTCAATTATAAGTGGAGTAGAAAGCAAAACATTTTTTTCATTCAGTACCATAGAGAGGCCTGAACATCTTCATGCAGGAGATCCTTTTAAGTGAGTAGATACCCATTTCACAGCGGCATTTTTCCATACCANATCCAGCTCACTCTTCTGTGGCCATCTTAGCAGTTCAATTATAAGTGGAGTAGAAAGCAAAACATTTTTTTCATTCAGTACCATAGAGAGGCCTGAACATCTTCATGCAGGAGATCCTTTTAAGTGAGTAGATACCCATTTCACAGCAGCATTTTTCCATACCAGAACTATTTTGCTTCACACATTTCGCTTCCTCTTCCCTGTAAGGTATTGGTTTTTTTTTTAAATTGGGTTAGAGGTTAGTATTTTCCAAATTTTAAAATTATTTTTTAGGATTTAATTCTAGTTCCCGTTAAATGACTCTAAAATTGCATGCTCAACACGCAGAGGACTCACATGTTTTATTTTTATGAAATGAAAGAAAGTTTCCAAGAAAACATATAAAAAGATGAGCTTTACTAAACTATAGACAGCTATGTAACTACCCTGTGCTGCTCTGAGAAGCTTTCTGTATACCTATGTCACATACAGGTACAAGTAAAAATTTGAACACTAATTATGGCGGCTGTATATTTATGTATCTCTAAGCAAAGCAAGCTGTAGCAAAAACAAATGTAAGGAGATCCTGATCAATGTCCACCAACATCAATTAGAATTTTTCACGGAATTTGAGGAAGCTTTCAAGTTGGCACCATGAGCAAAGACTATGTTCCTGCTGCATGTGACCGCCTAACTGTATACTGTGGACCAGACCTAATTTGGCTACTGCTAGGGAAGAACCTTGACGTTAAGGACATGCCTCCTGCTGTATCATTTATTCTGTTTCTGCATCTATGCGTCCAGTTTTAATTTTGTATTGCAATGCCTAAGCTCCCAGCTGAGAGTTTATGAAACAACTGAAGGTTAAATCATCAGTTAGTATAACTGAAACCTGTTTCTCTTTTGCTGAGGAAAAAGAAGAATGTTCTAAAACCATATTCTATTCTCTCTTGTGTTTTTTTCCCTGCACGTGAATCCTTCCAGTTGCTCCCATGTTTTGATTTCTACAGCAGAGATCTCAGATTGCCTGTGTAGGCAAAGTTTCAAACCACAAAAAAAATCTTAAAAAAACCAATCTAGGGATTATCTGTGAAATTAAAGAAAAAGCTATGAGACATAAGGCATTTTAAGGAATAAGCTGGGGATTACAGCAAATGAATGAAAGGAAAGCATCAGGGGAAAGGAGAGGTACGTAGAGGGAAAGGTGACAGTTTTGCTGAGGAATTCTCCTGTCATTTTCTCTAGGGAGGAGAGAAACAAAGTAGGGGGAAAGTGGGAGGAGAGCAGTGTGAAGAGGCTCTTGGATACCATGGAGATGGGTACAGTGTAAAAATCTGTATACTGTAGATAAGTAAGTGGGAGGTTGATACCAAACTCCTACCAGCCAGAAACTGGCCTTGTGCAGGATAAACAAGTTAAGGGGCTGGGGAGAAGGAAGCATTGATTTAGCCGCTGCCATGCTGTGGGACAAATAATATTTTTCCAGCTTGTGTTTTTCAGGATGGCTATTCTCTTATCTATATCCAGTCTACCAGGAAGGAAAAATTATGTTCTGAAATTGTCTTGCTACTGGAGACCTGCTTTGTCTCTTCTTTTAATTTCAGTCTTAATTTGATTAACTGGGTACTCATAATAAATGCATAATGCTTCTCCATGGTTCGTGAATGTGGGGAAGAAGATATGACAGATTCACTAGGAACTAAATGTTACTTTCTGTGTGCGTAAGACAGTGTTTTTTTAAAATTCAGTCTTTGTGTTACACTGCTTTGAAAGACTGTCTCTGTTCATTTTAGGATTTCTTTGTTCTCTGCTTCTAATTTTTATGCTTTTCATGCCTATAAGACTATGCTGTTATTTATATCCGTGGCCATAAGGAAAATGCTATAGTTTGTACGTATGATGTTGTACTCCTAAGAATTATTGAATTTTTTATTTTAAAATTTAAGAAACACTGTAGAATGACGAGTGTGGTTTTCAGAAGATTGTTATTCATGCTATTGATTCTTCTTAAAATACAAGCTGCCTGCTGCCTGTGAGTCAGGGTAAGGCAAGCTGATACTTTGGTTCAGGTCCTACTTTGTTGCCTCAAATAGTCCTCCCTGAAGCAAACAGGCTGGTTTTGAGAATACTTTAAGGGAAGGAGATTTCTGCTTAAGGAAGCAGTTTACTTATTGAAATGTCTTGTGTAGACCGAAAGAGATGAGAAAGGACGGTACTTAGCTGGTATAGCTGAGCATGCAGAAATTCGGAAGTATGAGATGTCGACGCGTGTGCCTCCTCTTGGTCTGCCTCCTGGTGGGGGTGTCTCAGCAGGCAGGCAGCCGTAATGTCAAGTACCTAAACTTCAGGGTGGGGAGAGCTGCTTACTGCAACAGAGTGGAGTAAAAGACCAGCGCGCATCTTGGAAGTAGGTGGCTGGGAACCTAACATAAGTTGTCCTTCTTCCCTCAAATTTTGTGGACTTTCAAGAGTGGCCATGGGTGACCCGTGAGGTCTTATGTCATCTCTAGGGAAGGAAGCAGTGGTCTGGCAGCCTCCGGAAGCGCCAGCAGTTACAGACCTACACCGCTCCAAGACAAAATGCCACATGCTTGTGTGTGTGTGTGTGCGTGAAAGAGGGAGCTAGAAGGAATTTGAGAAAAATAAACTACTTAGCAAGTTAAACACGTTTACAAGATGTATGTCCAGCAATGTGATAAAGCCCCAAATGTGACCATAAATTGTATTTACAACAAAGCAGTTTACTGATAAGCTGTTGAGGGTGTCTGTGGAGACATATATCTGGGATCTGACTCGATTACTTGATCTTACTCGATGTGCCTAACATCCACTGCTTAAACCCAGTTTGTTTTCCCTTTTAGCCACAACCTTAACTTTAGAATTATGCCAGAACAAGTGAATTACTTTTGTAGGAGCTTACATTTAAATGCTGTGCCTGCAGTAGAGTTTAGAAGATTTGGGGAGGGAACTGTTTTTATCCCTGTACGTTCTACCCACTTCTTTTTGTCCAGGGCAGCCTTCTGACCACAGACTGACTCTTCAAGCTATAATGGCAATGAAAGCACAGTTTTGCAATGACCCTGCCTCTGCGTGTATGCATTCAGGAGGAAGCGTGGTGGAGCAAGTTTCTCAAGACTTGAATTTGTTGTGCTGGAGGACACACAAGCTGAGGTGTTCATCCCCCTGGGGTTACTGGAGCATGTACTGGAAAAGTCCCACACGGAGGGATGGGACGTGTGGTGCAGCTGCAGGGGCAGTACGTGTCTGACACTTAGCGCTCTCATCCCTAGCTATTAACCTTGGCCAAACAGCAATAGCAGTCTTTGTAAAAAACACGAATGTCTCTATTCCCTAAAGTGTTTTCCTTCCTGAATTTCCAATGCAAGCTGTGGTGGTGCTTGGGGCCTTCTTGGAGGTTAGAAGCCCAGCATTTCCAGACAGTGGTTATGGTGGCCTCCTGTCTGTAGAAAATAACTGTGTTTTTTAAAAACTTTTCAGACTTCAAAGGGTGCATGTTGACCTCTAAGAGTAAATTTAAAGAAGCCATCTCAGGGCATGATTTTTAACTGGCTTTTTTTCTCAGAAATAACAAAGGAAAAGCCGTTAAACTTTAAGCTACAGTTTTGCCGATGCTGATAGCATTGTAGAGGGTGTAAATAATAGATTTAAAAGTCAGATTAAAATAAGGTCTTGGGTTCTTCGAGTGCAGGTTGCTTCTGGTAGGGGCAGCAAAGCTGGTTGTCTGCACCAGAACAGGTGACTTCAATGTGTGAATCTGTGAAGAAGAGTGAGGTCCTGCCTGTAAGAAAGGGCCAGTGGTGGTGGGAGGTTTCTGCAGCATTTCTCCCTGGCTGCCAGCAGCATCTCAGCGTGGTGGATGTGGTGAACCACAAACTTGGTACCTTCTCTGTCACCGCTACCTTGAGTTGCCTTGTCGAGCTTCTGGGGTTTTGTGTTGTCTGCTGGAACTGCCTGTGTGAGGGGGGGACATGCTGTGCTTCGGAATTTGGTCCTGAGTGATTTGTGAAAAGCTGGATCTCGTAACCCCAGGGCCATGTGTGCAAAATCAAGACCAGCAGCATGGTTGATTGATAACATACTGTCTTGCAAAGCTGAGCGCATTTAATTACGGTCTAACGTTGTTTTACTCAACTTTTTCATGTTGCAATCTACGGGAGAGGGTGAAACTAACTTTGCAGGCAGGTAGTGAGCAGCTAGTTTTCTAAGACTGTGTGCAGTTCCTGATGAATGGAGTTCACGTTTGCATTGCACGATAGCTAATTTGGGTGCAGTGTGAGAGCTCAAAGCTTGAACAGATACGCACTCCAGCAATCATTGGATTTTCTGCATATGATGTTAAAACATAAATGTACATTAATGTCTATTTCTTTGTTGCAACAGGTTCTGCCTGGCATACTGCAGAAGCATTGCTGTATTTTACCTGACAGGAACACAGGTAAACTTTTCTCCTAATGAGTTAATATTGTAATATGATTTGGAGAAATGAAAACACATATTGCATAATACAGAGAAGACTTGTTTGTTATTTACAGTCACTGAAGTTCTCTTCTAGAGGGCGAACACTGGGATGTTTTGTTTAAATTACCTGCTTTCATGTGAAGACTTTGTGTGTTCTGTTAACTTTCTGGAGCTATTGCTGTTGTAGAGAGTGCTACCAGGCCTTGCTTGTAAGGGTATTTGTGTGAACTTCTGAAATGTCTCTATTGTTAATTATGAAGTCACAATTTTGGCAATGAAAGAGGTTTGATACTGGAGTCTGCAGTCTGGTCCTGTTGCACAAAGGTGCTAAGCAGTAAGTCTTATGCATAGCTCTGACTGCAGGTAAATGCTTGCTTTATGCTTATTTTTCAGAGACTAGAGGAGTAGACTAAAGGAGTAAACAGAAGGAGTGTCACTAATGATGCCTTGCTATTATGCAGGAGGAGACTTTAAGTAATATATTTGTGACCAGAACAAATCATTTGATGAGAACAGTAACATGGACGAGAAGAAAGCAATGACTTGATTTTACATTCTGTTATTACAGGAAAAACAATTTCTTTTAAAATAATTTTAGAATGCTTTTTATAATTTTATAAATTGAGTGAAAGTGACTGCATACGCAATTGTGAGTTTGATTTAACAGACTAATTTCAGAGAAGTAGGAGGAAAAATATAGCTTATTTTTGGTATATTCTTAATGGAACATATGTGATTGCTTGCAGCTCTTAAGGCTTCATTCTCCCTTCCCCCAAGAGCTACCACTACAATAAACTGGTTTGTTCCTTGGCTTGCAATTACTTGTATTTCAGGCACAGTTTGCACTAAGGTTAATTGCATAGAAAACTTGACAACTGTGTTGTACCGTAGTGTGACTTGTGGTTACCTGCAACTGCTCAAATGAAATTTAAAATCTCATTTCCATTTTCATCCGCGAACGTGGGAGAAATACTATAGAAAGACAGTTAGTAATACACCTCTTCTAGCAAGATTTTGAAAGTTTATTAGTAAACAGATGGTGGACAGACTTTGGCCTTCATGTTTATTTAGAGCTTTCCTGAAAACTGGACTAAGGAATCATGGTATAATGACCTCAGCCCAGTCTGTGTGCTCCTGTGCTAATACCCTGGGCTGATTATTTTTTTTTTCTTTTATTTGCAATATAAGAATTTGGTCTGGGTTCCTTTGACCAAACTCTTCTTGACTTGTGGAGAAGTGTATCAAGTGGATATCAAAGCCAGTGTTACCTGAAGTGATGACCTGGCGTTGGGCAGTAAGGCTGACCATTTATCTAAGGAGGATGAAATATGCCTTAATGTCAAGAAAGCCATTTATCTAAAACCCCAGACACCTTCAAAAATGCCTTCATTTGGACATAAAGGAAGGGAGGGGCTTGCTAACGTAAAATTTGGTTTTGAAAATTTTGAACTAAGCTCTTTGAAGAGGAAACCTATCACTTTTTGATACGTAAGAACTGCTGTACGACTCAAGCACACTTAGGTATGAAAATAACTGTAACTTCTATTGCTTCTGTGTGACTGCTGCAGTAAGCGTTTTTATGCCTACGTGTTACATAGTTGGGAGTTGCCAGCAGGTGCGAAGTAAACTTTCTGTTCCATTTTCCCCATTTCCTCCATTTATGGTGTTTAAATACTTGGCAGAGAGAAGGAGAAGAAGAGTTCAGACAGGATGTGGGGGATTTTTCAGCTCTTTTCTGAAGGAAAAGAATGACTGAATTTTTGAGTTTCATTCATTACAGATAGGTAAACCCTTTTCTTGTTTGATTATGTCTGAATCAACTAGTCCAAACTAAGAAGACATTCATTAAATTTGTGTAAACGTGGAACATGCTATTGGCGTTCAAATGTACACGTCGTATATGATCTTGCCCAGCTCCGTTCTCAGTAAGTGAGCCCAGAGACATTGCCTTATTGCAAGCTGTAGGTCCACGTCTGTGTTCAGCTGCTGACATTTGGAGGAATTTAGTAATGTGCAGACTTAGGTGTTGTTCCTAATGAAAAGGAGAGAAGGATAAAGAGAGATGGACTAGGGGGAGGAATGGGAGAAGAAAAAGGGGAAGAAGCAAAAATGAGATCTCCAGAAGAACACATGCTGTAGGGAGTAGAGATGGGTGAAAGAGAGAGGTATAGTAGCAGTTTGCCCACTTGTTTATATCCATTCAACAGTTCAGGCATGGCCAGCTTGGGGCTTTGTGGCTCCTCATTCAAGAGTGCCCCCATGACCAGCATCTTTCACGCTGTTAGCGCAGGAGCTGCGCCCCAGAGAAAGAAATGAGCCCTCGGGAACGATGGGGCCGGTGCTGCCAGGCCATCCTTTCCTCTGGCTGCCCTTCAGACCTAGCCTAACCTTGACTCTTATGGAATATATGGAATTAACCTTAAAAGTAGTATGGCCCTGGATTGCCTGTATCCTAGAAAATTGCACGTCCCACTGTCCCTTCCTACACTGTGTAAGGGTTTGAAGTGTCAATGCTTACTCTGTCAGTATTGATATTCTGTATTTGTAAACTGGAGAAGACAGCTATGCATGGAAACAAACGTACATGGGAGCAATGATCTGCTTTCCCTGGTGATGATGTGTCAGTACTTCTACCATGAACTTTTATTCTCATTGCTTGTAGCTTGGCTATAAACACATCTCCTGTAGAACCTTTCAAAAGGGAGGATAAAAAAATCCAGCTGTTCCACAGAAATGCAGTTTTGGAAGAAGTCACATACTTAACAAGATTAGGTATTTCAAAGGTTAAAGAACTATTTGTTTTTCAAACATGTAAATAATTTACAAATTCTCAATCTCTAAATAAAAGATTGAATGCTGCTAGTTGGCTGCTTGCATCAAGATTTTCAAATAGACAGTGATGTTTCCTTTCTTAAGTGGCTTTCCATTAATCATATATTTTCATAACTAAATTGAAAGTTCATACAGCATGCACTGGCATAATGCATGTTCTTTATCATGTTAGCCAATGTCCAAAAACCTGCATTTGCACATAAGCTGTGCCTCAAGAAGCAAAACATCCCAGAGCAGACACCTTTATCTTGCACTTCCTTCTTCTGTGCTGTAAGTATACTTATAAGTAATTATATACTTGTAAGTATATAAGAGCTTTATTGATGTCCCTTCTCAGTTTCTTTCTGTCTCCTAGAACTTAACCAGCCAGCAACAACTGGGATGCATTAGCAGTTATAAAGTTAATTGGAAGAAAAGCGGTTACATGCTCTGTACAGGTGTTACTAACAAGATCATGAGGGGAAGCAGTGTGAAGGTACTAATGACCTGGTGGGGAGCAGCTTGCTTATTTTCTTGAATTATAACCCTCTCTGTCTCTCAAGCTCCAGCTGGGAGAAATAACCCACCCCTTTTGATGGACATCCACCACCCTCTGTGTACACCTGCAGCCAGCTCTAATTCCCTTTGTAAATATTTCCCAGCAATGATCCATCCCCTGCTAAGGGGAATGCTTCAGACAAGTCAGAAGTCCCTCTTGTTACTGCATGGTCACTTCTATAAACCTTAGACAGATGATAAGGCTGCCTTCCCCCCAGCAAGGTTCTTTGTTATGATAATGGTTTAGAGAGGTGTTCACACACTATGAGCAGTACAGTTGGTTTCAACCCTTGGCATGAAGATAGCCATTAAATACAACAAGTTTTGTCATTCATAAAAAAAATAAAATAAAAAAATATTGAGAGGTAGGAATGCAGCTTTGAAACAGAGAAGTTAATGTACCCTGATTTGGGTTGCTTTTTATTTAAATATATGTTTTATTTCCAGTCTTGAAATGGAGCTCTTCAGGCAGTACATGTGGGTTGTTTAGCTACAGATAATTTCATGCAAATAAAAAGAGGAAATATATCTGAAAGCTTATGCTTTTGTATATGCAGTGTTTAAACAGTCTTAGACCAGAGAAGTGAATTATTTGGAGTTTGAGTTTTGTTTATCCCAGAGCTCCCTGTATTGTGATCCAGGACGGTAAACGATCCTCA
This sequence comes from Steatornis caripensis, assembly GCA_013398225.1. Lineage (NCBI taxonomy): Eukaryota > Metazoa > Chordata > Aves > Caprimulgiformes > Steatornithidae > Steatornis > Steatornis caripensis. Next base: position 296,857 of record VZSC01002758.1, on the reverse strand, counting down.
AGGTGAGCACAAATATACTTGGTGCAGTAAAACGTGAGTTATCAATGGGACTCATTAACAGAAGGCGCTCTGTGCGATTTCTACCATTGCTGCAGCTGTTAAATGGACATTTTGCGCTGCAGAGATGCTGATAGCTGTGTGCTTTGTCTGCTGCTGTTGTGCTCTTGATAGACAATTATTAGTTTCCTGTCATGCAAGGAAATTGCACGAACAGCTTCTGTACTATCCTTTTCCGTCATAGCCGTGAGTTTAATACGTTATGGACTGCAAATTTGGGCTCATTTTTTTCCACTGAAGATCCCGAAGGAAAGAACGAATCAATAGTCACTAACAGCTTCTTGGGTTGATTCGTTCTTTGATGCTTTAAGCTTGAATTTCCCCTCTCATAGTGAAGGAGAACATAGATACAATAAAGAGCATCCGCACCTATCTGGCTGACTCAATTCTGATAAATAGCTCTTTTAAACTTTAAACAACACTCTTTAAAAAAAAATGAAAGCAAGAAAAAAGATTTATGCTGTCTCAAGTTTCTTCATCATCCATTTTCAGGTCAGCTCTTGTGTGCTGATATTGAACTTGCACAAGATGTTAAATCCTCGTTACAATAATTCTCTTTTGTCCACTGTGTTGGTTAAAATTACATTGAAAAAAAGTGTGACCAACATTCTGCTCTCTGCAAAGAATGAATAATATCTGTTTGAGAGAGTAGTAATTGCTTTATATACAAAAGCAGGAGATTAATAATAACCAGTCTCTTCATTGGGTAAAGTGTAGCCCAAGACAGTAATGTTTCATCCTTCGCTTGTTTGCTTTTCTCCCTGTTGCTTGAAAAGCAAATATTGAACAGGAGAAAAATCTAAGATGGTATTAAAAAGAATTCCTGCATTAAACTCTACTAAATTGGATAAAGAAGTTAACATTGCTTCCCCCCGCCACCTTAACTATATCTACAACTGTATTGCCTCAGTAGCTTGTGAAATAAAATGAGTGCGGATTGGTGCACAAAGCCAATATGTTTTATAACTAGCAAATATGTTACTAACTGTGACTTAATTTTTTTGGTATATATGTTTTTTGAAATGCAGCGAGTGTTTATAAGAACCACCATCCGAATGTCTGGGCTCACAATGCGTGTTTAGCAGCCAGTTTGATTTCACAGAAGTAATTACGGGACAATGTTCAGAAGCCAAAGTCCTATTACAAAAATAACTTACCATATTCGGTAGCGTATCGTCTTCCATCTGAACATTTTGAGGTACATTAATTAATTGTGATGAATTTTTATCTTGTGCTGTTGAGATAAAGAAATTTGGTTCCTATGTTTTCTAGAAGAGAGAGTCAGATTGTCAGCTGGTGCAATGCAAGAATATTCACTAGGGTTATGTATCATCCTCTTTAGAAGTTCTTTGCTTAAACTGAGATTGTCATTTTACTTTCAAGACATGGTTATAGGTTTTTAGACAGTTCCTGCAGATTTCACCTGCTGTCTGCTTGCTGAGTTCAACATGAGCATTCTCATTCAGATGTTCAGCTGCAGGCTGCCTGCTGGTGCTTTCCAGCCCGGTTTCCATGGAAATGGGAATTAGAGGGGTGAAAATAAAGCAAGAAAAAGTATCTTCTTAATCTTCTAGTTAATCCGGAAGTTCTCATACCTTGGTATCAAGGTTGTTTTGCTTTTAGTTGGCTAGGCATATGATGCCAACTTTTGCAAAGAAAAAAATAAATAAAACCTGTCATCAGAGCTGTTCCGAGCAATCCCTGTTACCGTAACTCTGTAGAGGTGTCGGGGATCACCAGTAAAGGATGAAGAAGGGAGATGTGAACTGGACTGTGCAAGGATAAACTGATGAAAGGGTGCGAGGCAATACCCAGTGACAGAGGTGATAACCTGTGACAGAACTTCTTGTCAGGCATGGCTGGCATTGCGAATAACGTTGATAGTAATTAATTGAACAGTGCCACATGAACCTAGGGGAGGAAAAGATCCAGTTTGGGTAATATCTGATTTACATGCTCCGGACTGAAAGTGAAACAAAGGATGTCATCTAATGCATTCAGAGCATAATTCAGGGCTCTCATGTTTCCCTAGCGATTCCTGCTCTCCTCTTTTCCTCCACATTACTGATACTACCGTATCAGCCAAGTCAGGACTGTGGAGCAGTCGTCGTACTGATGGGTGTACGATGGGGTAAAACTTCTACCTACTGTGAGCAGCATGTTTTTATATACGCTCTTCTGCCGTGGCTTTGTGTTAGCCTGCCCTTGGGAAGAGGAGACTGGGGATCTCTAGGCCAGACCTCTGTTTCTTTTGTTTTGGCCAGAAGTGACCAGTAGTGTTAGCATGGAATCAGGACCGGGGAGGGAGCCAGGTCCCAAGGAGGATCAGCTATACCCACATCTTTCCTGACAGATGCTTCTGTGGCCTTTCCATGCCTTTTATCCAGCTTCATTGACCTCACCACTGAGAACTTTTCCTCATACATAACCTGAGCCTTCCTTGCTTCAGCTCATTAACTCGTGTGGACGATGGGTGCCTTCTGTTTCTCGGCTCCTAGCAGATACCTTTTATATACCTGATGACTGTTTATCTTGTCTTTCCTGTTGCTAGATTTTGTCATCTAGGTTAACAAATTCCTCTTCTCTCCTCTTTTGTGTATGTTGCATTAGCGTACATCTAAACCTGACATGTTTTGATTGTAACTCATTGAAATATGAGCCTTTTCTCACCCCCTGGATTTGTTTAGAAGAGAATGCGCAGTGTAGCAGTTATCTAACATGACATGCAACAGTTCCCTAAACATGGCATCATCTTTGATTAACTCTTGTATGCTTTAGTCTGTGACCTTTCTTCTTCCAGCAGACTTGGTTGACTTGGGTGAGTGTGTTAACACTGGCTATAGACTTCAAAAAGAAGGGCTTTTTTGTTTACTTGTTTGTCTTTAGTACTAGTTCAGTTCTGGAAAGGTGATCTGATAGTAGGAATGATTATAATTTAAATAGTTGAAAACCACGAGGTTGAAGTAAAGATACCAAAATCTTTTATTTTAGTATTCCTGCGTGGGTGGGTTTTCACTTCTTGATTTCCTGATTCTCTTCCCCTCACCACAGCCTACAAGGTGAATATAAGCCCGTTACCCAAACTTTGTTTTTCATCAGTGTTTTTCTCTAGCTTTTCTCTCATATCTGCAGAAGATCAGCAGCACAAGTAGCATAGCCGTAAGGGACCAGGACATTGGTTCCACTTCTCCCAGGGATTCAGAATCTGGATAAGGCACAATTGGCACTGAGAAGCAGATAGTTTGCGGTGATGTTAAGAGGAAACTTGCAGGCTGTGTAAGAAATTATCTTCTAAAGTTAGTTTAGTTTGTATCCTTTGGGTCATTTTAGACTTCTTAGTACTGCTAGGTCTCTATCTAGAATAAGGAACTACACGCTTTCAGTCTCAAACCGGCCAGAAGACTGCCTTATCTTATTGGATTTGTATCTACCTAGGACTGTCCAGCTTAATCTGCTAAAATCTGGTCTCTATGTGGTGTAAAAATATAGGCAGCTTGCGGTAGACTCGGACTTCAAAGTTGTCAGGTCTGTTATCTCAAGATGAATAGATTCCTTCCAGGTACAGAGCTAATTAATACATATTAGTTCACTTAAAGTAATTGGACAGGCCAGGAGATTCTGGATATGTGTGAGCACAAAACTGTTTTAAGTCTTCAGCTGCTTCAGTCTTTGCAGTGTCCTAGCTGGCTGCTAGCGTAGTACAAAGTCCTTTTTGGACTTCAGGGTCCTCCGCTACAACTAGCTCCTCCCCAGAGATGTTTTTCCCCTCTTATTACTGTTATGAGAAGTCATGGTCGTGCTTCACCTGAAACTGTGTAGTCTTATAAACAAAAAAATGAGAGATTTCACTGATGTTTACATGTCACGTTAAATGGTCCAAGATCAAGAAGGGCCTCTCACTCAGTGAAGCTTTACTCTAGAAGCAGAAATGTGGTGAGTGAGTACGTGTGTCTGCAGAGGAGCCCTGGTGGCTGAAGGTGTGCGGGAAGGAAATTCTCTACAGAAAACAGCATCTCTTGCAAGAAAGCTTACTTGACCTTCATTTCTGAAATGTTTTGTAAAGCATTCCCAATGCGTACAGGTGAGCTACTGAAGGAAGACAGGAGTGTACATCAGCACCAGCAGAAACTGCAGGCAGCTCTAGTACCTGGTCATGTCAGTGACATTACTAATTATTGCTAAATGAAAGCAGGATGCAGAATGACTGATTTCTATATGCCAGAATTTGGGATTTCTATTCTTGAGTGCTTTCATCTATTTGTGAAGCGATTGCCCAGGCAGTACATAAATCACGTGGGCTAAGGGGGTGTGTATCTGTGTGTGAGTGTACTTTACACAGGCACTCTCTTGCAGAGGAACGCAGTTTTGAAGCCCACTGCCAAAACGTGCAACTTGGCCAACACGGTGCAGTGTGTGGGTAGAGTTAAAAAGCGTGTAATTAAGCAGAGAAACTGAAAGAGACATTTCTACTCATACGTAAGTAGGTTAGGTAGTAGGTAGGTAGTAAGGTAAAATGTTAGTACTGTTTTCTAGAACAGCTACCAGTCAATGGCAAGGAGCACAGGGAATTGATATGGGTCTCAGAGGAATATAGCTGTAATGCTGGAAGAGTCTTGGATTCATTGGTTTCACGTGGACACAATAGATCACGCTGATATTTCATTTCCTCTGGAGGAATTTGATCATGGGCCAAAAGAAACAATTTCCTCACCTGTTAAAGGTCTCAGGGGTGCCTACACAGAAGTATCTGCGCTCCCCATTTCAGTAGTGTCTTGTCTCTCTGGGTGCTTTGAGGCAACTTGGAAACAAAGACAGATGTCTTGGCTGGTATGCATGTATTGTACATCATTCAGTTGTGTAAAGTAAAGAAGTAATAGATATGTTTTATTTGCTACCAATTTCTTAACATGTTGATTATATTCCTTTCCGTTAAATTGCAATTCAACTGTTTAAGTAGATTGTTAAACTAAAAATATATCCTTTCATGATCTGGGAAGACAACTGGTCCTGAGAGGAGTAAGCAATGAAAACAGCATCGGAAGTGACCATCAGTCTTTTCTCCCAGATACACTTCAGTTGTATCATAATCCCCAATTTTGTGGAAGCTCTTCAAGGTTTGGAACAGCAAAACATTTTTTCTGGGGATGCGGGAATAAAGGGTTTTGTCATAAAGGTTTCCTTGGAAAAAAAAAAAAGTAAGTTAGAAAAAATAAGGACTAGAATTCACGATGCTAACTTCTTAGAAGAAATCTATTTCAAGAAACTTTTGTTTGCTTTATTTTGTCCTTCTCCACCCCACCCCCCATATGCCTCCACCAGCCCTTTTTACTAGAAGAGTGGGAGAATATGGGGAATTGGGTTCTATATCTAAGATGCTCACTGTGTTAGATAACTTTTACTTTCATAAGATGCCTGAACAATGTTTGTCCGCTCTAAGGCATTCTGCTTAATTTGGAGTAGTCTGCCACATGTTTTGAACTTGTATTTAACTCTCTAGCATTTAACAGATTTATAGAGATGTAGTGTACAAGCCTCCCCATGATTAAAACCTTGAGAGCTCTCTATTCTTCCAGCTGTGCATTTTCCTGAAAAGGACATCCCACTTCCACAGACATAGTGGAAACTTCTTCCACATGTACCTTTTTTGATTTGGCTGTCTTGATTAACGTACAATTTTTCCTGTCCTTCTTATTTCTTCTTGTATTAGCTGGTGGAGTGGGAGTTCTAAAACACACATTTTGTTATCAAAACATCTGAGCTGTTTGTGCTTTCCATTTAAAGATAAACCACGGTGATATTCTCTATGCTGAAAATGATTTTTCTGTGCTAGAATGATTTTATTTGTAGTAATGCTGTATGACGTGGCTCTCCTGTCTTTTGGGATACTATAACATAATAGGCACTATAAATAACAGCTGCTAATGTCTACAATCGTGCACAACAGGCAATAATTTAACCACTTGTCGTCTTTTTGTCACGATGGGAAACATCAAACACTTCTGCACCAATAATGCATGTAATCCCCAAAGCTGTTAGTGGTGCTTATTGTAGAAGTATATTACCAGAGGCAGTGCTGCACCCTCTGCGCTTGAGATTAAATGGTAGCAAATGCTTCCACGCATGTGGTTTAGTCATCTCAGTATGACTCTGCATTGGGTAAGACACCAGCTGTATCTCCAGAGAATCTCTCCCAAACTGCTAGGTGAGAGCAGTGATGCTGTTCAGCAGGGAAAAGCAGAGGAAGAGCCTAGGAACAGCAAAACCTGTTGTATTAGCTTATCCTTCACGGGGCAAAGATCATTGGGGCAAGGAAGGGGCAGAGGAGGTGAAGATGTTTCACCATAAATGAAGGTGATATTTCAGTATACCTGGTGAAAGTAATTCTACAAGACTAGATGCATGTTGTCACTTGTAGATTATGTTAATTTGATTAAAATATGTTGTTTTGCTAGATTTAGGTAGTTAAATGCTTGGGTGAGGAAGCGTGAACTTGTAGTTGACCAAGGCTGCTGTCCCAGGCTTCTCCAGGTCTTATCTGGACACAGCTTAAAATCAGGGAATAAGTGAGGGGTAAGAGTATAGTACCAGGGAAACTACGAGAAGCATAACTCACAACTGTGCTCATCTGACAGCAAACCCCAGGGATGAATCATCTGAAGATTTTCAGTGGTATATATAGGAAACCTAAACTTACCAAAGAATAACGATGGCATGCTAAAAAGCCATAGGGGCATTTGCAGTCTTTCTTACCTTATGTAATGGCTTCTTGAATGTGCTCTATAAACCGAGGACTGATCCTCTGTACTGTACCGTTAAAACTTGTTGCGAGTGCAGAGCCTCTGTACTGAACATGGGCAGAACAATGCTGGAGGCTTCAGCTGACAGAAGTTTAATTCATGAACCACCTTCACAAATATATTTGGAAATTGTGAGTCACAGAAATCAGCCCACAAGGCATAAGAAATTACATCATGGTTAAGCTGTAGGTGATTATAAATGTAAGGGATAAGATATCACATAAACTTCAGGGAAAGGGAAGTGAATTTTGAAAACACTTTGGTACTTTTTTGCTCCCCTGCTCGATTCAGAGGGCAGTTGGAAGAAGCAATATGAAATTGAAAAGCATGAAGAGGAAGGACCAGCATGGTGTGGACTGTTAGTAATGTGTGTAAAAGGAAGTGTCTTTTCTTTTGTTGCCATAAAGACTTAAAAGTCATGTACAGTCATGAACATGTCTGCATTAGGACTAGCAAACCGTGTTACCTATACCTGAGCGTAAGTCTTGTTGATGTATTGTATTTGCACTAAATATATACATAATGATTCTTTAAAAAAGATCATTTGAATTTGTTGCCCAGTGCTGAAATTTTCTAACTCTCTCCTGTTTCTATGGAAACTGTAATAATAAGAAGACACAGTAAACAAATGTGCTGTATTATAAGCCTCCTCTTTAGCAGGACATCAATTTTATTAATATCTGTCCAAACTAGTCTGGTGATAAGTATTGTGCATTTGACCATCTGAACAGTAAAGTATCTATTTCAATTTCACTGAGGACTTCTAGCTTCGAGGGCTTTTACTTTGGTCTTTCATCATTTTCCTAACCCAGTGGTGGGGTGGTATGTGCCAGTGGTTAGTACATTAATGCTGGCACTACTTCCTTAGCTCAGAGGAGAGTAGTGAGTGCTTAGTAATGTTTGTAAAGTGCTGCAGAAACAGGAAAATCTAAAAAGTGCAGAAGTACACTTGTGGCTAGCTAATGCAGAAAATAAAAACTTCTTTTGCCTACGATTCTTCTGAACTTACTTATGTGACGTGGACTTCCAGGGGCATAGCTGGAAAGGCATAGCCTACTGTCTAAGAATAAAGAATATGCATTATGTGGAACAAATTGCATCTCACAAAGTGGAGTGTCATCTTCCGGAGCAATGCACAGTTGCAGTCCTTGAAGTATTTTGTGCAGAAACGAGAGCTCTGTGCGTTCTGGACTGCCAAACGCTGCAAAGACAGCGAGAAGGCTGACCTCCACCTGGCCATGCTCTGCCTGGCAGGCTGCAGGCAGGCGCACGCAGTGCATCCCCTGTGCCACTGAGGATCGTCTGTCTTGCACGCACATGCGCCGAACCGTGGAGCTTGAGTCAAGGAAGCAAACTTCATACTCGCTGATGATAGAATGAAATTCCCGCACGATTACTGATCTTGCCTTCTGTTTTAGAAACGAACCTTCCTGCCATGAAACCAGTTTCAAGATGACTTACTGCTGCTGAAAGGGGTGGTCCAGTTTTCAAAGGTTAAAACTACGGATAAATTGTTCACGTGGCTCACTGAATGACATGCCTATGCTGTACTTCTGGAGTGGTTTATGGGGAGTGAAAAAGTCAAAGCTCAAATAGTCAAAGTTAGGATAAGAGAAGCCTGTTTGATTTTGGTGTGGTAAAGAGATTGCTGGCAGTCAGGTGACTGGGACTTTACTCTGCGTCTGGGCTGCAGGATGATGATGAGGCCGTTGCCTTCAGTTCATAACATTAAATACACTTCAGCAACTTATAGAGAACTGCTATACAATAAGCAAGGTACTTTTCCTTTTCTTTGCTATAGACAATTTATTATGCTTATTTCATTGAAGACCTGCCATGTTAAGTATTTAACAAAATCAGTTGATAACTTTATTTATTGCTAGTCACTTTAAAAAATGTTCTAGAGAAATTGATGGGTATAAGAGGCTAATGAAGGAAAGGTGTTGATCCAGAGAAACAAATCACTGCTTGAAACCTTGCTGTTCTTATGATGCTGGGAGACACCAAGACCTCAGTTTTTCTTTTCAGATTCTTTAGCGGTATTCGGAATATCATTGTTGCTACAAGGAATGAAATAAACTGTCTGATTTAGAAACATTTTGAATTTTGGATACAATGGTGATGAATGGTGCTCCTCAAATGTACAGAATGCTTTGGTGTCCAATAAGAAGTAGGCCATTGGATGGTGCTTAAGGTATCTACTTCTGTCTGTGCAAACACAAGTGTCTTGGTATCATCCAAATGGGACAGCTTCTTTAGGCAGGCCATCAGATTTGACAGGGGCCAGCTTCTTCATAACTCTGAACTCAAGGTGCTAATGAGGGCACATCAGCCTGCATAGGCAGAGAAAATTGTTTTGAAGGAGATCATAGTATTTTATTTTGATTTTCATGGGATTGTAAGCCTTCAATGTGACTGTCTTTCTATTTCTTGCATTCACTTGGAAGAAAACAGATTGCATCATACATTGTTCAACATATAAGAAAGACAAAGACTTTTTATGAAGGCCTGCAGTGACAGGGCAAGGGGCAATGGTTTTAAAGTGGAAGAGGATAGGTTTAGACTGGACAGAAGGAAGAAATTTTTTTATGAGTGTGGTGAGACACTGGAAGAAGAGAAGCTGTGGATACCCCATCATAGAAAGAGTTTGAAGTCAGATTGGATGGGGCTTTAAGCAACCTGATCTAGTGAAAGATGTCCCTGCCCATGGCAGGGGGGTGGACTAGATGATCTTTGAAGGTTCCTTCTAACCCAAACCATTTTATGATTCTATATTTTTTCATTTTTGTTTTGGACTTCATGTTATTGAAATTAAATTTCAATAAAGTGTAAACTCTGAGATAGTTTTGATTGCTTGTCCTCTTAATTGACATGAGATTCACCTTCATAATGAAAAGCAGATTTTGGCCTTAAGGTGGACATGTTCAAAATCTCAACCTTGTAGTCTTGAAGATACTGCTCTGTTGGAAATCATTACGAGTAGCAGCTGCTGGCCTGCATTCACTGTTTTCTGCTAGAGCTGCTCTCTGACTTGTTTACTCGAGTAATTTACCTGTGGGGAGGCTGTAGTCATCTTCTTTTGAAACTCAACTGCTTAAGTCCTTGTGGAAGACATCCTATGCCATTTCGTTATTTTTATGTTGTTGAGTTGTAACTCAAGAGCGTTACAGATCACAGGTATATTCTCTGATGTTTTGTTCCTTAGAGCCTTTCATAACTCAGCATAGTCAATAACTCCAATCTTCTCCCTTCTTGGTAGTTCTTTTCATCCTTTTTTGTTTATTTGCCAGCTTTATCATTTTATTAGATATTTTGCTGATTTCCATGCCTAATGTCTTGCAGTTCCCCATATGATTTTATGCGCTTGTTATTGTCATTCTAGCTTTTCTGCCTTTCTTTTTGATCTTCTAATTTTGTTCTTCATAACTTACCTGAATTTTTCTTTTTCTTTTTTTTTTTTTAAATCATGTAAGAAACACTTCCTAGGTTGATATTCACTATATTTACACTTCAGTAATGTAGTCTTTTAGGCTAGTAGCTTCCTAGTGATTTGACATGGTGTAAATGTTGGCTGATTTCTCTGAAAAAATCTTTTAGCATATCGTCATGCAAGTTATTGACAAATTACTCTCAATAGTAAACTGTAGAGCATCCTTAACTGTCACTGACATCTTTGCTTGGGCGTTTTAGAAGACATATGGCTTCCTACAAAACTATGTCATTATTTAACTTGAATTTTGTTGCCTTCCTGTTGGATCTTTTGACCAAGGTATAAATACTGTACCATAAATATTTCTTTTCCCATTCAAGGAATCCGATGTGAGCCAAGGCTTAACCTTGAATATTCTAGGAGAACCTGGGAGGTTTAGTTTGCAGTACAAATATTTTGGTGTCTCCTTCCTCTCTGCTTCCTCCTGGCGCTGGGCACTTGTGCACAGCACATCGGTTCTTGAACTTTGTCTCTCAAGCCATATGAGTAGCATGGGATGGAAGCACCAGGAGTCAGCTCGTTTTGCAACAGAAACAAAGATACAATTTTTTCGTTGTTGGGAGTGGGGTTTTTTATTGATGTTTTTCTGGTTGGGCAATAAAGTTAAGGATGGAATTTGAACCCATTCTTTTAATTTCACTGTCTTTTGTATTTGCACCCTGGCCAGCCAGGGTGAAGGCAAGATGGTCACGCCACAATGCTGTTGCTCTTTAGACTGAGTTTTCAGACTCCCACAAGCAGCGCATCTTCTCTAACACAATTGATTCCTATAGCCAGGGATTTGTTTTTCAGAAATATTCCTCATTTCCAATTATCCTAGATCGCCATTTCCTAAATTCTTAGATGATGATAAGGCTTGTCCATAATCTAGGCTCTCTGGTACAATTGAGTAGTGTATCTCTGTGTCATCACGAGCATGTTCTCTACTGTATGTTTGATATCTTCCTTGTGGATGGTAATTGTTATAACACCATCAGCCTATACACACAATTTTTCATGGAATTGATGACTAATTCTGTATATAGTTTAATGAAATTAATTTTATGATAACTTCAACTTTTTGGAGAACGTGATAGGCATGTTGTTTAATCCACTACAAAACTGCATTTTTCATTGTAATTGTATCTGTCTGATTTGATGGCCACAGGTTTTTCATGTGCCTTTTCTATTTTAACCATTTAACCATTTTAACATTCAAATAATCACAGAAGACCTCTAGGAGGAGGATTTGAAGAGATCATGTAGTCTCTTCTCCTTGTCCAACACAAGCTCTGTTCGTGCCCGCCAGGAGGCCATTCCTGATGGTTGTGCAGCCTGTGACAGGTTCCACAACTTTCTGAAGCAATGTAGGTCTACGTTTGATTCATCTTACTGCTAGATATTGTGCAAACTATTTCAAACAATGTTCCCTGTTGCAACTTTAAACTTAGCTATTATTGTTCAGTCCACCATGGACATGGAGAGTAGATGATTGCTATCTGTTTTTGCAATGGCATTTTATGTATCTGGAAACTATTGCCCTTGATTGGAGGTTTCTCTTTTCCATGAAGAAAATGTTGAAATGGTTTCTTGGCCCTTGACCATTTTTTCTAAACCTGTTAGGAAAAGGTGACTCTTGCCTTGTATTGATTCTTTCAAAATCCTTCCCTCAAGTGTGATGCAAGTGCATTGAAATTTCCTCTTTCACAGGTAAGAAAATGTGATCAGAGTTCATAGATCACAAGAGTGTTTGTCCTGTAGTTATTTTTTCTAAGCTCAAATTAAAACTTTTTCATTTTTTAAAATTCTATTAAACATTTGCCTCTGTTTCTGATACTAGTTGAAAAGCAAATGACATAGGCCAGCACAGCAGCCCCACAGAATTAATCCTTCTTAAGCTATGTGAATTGGTATCATAGCAAGGAAGTCCTAGTTTAAAAGCTCAGTTTTAGGAAGCCAGTTATGTATTCAGTTATGGATTGTCTCCCAGCTAAATAGGAATTAGGGCACGATCACTTCTTCATTATCAAATATACTTTTTTCTTCATTCTTGCCTTCCCCCAGCCCTCCATCTGTGGTAAAACAAGCACTTCAAAAAAAGTATTCCTGTTCCTGTATATCTCCTTATCATAGTATCATCTAGTTCATTCTGTTGAATTAATTTAGAAGCGATCTTTGCAGAAGGGCAAGAAAAACATTTAGCCTATTCTCATTCATTTCAGCTTTGGAATTTTTAATGCGAAAGCTTCGTTTATGTTATAGTTATTGACTTTGGGATGCACAGATAATGTGAAAGTTCAGCAGTCAATGAGTAAATGATAGTAAAAAATCAGCTGACTGACTACAGTGACCCTTGATTATTTCTGCATTTCATATTGGCACATTTTTATAAAACAGCTACCATCCCAGTGATAATCCTTGTTTTCATTACTTAAGTGTTTTTAATTGAATATATTCACATCCAAATTACACACTGAGAAGTAAATCTGTAAGAGTTTAATGACTAGGTTTTCTTATGTTATACAAAATACATAAATTCAGTTAGGCATATTGCTGCAATGATGATTTTGAACATTATTTTATGCAAATGAATTAAATGGCATATATGCAGCAATAAAGGCTTCATAATTGCCTTCCACCTAGGTTGTTTTTCCTGCAGATTTCTTAATATTGAAACATAATCAACTTTTTTTCAGCCTGTGTATGCTATTTAGTTTTTTTGAAATGAAGAAGCCTGAAGCCTGAAACTATTTTTTTATTTTTTTAATTCTCTATTGAATTTTAGGTCTGACTGTTGATTTGCAATCCATAAATAGCTTTATCTTCTTTCTGGGATGTTCACTAATGCTTTTGGGGAATCTATTAATGTAATATTTTAGGTTTCAATGAGTTTGTCTTTGCTCAGAATCACCTCAGCTTGATTTACAAATGCAAACGTTATTTCCAAATACAGCTGTCAGGATTAAAATGATATGGAACTGACTCCTGGGCTTTCTGTCATCACAGGTAGGAAAGTTTCTGTAGGCCTGACTCCTTCCTTTATAAGGACCTGATACAGCAAAACACTTAAAAGTTTATTCCCTCAGGGGCAGTAGGGAAAAGTGTAATCAGTAGAACAAAGTATAATAGAGGATTTTAGATAAATTAAGAACAAAAAATTTATAGCAGAGGAATAAACTCATTGTAGTTGAAGCAGGTTACAGTAGTGATGATAAAAGAAAAATTAAAGGGTTTCAGAATATATTTCTATTCTGTATTTGACTTTTCAGGTTGGCCTTGTATTATACAGTCAGGTCATATACATACAAGAGTCTGAAAAGAGTTGTTTGAGAAAGTTTTCTCGTTCATCGTTAATACTAGAACAATTCAAGGATAACTGAGAAATTTCTGTAAGTATGGCAATATTATACCAGTATTCAAAGTAACAATCAGAATTACTCCAGAAGCAAATTAGTTTCATTTGTTTTAAAACTGAAATGCTATCTATGTTTTCTCTTAGGAAACAGTTACAGGTTTAGACTCTGTAATGGGTTTTCACATGTTTTTAAGAAAATCGGTCTTGCCAACAGATCTTTTTCTTCAAGATTTCAGTTAATTTCAGCCAAATGTGTATAGAGTGCTGTAAGCTGTTTGACTTGATGCAGAAGATTTTTAAACCATTGCTGTATTATAGCAGAACACAGACTTAATGAGCTGGACATTGGTTGAAAGAGATTGGGTGAGAGCAGTGAAACAGGGATGGCTGTGCAGCAAGTGGCACCAGGTTCAACCCGATTCAGTGCTAAACTGGAGGTAAATATGAAAAAGTCTTCTAAAACTTCTATCTGAAACAAACAATTGGAACACCATGAATAGAGTGGACAGTTGAGTAAATCAATCTCATTTGTGTCTAGTAAGCTGGACATTTTTCAACAAAATTATTTTGGTTTAGAGGAAAATGAAAAGACCCATTGGGACCAAGAAAGGAAGGTCACAATACTAGAATAGCAAAGAATATGTTCTTGGAAGTTTCAGCTTTTCTATTCTGTGGTGCTGGACAAGGGAAGCAGCGCATTCTTTTAAGATCATGCTGGGAGTTGAAGGGCAAACTTACTGATGTGATATTTAAATAGAGGTCTAGTGAACGGGAAGAGGGTTTTGGCATTATAAATGACGTTCTTGAAATTGATACTAGAATATTCCAATTTTCTTGCTCAGATTTTTTAGGTGATCTTGGAAAAATGGATGGGCATGCAGTAAAGAGGAAAAAACCAGCCCTTAATACCTGGGTAAAATGCGTCACAGTCAGACTTAGAGTTTGATCTTTGGCTTTTAAGAAGTGAAGGTGTATGTTGGTGGGACCAGATGAGCATTAGTCCAGAGTGAAAGCATCATCTAATGCAAGTTTCTTCAATGTTTCTGAGAAAAATAGAACAAGACCCCAGACCTCATATAAAGCAAATTTTTTCCATGGTGAGGATGGTAATGGAAATGACCAGTGGAAAAATCCACTTCCCATGGCACACCTTTCATCTCTGAATAGCCCCGTGTCAAGTCTTTTTTTGTCATATCTGTCATACATGTGGAATTTTGGGTTGGCCCTTTCAGCTCAGAGAGGCCAGGCTTGTTGAGTCAGAGGTGTATTTCTAGAATATACGTGAGACACGCACTGTGATACGTAGCCAACTGATAACCCTTTTGAACACCAGGCTCCTTAGCCTTTCTGACCTTGGTTTATGGGAATTTGCAGGGTACTTGTCATTCAAATACCTTGGTAATGCACTTCAGGTAAATCTAAAGATTTTCATCTGTGCCACTTTACTCATTTACTTGCGTGACTGGGTGCATACACTGATTGCCTTTAAGATTGTAATTGCTGTTTGCCAATTTTGCTAAATATAAAGCTAGATATTAGCTGTGAGGTAAGCGCTAAATTTTAAAAATGCTGCATTCCCTTTCCCCTCTCTTTGTTATTCAATCTATACCTATTTTTTTTTCATTTATATTGTGTGTAATTTTTCTGCAAATGCTTTAAGCATTGGTGTTTCAGTGGCCAAGATGCAGACGCTGTTGCCAATAAGCCCACTACATAGACCTGATGTGTGCCTCTTTAAAAAGTTATGATTTAGACAACCAAGTAGACGGGAGTTTTTGTGTAAAACTTAGATACCTGTGGAGAAATGGAGACTAAACTGGATGATTTAATGATCCTTTCCAGCTCTTCATGAAACAGTGAGCTGTATGCGAGTTGCTTTTCTGGTAGTTAAGGGCTTCATCAGCAGGCTAAAATGCTTTCTTCATCACACCCTGTTACCTGTACAATGTAGCCTGCATATTCTCCCGAAAATTACACTTAAAAATTACTATGGTATTCCCAGCTGTCTGTAACTTCAGAGCTTTTAACTTTTATCTTAATGTGATCATGGATGGATCTTTCTGTCTCTAAAGTGATCATTAGTTATGCAGATGAACAAGCTGAAGAGCAATTTCATAGCAGTACCCCTGAATGAATCTGGATGTTCAGTGCCGTATGAAATAGCAGGATGTCAAGCTGTGCCTTGCCAAGAAGTACACCCATCCTCTAGAACCATCTTCCTCCCCCTCCAGTGATCCTGTATCACAAAATTCTGAAAAACTTTTCTAATCTAGTTTTGCACACAAGTAAATACGTGTGCTGTGTCCTAAAACATCTAATTGCTGAATTCAAAGTCAAATTTTAAACATCTGTAAATATTATATGCTTACGATGTGTATGATGAATGCAACTTGCATGGGATTAAGTGCTGAGGTATGTTTCTCAAAGCACTGAAAAGTGTTTCCTGAACAGAGTAGTGCAATATTTTTCCTGGTGCATATGAAAAAGTCATTGTTACAGTGGGACTTCTCCACAACTTTAAATAAATGTTCCTAGATAAAGAAGGGCTCAGGTTGTTGCAGAGTTGCTGACGAATTCAAGTCCAAAGTTATTTTAAAAAAGGAAGCTCTATTTTTTTAAAAGTATTTTTACTATGTAAGTGCCTTGCCTACACAAGAGAGTAATTAAGCTTTCTTTTTTAAAAAAAAACAACCAAACAACCTGTATTACAATATCAATACATTTTAGTTGCATTTAGTTATATTTCTAGGAAAACATTAATCCTGGTAAATCAAAAACATGTAAATTAATTTAACCAGATGTGATAGCAAAGGTTTCTCTTTAACTAAATAACTGCATTATTAGAATTTGAAGCACCTCTTCTGCAAACATTTCTCAGGAACAGTCCATGCAACCAAATAAAGCTGTACTGATTTTAAGTGGGTTCCTGACAGGTTGCAGGATTCCTGTGCAAGAAAACATTTCAGGTTTGATTTGCAGATCTTATTTACTTAATTTTTCTTTGGAAGTGTGTGTGTGCGATTGGTGGATATCCACTTAATCTCACATTTGAGAGAAATAATTGGGCAATGAGGAGGATGTCGTCTTATTTTCTGGCAGAGGGGAGTTACTTTATTATACTTTATTGATGTGGTTATGTTTTGTAAGCTCGATGGTCACTCAATCACGAAAGTTCAGAGACTTGATATAAAACTGTAGTTTTACCAAGCACACCCAGAGTAGAAAACCAGCAATTTCCACAGTTGGATGGATTGGAAAATAAGTTCATAATGCTCATAGGCTTTGAGGACTTTATAAAATATTTCTCTTCCATACAAATACGAAGACCAGTTCTCCTATGAGTTCTCATCTGCTGATAAGCCTGTTGTTTAAAAGTGAATCTACCTTTGTAGGCTGGAGGCATTGGCAAGGCAGGCTCCATGTATCATGCATTGCAAAAAGATCAAGTCAAGGCTAGTGCAAACCAAGATTGTTGACAACCTCTTAACTGAATTTTATAATGGGAATGATAATGTGTGCTTCAGAGAGTGGAAATTTTAAGCATTATTAAAAACTAAAAGCAATTATAGTGACTCAGAAAAAAATAAATACAATAATTGAAACTAGAAAAGACTATAATGAGATTATAATGGTACAATAATAATACAAACAAATAATAAGCAAAGGAAGATTACGCTATCAAATATGTAAAGCTCCTGACAATAGCTGGTGAAAAGAATGGGTAAGATGGATGGGGAACATTTTGGAAACCTGAAGAGGCAGTAATTAACTGTGAGCTGTGCCGCAGAGGCGCTACCCGTAGTAAGAAACTACCCTCTTGCAGAATAGGGCCAAACCTTGCCAAACCTGAGCTGGCTGTGTACATATGCTGGGAGTGCGGCAAGGGGAGGGCAACCGGGCATGCAATCCACTTTTTTGGGAGGGAGGCTGAAACCAGGACTCGTCTTGAGTTACTCGTGTTCTGTCATAAATTAATTTCCCATAGCACCAATTCTGGGCTGTGATACTATCCTATTTCAGCAGTGATATGAGTGGGAAATGAAGTAAGAGAGAGACAAAAAATATTGGTTTTCTTTGTACTGTGGTAGCTCCCAAAGCTCTTCTGAAACTTCTGATTACTCTTATTAACGTTTCTACAAACTTACTGGTGACAGCACCACAAATGTGGTCTCACGTTGCCAGTTGTATGTGCAGCTGCCTCCACAAGGGCACTGTTGAGAGGAATTTGTCTGCCTGTCCTCACCCTGTGGTCCCAAGAGTGGTTTACGTCGCTGCCGACACGGGAAGAGCCAGTCCTGAGCTGGGCTGATGGATCCTATACTTCCCCACTGCTCAGCTCGTGGAAACGTCTGTGCGAGCATGTCGTGAAGGGGAGCAAAGAACCAATCCAGACCGAAACTCACTCTTGTAACCTGCATTAATTCCCAGTTGTGCAGCTGCAAGTCCCATTGCGAAGCCACAAGAACCAAGTGATCAAATGTTTGGGTGGCAGAGCTGCCTCTCAGCAGCACTGCGTGAGGTTCCAGCTTCCAGCACTCCAGGGTCTGCAGTGTTAGGTACTGATAGAGATTTATTGCAAAGTAAAGAGCGAATATTTTTCCAATAGCTACTCACTGAATTTCCAAAAGTTTTTTTTATTCCTAATATCAAGTCTCCCAGATTTAAGTCCAAACAGCAATATTATTATATCTGAAAGGAGAAATATTTTGTTCATATCCAGAATTCAAAAACTTCAGGATTTTCATGTTTCCAGGACCAGTAGCTACAGACTTGTGTCTCTCACAGCAGTTTGAGATGAGCTCTTCTTCGTCAGAGAGTATGCACATGTTGCACTGCCTTAGTATATTTTTAACAATTTTGTATTGATTTGTTTTTCAGATTGCTTCTCTGAGCTCTTTTTTTGTTCTTCCTTTCCCTGTCTGCTTTCCCTTTCTCCTTTCCTTTTTTTCTTTTAAATTAGGAATGACAGATATATTTTCAGCCAGACTGTAAATACGGACCTAGGCTACATCTGCAGTAGGAAATGAAACCATGCAGTGCACAGATCTCAATATTGTCCACAGATCCAGAGATATTGTTATTTTCCAATCCACAGATTGTAGTATTTTCCATGCTGTTAATTTGTTAGCATAGGGGTTTTTGTCACTGCTTTTTTTGCTTGAGGCCAAAACTATCTGTCTCTCAGGCAGTTCATAGACACAGACAGGTGGTGGCTGAGGCTCAGGACAAGTCCCATCAGCAGCTTCTTGGATGTACCCACTCTATTTTGGAGGAGAGAGTTGTCTGGACAGGCTGTGCCGGTTAGCCTTGTGGTAAGAGAAAGTTCCTTGGTGAGTTTTATTTACTAGTACTGATTTGGCACAGACCTTTGTGAGCAGAACAGGCAGTATTGGGGCAGTTGCTTATAGCCTGTGGCCCAGGGCTGAATAGCAATGGGTTTGTCTGCGAGCCAGATTCAGAGGTTCTATCTGTGATACCAGAAGAGTAATGCTGAGTATCCTAAATTCCTGGTGATGATCAGGATTATCCCTTCTGTCTCATTTCCAACCTGTCCCTGCCCTGGTTCTCCATCTCAGTGCTATTCACTTCCTCAGTTATTCTCTGTCTCTTGTCCTCAGGGTCCCAACTTCTGGTTCACAACTTGCTGAGGAATTTTGAGTCTCCACCTCTGAACTTCCCGTTACAGTCCATATTGGTGTTCCCTAGAAACCAGAAGTACTTTGAACCCAGTTTATAAGTTTGACTATTCTTGTAAGAATTTTTTTTTTTTTTTTTTTTTACTAAAGATCTCTTAAGTGGTGATCTGAGCCAACCAAAGCAAAGTAAGGCTTCAAAGGTTTGGATCAAGACAGGAAATGATCTATATTCTTGCCTTGGTGCTCACATTGCACTGGAAAGGCTGTTTGATGAGTTGTATATTTGTGTAGAAAACTTGATGCCTGGAAGAAAAGGTCACAATCTCTTGGTAATCATATTAATAATAATAATGGGCATTGCTCCTACGTGGGCATTCAAGTCTCTCAAGAAAATTTTAAAAATATAAACAAGATACACATATGCCCTGAATTCTTTGTTTCTTCACAGTGGTCGCACACAGATCTGAAGTCTTAATGTTTACTCCAATAAAAAGGCAAATGAAGCTCACGGTGCCTGTTTGAGAGTAGGCTATATTTTTCTGAAGGTCTTTTGAAACTGGTAACTTTGTTAATGCCATATTTTCTGTACTGGTCTTTGGCCATTTTCTTGGCTCAGCCTCTGCTGGAACTGGTGGGAACCTGGGATTTGAAAAGGGCATGGATGCTGAATCACCCAGAGCTTGTATTCAAATGAAAAATAGTTACAGTGACTTACAGCTTGCTCTCACTTAGAAGAATTTTGCTTAAATGTTAGAATGACAATAGTAATGTACTGGCAGCATCCATGAGAACAGCCAAGGATGGACTAGCAGGACTGGGAAAGGGTACAGTTAGATTCTGCTACTGCCCTGCCTAGGCAGAGGTGTCCCGTGCCTCAGTGCTCACTGTTGCTTGTCCTCCAGAGATTCCCAATTCTGTCAGCTTGTTCCTCAGCTTCTCCCAAATGAACTTGGTTAAAGCAGAAGAACACAAATTTCACAGTGGGCCTATGTGTAGCTACCTCTGTATTCTAAGGAAAACGGCAAAATTGCATATAGACAGACAATTTGGAGGAACTGAGAAGGCAGTAATTTTCCACTCGCAGATTTATTGCTGCAAGAGGAAGACTATAGTCATGTCACCTAGGCCAGTGACATCTGGGTTAGTTGAACTGTTTCTGTGTGATCATTGAGCAGCTTAGTGCCAGTCTTTTTCACATGGAGGATACTGTAGCACACCTCCAAGATGAGCTATGACCAATATTTTTGACCTGGAAAACCGAACTATAGAGTTAGGGCAAGAGACCTTTGTAGGCAGAAGGGATTTGCAAGACAGGCTGAAATTTTATTTTCAATCACGTTAGAGCTGCAACCACTTTATCCCTTTGCACTCATTTCTTATATATGTACACAGCTGGACTGGAAGAAACCTCTGCAAGGCGGTCTGGATGGGTATCAGTGGCACAGAAGAAAATATTCTCTTTAATTAAAATGTGGCCCTATGCAAAAGTAGGAGCCCCATGGAGAGCAAGAGTAGAGTGAGGTTATAATTAGTTCAGCTATACTCAGTTAAAGTGAACATCTAGCATACGAAAATTATATATAACTAACTGAACTCAGCACCTTGAAAATCAGGTTGTTAAATCAACTTTAGTGTCTGGGAATCTGGTGTTTAGCTGTAGTTCAGTTTCTCCCACCACTCCCACCGGAGGCCAGCAGTCTGTATTTTTTACCTAAAATATCTATTCTGACTACTGTTCCTGGAAGCAAAAAAGTGCCCTTTTACGATATTTGACAATCATGTTTGCAAGCCTTATTCCTAAACAAGAAGAAATTCTCTTCTGTGCCTACTAGTTCAAGCAGTGCCTCTCTTATAGCATAGAATCATTTATGTTGAAAGAGACCCTGAAGATCATTGAGTCCAACCATTAACCTAGCATTGCCAAGTCCACCACTAAACCATGTCCCTGAGCACCACATCTACATGTCTCTTAAATACCTCCAGGGATGGTGACTCAGCCACGTCCCTGGGCAGCCTGTTCCAATGCTTGACAACCCTTTCGGTGAAGAAATTTTTCCTGAGGTCCAATCTAAGCCTCCCCTAGCACAACTTGAGGACATTTCCTCTTGTCCTATCACTTGTTACTTGGGAGAAGAGACAGCCAGCCACCTTGCTGAACCCTCTTTTCAGGCAGTTGTAGAGAGCGCTGAGGTCTCCCCTCAGCCTCCTTTTCTCCAGGCTAAACAACCCCAGTTTCCTCAGCCACTCCTCACAGGACTTGTGCTCCAGACCCTTCACCAGCTTTGCTGCCCTTCTTTGGACACGCTTCAACACCTCAATGTCTTGCTTGTAGCGAGAGGCCCCAAACTGAACAAAGTATTCGAGGTGCGGCCTCACCAGTGCTGAGTACAGGGTGACGATCGCTTCCCCAGTCCTGCTGGCCGCACTGTTTCTGGTATAAGCCAGGATGCTGTCGGCCTTCTTAGCCACCTGGCCACACTGCTGGCTCATGTGTAGCTGGCTGTCAACCAACACCCCCAGGTCCTTTTCCACCTGTCAGCTTTCCAGCCACTCTTCCCCAAGCCATGGGCTTGTTGTAACCCAAGTGTAGGCACTTGGCCTTGTTGAACCTCATACATTGGCCTTGGCCCATCGATCAAGCCTGTCCAGATCCCTCTGTAGAGCCTTCCTACCCTCAAGGAGTTCCAACACTTCCACCCAATTTGGTGTTGTCTGCAAACTTACTGATGGTGCACTCGATCCTCTTGTACAGATAATTGATAAAGATATTTAACAGAACTAGTCCCAGTACTGAGCCCTGAGGAACACCAGCATGTGGAAATTCTGTGTAGAGAAACCCACAGCTTCATTTTAGGAGTAGTTCTTGTCTCAGGTTTTCCACTTGCCTGTGCAACTGTTGGGTGAACAAGCATCTCCAACAGGCCCTCCTTTCCTTCTCCTTCTTGCATTCTGTGCAACCATTGTCTGTTTGCTGGCTAACAACAGAGCACACTGTCCCATTTGTGTCCAGTCCACGGGGAACATGCTGTCTCTTTTCCTTAAAAATACATGACGAGTTCCCTCTACCCTATGCTAAAGCAAGAGCTTTAGCTGCCAATGCACTGCTTTGGCCACCTCTTCCTCAAAGTAAAGTCTTGGGAACAAATAATTATTCTAGTCAGTAATGGAAACATCCTTTTTGTTTTCTTTAGTTTTGTAGAGACAAATAATGACTGTCTTGTTTTTAAAGATTCAGCGCAAAGCCATTTCATTCAGGGGTGTTAGCCACTGCTCCATTGTCCTTCAGTAAGAAAATGACTACTTCAGCTCTCTGCTGGAAACATAAATTAGTGCTAAATGGGTAAACAGTATGTTCACTCTTAGGACAGTGCATAACAAACGGGTAAATTAGTCAAGACAAGGCCCAGCGCACAATCTCAAGGAAGCTGTTGATCACCAAGAATACTTTGTTAGTGAAAACAGATCAAACTTGTGAGAATACCACCAGGACACCATGCATTAACTTCCTACAGTATAAAAGAAAGCTGGTGCTGGTTCTGCACACCTGGTCACTGAATGTGCTTCCACTAAGCAGCTGCAATTTGCCCTGGCTGAAAAACCTGTCCTGAAATAAATCATTACAGAGCTACCATTTGTGGCATTCAAACTACCCTGAATTGGCTAATGTCGTTTTGCACAAACTCCCTACGGACTGAAACAAATCAAGCATGAGCTTGTGGACTTAACACATCCACACAAGAGGTATCGCCAACGTGTATGTCTTCTCAGTAACAGAACTATCAAAAGCCTTGCGTTTCAGACCGTGCACATAACAAGATATAACATACTTTATTCAGTGCACCAATTAGCCACAAGATAAATGCTGGGAACTATTGTTCTTGGCTCATATAACTATTTTGAGATTTACTATTCCTGTTTTGGACTGAAAGCGCACTTCTCGACGTGTCTCTGCTCCCCTTGCACACATGGATAGTTGATTAATAACAGGTTTTCCTATCTATTTATAATGCTTATTTTCCTAGTAAGACCTCTTTTGTTGCCTCTTTCTAGTTCACCAATAGATGGTGTAGAACGTGCTGATAATTCTTTAAAGTTTCATTCAGATCATAGCTTTATTGTAGATTAATGCTGGTCTGGAATAAGTTACATAATGTGATAGCAGCTTTTTAATTCGTAAATAAAATAAAAATACATTCAAGTGCCTTCACTAAACAAGGCATTTGACGAAAAGACTTCCTTTTACCTCAGCTATTCTTTGGTACTGTAGCATTAAAGAAAATTTTTTGGCATATACTATTGTACACAGCTGTTTGGTAGGAGGAAGTGGGGGTGTCTTCAGTGAAACACACAAGTTTTGCANCCCACCACTCCCACCGGAGGCCAGCAGTCTGTATTTTTTACCTAAAATATCTATTCTGACTACTGTTCCTGGAAGCAAAAAAGTGCCCTTTTACGATATTTGACAATCATGTTTGCAAGCCTTATTCCTAAACAAGAAGAAATTCTCTTCTGTGCCTACTAGTTCAAGCAGTGCCTCTCTTATAGCATAGAATCATTTATGTTGAAAGAGACCCTGAAGATCATTGAGTCCAACCATTAACCTAGCATTGCCAAGTCCACCACTAAACCATGTCCCTGAGCACCACATCTACATGTCTCTTAAATACCTCCAGGGATGGTGACTCAGCCACGTCCCTGGGCAGCCTGTTCCAATGCTTGACAACCCTTTCGGTGAAGAAATTTTTCCTGAGGTCCAATCTAAGCCTCCCCTAGCACAACTTGAGGACATTTCCTCTTGTCCTATCACTTGTTACTTGGGAGAAGAGACAGCCAGCCACCTTGCTGAACCCTCTTTTCAGGCAGTTGTAGAGAGCGCTGAGGTCTCCCCTCAGCCTCCTTTTCTCCAGGCTAAACAACCCCAGTTTCCTCAGCCACTCCTCACAGGACTTGTGCTCCAGACCCTTCACCAGCTTTGCTGCCCTTCTTTGGACACGCTTCAACACCTCAATGTCTTGCTTGTAGCGAGAGGCCCCAAACTGAACAAAGTATTCGAGGTGCGGCCTCACCAGTGCTGAGTACAGGGGGACGATCGCTTCCCCAGTCCTGCTGGCCGCACTGTTTCTGGTATAAGCCAGGATGCTGTCGGCCTTCTTAGCCACCTGGCCACACTGCTGGCTCATGTGTAGCTGGCTGTCAACCAACACCCCCAGGTCCTTTTCCACCTGTCAGCTTTCCAGCCACTCTTCCCCAAGCCATGGGCTTGTTGTAACCCAAGTGTAGGCACTTGGCCTTGTTGAACCTCATACATTGGCCTTGGCCCATCGATCAAGCCTGTCCAGATCCCTCTGTAGAGCCTTCCTACCCTCAAGGAGTTCCAACACTTCCACCCAATTTGGTGTTGTCTGCAAACTTACTGATGGTGCACTCGATCCTCTTGTACAGATAATTGATAAAGATATTTAACAGAACTAGTCCCAGTACTGAGCCCTGAGGAACACCAGCATGTGGAAATTCTGTGTAGAGAAACCCACAGCTTCATTTTAGGAGTAGTTCTTGTCTCAGGTTTTCCACTTGCCTGTGCAACTGTTGGGTGAACAAGCATCTCCAACAGGCCCTCCTTTCCTTCTCCTTCTTGCATTCTGTGCAACCATTGTCTGTTTGCTGGCTAACAACAGAGCACACTGTCCCATTTGTGTCCAGTCCACGGGGAACATGCTGTCTCTTTTCCTTAAAAATACATGACGAGTTCCCTCTACCCTATGCTAAAGCAAGAGCTTTAGCTGCCAATGCACTGCTTTGGCCACCTCTTCCTCAAAGTAAAGTCTTGGGAACAAATAATTATTCTAGTCAGTAATGGAAACATCCTTTTTGTTTTCTTTAGTTTTGTAGAGACAAATAATGACTGTCTTGTTTTTAAAGATTCAGCGCAAAGCCATTTCATTCAGGGGTGTTAGCCACTGCTCCATTGTCCTTCAGTAAGAAAATGACTACTTCAGCTCTCTGCTGGAAACATAAATTAGTGCTAAATGGGTAAACAGTATGTTCACTCTTAGGACAGTGCATAACAAACGGGTAAATTAGTCAAGACAAGGCCCAGCGCACAATCTCAAGGAAGCTGTTGATCACCAAGAATACTTTGTTAGTGAAAACAGATCAAACTTGTGAGAATACCACCAGGACACCATGCATTAACTTCCTACAGTATAAAAGAAAGCTGGTGCTGGTTCTGCACACCTGGTCACTGAATGTGCTTCCACTAAGCAGCTGCAATTTGCCCTGGCTGAAAAACCTGTCCTGAAATAAATCATTACAGAGCTACCATTTGTGGCATTCAAACTACCCCGAATTGGCTAATGTCGTTTTGCACAAACTCCCTACGGACTGAAACAAATCAAGCATGAGCTTGTGGACTTAACACATCCACACAAGAGGTATCGCCAACGTGTATGTCTTCTCAGTAACAGAACTATCAAAAGCCTTGCGTTTCAGACCATGCACATAACAAGATATAACATACTTTATTCAGTGCACCAATTAGCCACAAGATAAATGCTGGGAACTATTGTTCTTGGCTCATATAACTATTTTGAGATTTACTATTCCTGTTTTGGACTGAAAGCGCACTTCTCGACGTGTCTCTGCTCCCCTTGCACACATGGATAGTTGATTAATAACAGGTTTTCCTATCTATTTATAATGCTTATTTTCCTAGTAAGACCTCTTTTGTTGCCTCTTTCTAGTTCACCAATAGATGGTGTAGAACGTGCTGATAATTCTTTAAAGTTTCATTCAGATCATAGCTTTATTGTAGATTAATGCTGGTCTGGAATAAGTTACATAATGTGATAGCAGCTTTTTAATTCGTAAATAAAATAAAAATACATTCAAGTGCCTTCACTAAACAAGGCATTTGACGAAAAGACTTCCTTTTACCTCAGCTATTCTTTGGTACTGTAGCATTAAAGAAAATTTTTTGGCATATACTATTGTACACAGCTGTTTGGTAGGAGGAAGTGGGGGTGTCTTCAGTGAAACACACAAGTTTTGCATGCAAAGACTACTATTTTTGTTGTGCATTAATATTCAGTTTTGTTAAAATGAATCAAGAAGAAACAAGTGTTGTGATGAACAGATTCTTGACAGTTATCAATTCACTGACAGTGATTTCATGACTAAATGTCCTCTTTTAGTATATAGCCTGCACAATTAATGGCAATGTGTACCTCTCGGAGAATAAAATGAAACCCAATATGATGCAGGGATTTATTTTTTTCCTTTCCACTATTATATTGTTATGCTTTATTATTCCTGAATCTCTCTATAATGAAATGTGAAATTAGATTTATTTGGATTTATCTACTTGGTATTCTTAAGCTTTGTGACATAGGAACTACAAGTTGAATGTAAATGTTATTTATATTCATGTAGTACTTCAGTAACGTAGTCCTCAGTGTATAAAAGAACCAGGCTTAGAGAACAGAGTTCAGATGGAGTGAATAATAAAATATGTTTTCTGCTTAGAGGTGAAATGAACAACCACTGTGTAGTTTAGTAATTGTAACTGTCTTGCTCTTACCTGCTTCTCTCCTCTCCTCTCTGTATTCTGTCAAGGATTGTCATTCTCTGAGGCAGCGATTTGCACACTTGATGACTGAATGGTGATCTTGTAATGCCACTGGGATCTGGGCAATATGGAAACAATCCTAGAAATATTATGGCTCAAGCATTTAAGCTAGCTTTTACAGTCTNCCTCTGTCGCCAGAGGAGAATTAGTATGTTTCTGACTCGTGCCTCGCTGGAGTCTCTAACATCCAGAGGGCACAGCCTGTTCTCAGTTTCTTCCAGGACTGCAAGTGTGACTTGTTCTCCTTTCTCTTTTTTTTTTTTTTTTTTTTTTCCCCCCTACCCCCTTCTTCTCCCAGAATTACAAACTATTTGGTAAACATAGGCTTGGAAGTTCAATTAGAGCAGAAACATATTTAAGTTCTTTTTTTTTTCCTCCAAGACTGAAAAGTGAGGAAAGAGTCACAGAGGAAAAGCGGGTTCTGCCGTGGGTGCTCCTCACTGTCCCGTGCTTAAGCGGGAGGGAGGAGGGACCTCTCCAAACTCCCCCTCCATCGGGGCAGAGTTCAGTCATAATTACATAACCTCATTCAAATAGGTCCAAAAAACCCCCACCTGGTAAGGGCATACAGAGAGGTAAAGGGATATTTAATGTAGCATGCTTCCTTTTAGTTTGAGCGAGGTTATGACACATTGCAAGCATCAGAATAAGCCCCGAGCTGCTGCCATCCCTCTTCCTGACCTCTAGGCACGGGCACATGAGGTTGACAAGTGAATAAGTGCTACGTGACCCTTCCTGAAGTTCAAAGACCTGAAAAGATGGGTTGAATTATTGACTGATAAGATTCCCGTGCAGTTTATGCAAACTCTGTGAACCTCTCACCTATGCAGACATCTTACTCTGCTGTGTCCCTCATACCTGTCATAGGAAATGAGGGACTGGCGTGGGGATAAGAGCTGGTTCAAGGGTAGCCTTCCTGGGAGCAGAGGGATCTGCAAAGATTTCTTCTTGTTCATTTGCAATCAAAAGCCTTATAAATTGCTCAGTCTGAGGGCAGAGAAGACCTCTTACCAGGGGCTGGGGTATCTGCTCCAAGCCTGCAGAGGTAGATCAATACCATTTGGCTAGAGGAAGGTAGTTTTTAATTCATGGTATAGGCAAAAGGATTTTGGTCTCTTCGGGGAAAGATAAGCCAGAAGATTTTCAAAACAAGAACGTGCTTTCTAACCTGAACCCCTTCTGTAGGCAATCTGAAAGTACGACTGTGCCTGGGCATTTTTAAATTTCTTTTTGTTGTTTGATTATTTATGATCATTTATAATACAATAGCACTAATAAGCCATAATTAGCAATGAATTCCCTTCTCATTGCACACGAGAATGACTGTACCGTGATGACTTAAGCATCTCTTCCGCTGAAAGGTGTTGGAGCTCCCCCCTCCCCCTGTTTTCCTTGAGCAGGATGCCAAGAGTGATGTTTGCCTCCGTTGTAAATAACAATAGACCTGGTGGGAATTGCCTGAACCTGCATTTTCTTTCTCTTAAAAAAGGAAATAACATTTTACTGAAGTCCCTTTCTCCTGGCTGCTTGGAAGAGAGGACAGGTTGCTCGTGCTGGTGGTTGCTCATGCTTCAGTCTCTTCTGCTGCTTATAGCTTGAGTTTGCTGTTTGTTTTGCACATTTTGCCACTCTCCCAGTGCCTTGTTAAACATTTTATACCAGATTGATGAATAAGCAGTTGATGTCTGTTCTTTTCACCCAGCTAGATACGACTCTAAATAAAATGCCTGCTCTGAAAGAAGAGAAAATTGCAAACTACAAAACAAGTCAGTCGTTCAACTCGGCAGCAAACTGCAGTCCTATGCTTGAGGGACAGATTTTAGCTCCAGTCTTGAACTACAATTAATCTGTATTTGTGCCAGGAGTGTGTCAAGAATGGCCGAGGAACCTCAAATACAGCTTCTAAAAGAGCGCTTTTCTGCTGGGGCACCTTTATGGTCGTCCCGACTATGACCTGAGAATCCAAGGCTCGTCGTAGCTCCTGATAGCTGGACTAGTCATTTCCCAGAACTAAAACAGATTTAAAAGATTTTCCTTATGCTATTTTTTCCCTTTTATTCAGAACCATTGAATTACCATTTTCCAATGACATTTTAAAAGCAGGGTCTTAAGTGATTGCTTTTTTTTTTAAAATAAACTAAAATTTTGCTTTTATGGCACATTTTAACATTTTAACTTCAAGTAAGTCAGTCTGGACTTCTGATACACATTTTGCGGTCAGGGTAAAATATGGATCTCAAGATGGAGTTGCAGGCCTAAACACATAGTAATAACTCTGTTGATTATGAACCCAGAAGGTGTATTGCAATTGCCTTGCTTGATCTTTCATGTAATGCACCTATAGGATTTCTTTTAAATAATACTCATTTGAAATGGACTCTATCTTTTAGGCGAAAAAAACCTTTGATTATGATTTAAAAAGTACAATCATTTTAATAAGAACTGTCCCTTTATTGCGCGTTTCTAATGCACCTCTGAGCCACGTACTTAACAGCAGTTTACTTCAGTGCCATTTCAGTCCTCAGTAAAACTTTTTTATAATCTTATTGCAAGAGCATAGATAATACCTAGTGTCTTTATGGGACTTTATATTAATTAAGCTGAAATTATGTCTTATTTCCTAATGTAGTGGTTCTGTAGTGTTCAATCAGATAGTTGTTACTGTCTTTGTCTTTATATCTTTCTGTTTATTTGGATTTCCTGAGAATGGCTTTGTTTGGAGTAACAAACTTTTTACTTTTAAGAAGGACAGGGGAATACGCAAATCACTTCGAGAGTTCCTGACAATACTTGCAGATATTTTATACTGAAAAATCTGGAATCATTAAATTTACCGTACAGTATGCAATTGTAGGCAGGAGAGAGTACTGGCTTGCTGGTTGTTGGATTTTTTTTTTTTAATCGTTTTTTTCCCCACCCGTTATGGGAATGATACTGTATCCAGGACTCCAGTGAAGGAGCACAAATAAAAATTCAGTGTTTTCCAAATAAAGTAGTCTTTAATTGTTTATCTCAGGAAGGACTTCTTCCACCTCCGCGCTAATAAACATTCTTCTGTGCTTCAACTAGCTGCCCACTCACTTTCTCTCTTTAAAGAATCGGCTGTCCCAATTACCATTGAGAATTTTGAGTCTCTCATTAAATTTGAGCAGTAGGCAATTTAATCAGGTGGTAATCAGTGTAACATTACAGAAAACGACCTTTAGAAAGTGTATTTTACAAATTTGGATACTCTGTTTTATCAAACGTAATCTTAGTATTTAGTTAGTTTACAGTTCTCTCGGGGAAAAAAAAAGTGACTTGTAGACAGCACTGGTATATGTTTAAAAGCACAAAAATATATTTCTGTATATATATTATCTGTCCTTAATTTCAAGTGTCATCTCTTGCATGTCAAATATGAATTTTTTTTTTCCTCGCCATTTGGACAAGTTTAAATGAAAGATGGAGCTGACTGAGGGTGCGGGATGTTGGCTACGGCGTCATTGCTCAGTTGAGAGCCACATCCTGGCTTTTTTATTGCCTAGTCAGAGTATCATCTCCCGTTGCTTGCAAAGAAGGAACCCTCTTGCAGACAGAGGTTTTACGTTATGAGTTGTGACTCATAGCGTCCCCGTGGGCTGTGAGAGCTGAGGCGTCCGTGGGTGCCGCAGAAGGTGGTGCTGCAGCCATCTCCCCAGCCTTCTGCAGGGCTTGATGGGCTCTGCCGCACGGCTGGGGACACAGCGGCTTGAGCAGCTTCTAGAGAGCACTTTTCTGGAAATCCCCGCAGACTTAAGGCATCACTTTCAAAAAGCATGCTTAAACTAGGGCCGATATATAGAGTAGGAAAGCTGCCAGGCCAAAATGAGTTTTATGCTGACGTAGCGGGGTTTGGCATGGCATAATTGTCATGAAGCATGCTAAGCCATTTGGTATGATTGCTGCCTGCATTCANGCAGACTTAAGGCATCACTTTCAAAAAGCATGCTTAAACTAGGGCCGATATATAGAGTAGGAAAGCTGCCAGGCCAAAATGAGTTTTATGCTGACGTAGCGGGGTTTGGCATGGCATAATTGTCATGAAGCACGCTAAGCCATTTGGTATGATTGCTGCCTGCATTCACTAGGAGATGATAAGTTATAACTACCCTGATACAAATGAGCCATTGCAAATTTAGTTTTCAGTTTAGCAAATTTAGTTGTGTAGTATAACCAAGATCTAAAGCAACTGTCTTCCCTTTGTATTCAGATCACAAATCTGTGGGGGTTTTTTTCACTGTTCATGAGACTACAAGCACACATAGTCCTTAAAAAATGTGGAATTTGCAGCCTGATGCTTAGACTCAAAACCCTAAACCAGCTCAGACACGGACTTTTTATGGATAACCCAGACCACATAAAGCTGTCCACTCATACACCATTTGGAGGCTCTGTATCTAGAGTCTGCATCACAGAAGGTGAATAGCAAGTTGGGTGGGTAGGGTTTGACTTCTGAGAGAGTGCATATATTGCTGCTTCTCCTAGCACTAATATAAATTGGGCGTATGCCCTGGCGTATAGGATCCAGTGTATTTTGTATTTCTTTCTTAGACACTAGCATGCTTTGAGGATCTAAATATCTTTTTTCATATTGTATTAAATTGAGTTATGTATTGCAACATTATTTACCACTGCCAGCCAGAGAGGAAGAGCTGGCATCCTCTTCTGTGCATGCTGATTTCTGAATTCCTTTAACATCATCATCATCATCATCATCATACGTTTCTTCAGATAGGCCTCTCTCACATATCTGTATCAGAAATACAAAAGTATTTATGTCAAGAAGGCAGGACTAGGAGTACATGGTAAGACAGGTAACTTAAAGGTGTTATTGTTACAGCAGTTCTGCTTCAGTTTTGATGACGAAATCTGAATCAGCTCCTTGCAGGAAAAGAATACCAGTTTCATGAGATCAGAATTAATGAAGAGACACCAATTTCTTCTCTCTGTGGATTAAAGAAATTAACAAAAACCACTATGCCAAAATTTAGCATCCCAGTTCTACCCTTTCGTATTTCCTGAGTACGCATCGAGGAAGAAAATTGGACAGTGAAGCAGTATTTAATACTCTTTCTTCCACAGTTATTGAATAACAAAAATTTTCAGCAAAACAAACCTCAGGAGAGAGGCCAAACTCGAGAGTGAGTGGAAATTAGAAACCAAAAGAGAGAACTTTGGATGGCCACTTATCTAAGGAGAAGTGGACTCTCTGTGCTGTCTTCTGGACTGAAAATCACTTTTACAAAATATGAAACCAGAACATTAATCTACTAGCCACTGATACTCACACAATACTGTAATTTCTTGAACATTTCAGGATTCTGCTTTGAGCTGTTGTCTCTAAGCAACACATCAGGCAGTGTTGCACTGTTTCATATGACTATAAAATATATACATCTTTTTCACCTAAATAGTGACGTTGCTAAAACCTCTGAAGACACTTATGTTAAATGGTGGATTAGTTGGTAAAAGCCGGAAGATTGATATCTGATTGTTTTGACTGCTTGCTATGAGACTCAACTGGGAATGCTGCTCATCAAAAACTCACATTGAAATGGGAAAAAAAAGGTAAGATTAAGGAACAGTATGCTTTTAATATCTTACAGCACCTAAAATTACCAATAAGATTTTAAATAATGATGTGTTCAGTAGAGCATGGTTTTAAGGACGCACCTTTATCCTTATTCAGAGATGTGAATTACTGAGTGTGTAACAAGAGGTGTATTGAAGAAAGGTCTTGGGGGAATTTTGCAGATGTCCTAGTCGTGAGAAACTTTGCAAAAAGCTTGTGAAGCTGCCCACAGATTTGAAGCTGTGAGAAGTCTGAAATGCCATGGATGACTATGATGCTACTTTAAATTGCTGAGGTTAATGGACTGCATGGTAGGTATTATGAATGTCACTTAACTGCACTGCTTTTACAGAACAGAGTTTTCCTCTTCTAATAATGTTAATTATGAAGCATACATATTCAAAGACAACATAATGGATGCTGTTATTCCATTTGTGAAAACAGTTGATGTTTATCAGTGCTGGTGAGGAACAGCATACTGCATAATTCTGCTGTACTTAGTTTTATATTGTACATAATACGGCGCTACTTCAGATGCACTTTTTTTGCATGCTGGTAGAAAATCACAGTTGTCTTCTTCCCATTAGGACATACAGTAAAAAACTCTTCCCACTTTTTTAGTAGTCAAGAATGCAAAGTGCACCTCATCCAATACCTTCAGTATTTTAGAAAACGAGTGAAGGCTTTCTTCAGCCTAGTGAGTATTCTTTCTGAAGAAAATTAGTCTGATCTTCAGTATCTGAGAGTTTCTAATTACTACTTTTTTCCCAACAGGCCTCTGTCTTTTATCTCCTGCAGAACTAATTTGGACTAAATCAAGACATAAGCAAAATTACGAAATGTCGTGCAACTAGTGGAATGGCCCTAAGAGCTGGTAGATGGCAACAGCTACAGAGAGTAGAGTTCTAAGTTCAGAACAGCCTTAACTCCTACCTCTTCCCTTCTTTTTCCTCTGGGAAATGTAGACAAGAGCTTTTCAGTTTTGTCCTGAGTATGCAAATACATATGTCTTAATAAAGNGCAACAGCTACAGAGAGTAGAGTTCTAAGTTCAGAACAGCCTTAACTCCTACCTCTTCCCTTCTTTTTCCTCTGGGAAATGTAGACAAGAGCTTTTCAGTTTTGTCCTGAGTATGCAAATACGTATGTCTTAATAAAGACCACTGAAAATTTGTATTTGTCGGTTTTGATGTTCTTGTTGTTAAGAGTAAATGAAGCCAGGAGACAAAGACCTCTTTCACTGATCTGCGTCACTAACTGCGTTCTACCGAGTGATAAGATTTCATCAAATACTTGTTGCCTCTATGCAGAGAGATATTACTCTAAGATTTGAATTATTCCTAGAATTTTACTGGTGCCCCCTCACCCCCATACGATTGATGCTGATTGTGTGGGTTGTACCCCCACCTCCACCCCATAACACAATTTCAACTGACTGAAATATTTGGGATTGAGCAGGAGTTTTCATTTACTATAATGACAGCAAAGTTTAGAATATAATAGAGGTTGACTACACCTCACTATTTCAGGAGCCAAAGATGCCTTTTTCTGTAATATGTAAATCCTACCAGATTCTAGCAGGTTCAAAGCTTAAGTAAAGTACATATTCTAAAAATTTTGTCCTTTGAGCCACATTTAGCCGTTTCTGAAATATTGCGAATAAAACATTCCCTGCCTCCACCTTACAAGCAAGGAAGCATTGATTTGGAGACAAGTTGCTTGAAGATGCGCTCTGCTGTTCATTGCTCTGAGGTACTAAATTACAGAAATTCCTGGGATGTTCTGCTCCCCCATGCCCATCCCTAACAAACTGTTTTATAGAAGGCTTAAATTACTAATATTAGAACTATCAAATTCACAGTTACTGTTCAGCTCCTTATTCAGTTGCTGTCTGTCCTCTGTGTACTTCCAAACTGGATAAAGGATAAAATTATCTCCCCACACTAGCGTGTCAAAAAAAGGCTCACTAATTACATATGTTAACAGACTGGTTTAAAGACGTACCTCACAGAAGTAGTGGATATAGAAAAAGTGAAAGTAGTAGTTCAGGAAAAAATGTGGAAGCTGTTGTCAAGTATGCCTAAATCACTGCAATTGAGGAAGAACCCCATTGAGTGCTCCATATGCTTGTTCTCAGTGAATGTGTGGTTTTGGCTTCCTTTGAATGATCTGTCTGCAAAGGAAGAAAGGAACGAAAATGCAAGTTTTGTTTCCTGAACCGAGAAGTATGTTTGAGCCTTTTGCACGCATACCTTTTGAAAATGTCTTTATAATCCACAGTTCTAATTTGGCTTGGACTCAGCCTTCCGTGATGCGTCTTTGAAGTTGTTTTGAGTTAGAAATATATGTTTCGTTTAGTACTGGCTGAAAATTATCTTGGTGGTGGTGGTCTATGTAATATGAATCCAATACCTAAAAAATGCCATTGTAACAGACAGAAATCTATTCAATTTTATTATTTTCAGAAAAAACATTGTTTTCTGAACCCAGTAAGGCTTGTCTTGCCACCTCGTTTAGGAGGATGGCTCCATTAACATTTGTGATGTGGAAAGTATGGGCAAAGGCTACTGCTGCTGCCAGTGCTCTACTGGGTGAAAGAGGGCCGACAGTCTGGAAAGTGCAGGGTTAGTTTCCCTTTCATTATCATGGTAAGTAGGTGTCTTCATTTAGCCAGCTGTTCTATCACCCAGCGACTCCTCCCCACCTGGGAAGGGGGAACCAGGAAAAGGAAAGGAGAGCTGTGGATTGAAATAGATTTAATATAATAATATCAAACTGATATCAATGCCAGTACTAATACAAAATACACAAAGTTATACTCAACCCCTGCAGTGGTGGCGAGCTGTGTGCTCCCAGCAGTGAGTGCCAGATGCCAAACCTGCGAGCACCACAGCTCCAGCGAAAGCGCCACGGTCACAGCAAAGGGGAGAGCTGGCCTCAGGAGCAGAAGGACGGGCGAGACGCTCCAGGGACAGAAACCATTTAGGAAGGGGGGCTGCCCCCAGCAAACTCTCCAGTTTATAGTGAGGGTGACATTTATGGTATGGAATACTGCTGCTGGCAAGCCTGGGTCGGCTGCCCTGGATTTTGCTCCTCCTAGCTTTTGCACTTGGCTTACTCGAAACTGCTAAAGACCCCNAAACCATTTAGGAAGGGGGGCTGCCCCCAGCAAACTCTCCAGTTTATAGTGAGGGTGACATTTATGGTATGGAATACTGCTGCTGGCAAGCCTGGGTCGGCTGCCCTGGATTTCGCTCCTCCTAGCTTTTGCACTTGGCTTACTCAAAACTGCTAAAGACCCCGATCACTATGGAAACCCGCACACCATGGCCGGCCACGACCTAAAACAAGTGTCTTATCAACTTTGTTCCCACCGAAACGGGTGCTGCAGTCTTCTCAAAAATGCAGCTTTCCTGAATAGAAAAATGATTCTGTGATCCTATCCCAGCGAAACCAGGACAGTAGGCCTGCTCTGCAATGGGACTCTATAAGTAAAAATAGTTCCCTTTCCAAATCCTGTTAGCACAGAGCTGTTGCATCGCTGCTGCAGATCCTGAGACCCCTGGGGCTGCCCTGGGGTCTGTGGCTGCTGTGACAACGCTTAACCTGTATGCTTTCCTCTTGAACTCCTCGAAGCTGAACAGATTATGACTACAATTCTTCTTTGAAGGATTGAAAGGGCAATTATAAAAATGTGGGAATAGCAAAGCATTTATCAGAATTCTGTGCTGTAAAGTGTGTGATTAAAATGGTTGTATGTAACCTTTCTTTCCCCTCCTTGTTGGCTGTATTGCACGTATTGTCACTGCAGCTCAAATTCGGAGCCTACGTTGTGCACCAAATGCTTTACAGTCACACTGGGGTCATCGTTGAACCCTGAAAGTTTTATGAGATTGTCTGTGTCACCAAATTCAAGAAGGCTATGCTATACCCAGGTCTATTTGGTATACAGACGGATGCTTAGGGAAAATCTCATCAAACAAGTTAATCCTGCTGTCTCAAGCTAAGCAGGAGAAACCGTTAATGTTCAATGTGAGAATTTTGAAATGAGCTATGCGTTACGAAATGCAGAAGCATACCTATTCATTTAGTAGTTTTTGAATGCTAGGAAGTTAAATGGTAGGATAAAGATTAAGTTCTCACTGTTATCAGCACAGAAAGTATAATGTTACATGCCATTAATTTACCTCATTCAATGGGTTTTCAAAGTTTCTATCTTAAAAACCTGTGATGTGAGACTTGTTTTCTGTGCTACCTTTTGTGGAACCCTTAGTCCTAGGAGCTGCAGGAATCTGGATCGTAAGAAAACCACTGAGCTCCTTCTAGTAGCTGGAAAGTTCATCATTTTCTTCTATATTTATCTCACAAATCTCTGTCTCAGTTCTCTACGGCATTCATCCAAAGTCACCCAGGAGGCAGGAACCAGATCTCCCAACTGGCAGCTGGTTCCCTGGCATCTGTTTTTGATCAAAAGGCCATGGACTTTGATTCTGTGTTTCTTNGGCAGGACTTGCTTGAGGACAGGTTGGTTCTGGGTCTGAAGCTAAGGGATGAAGGTGAGCTTGCAAGGTGGGAATGTCTTTGAGCGTAAGTGATTGCTCATTGGTAGAGCCGCTTGGAGGTCAGCTCCGGTGTTTTCGTTTGCTTGATACCCAGCTCTTGCTGTGAGTGTTTATACAGATTCAGTGCCATTGAGTAATATGTGTATGTATTTGCAAACACATGTGAGGTTAAGTAATTAATGGTTTGAGTAGCTTAATGCTGAGGCACTTTGTATGATTAAGTGCTGCTTTAATTAATTGGTTTAGGAATTTGAGAATGTTCTTTGTGGGCTCCTGCTGTGGTTCATTTAGAAGAATGCTGTTTGGTCTTCCCATGGGAGTATAAAGGATTGTGTGCCCAGAACACGACCACAGCCCTTGTTTCAGTCCCTCCAAATGAATCAGGACTCATTAGCTATTGGAGAAGTTCAGTTTCTTTGTATGTAAAATGTAGGAACCCAGAGGAAATATTGGTGCTGTTTGGCAAGACTGCGTACATGACTGTCCATGATTTAATAGCAACTGCGTATTTTCCTAGCCCTCCTCTTGATCCTTGGGACTAATAGACCAGATGCCTGTCTTAAAGTGTACCTGCTAAAATTCCTGCTATATAGTGTCCTGAAATGAAGTTTGGGGGGATACTACCAGATCTTCCCAACTGGTTCGTTGTAGCCAATTTGCATCCCATTTGGGCTACTTGGGAGTTGTCAAAGAGACACAGTGAGAGTCAGGCCCAATACCTAAATTCTCATCTTACTGCAGAAGTAGAAATAGTTGTATGTGGTTGTGCAAGTTCACACGTGTAAACAGTGATGGCTTCATTTTCCAAGCTTCTCTTCCCCCTAAATACTGCAGATAAGGCGCTGTTTAGAAAGGCAATGCTAACTGTGATGGGTGTAATCATGCCAAGAGCAGGTATGGATCACTGTCCTTTTACATTTCACAGGTAAAGAGAATTCTTTGGTAAACATATCTGTTCTTCAGTAAATGAAAGATAGAATTGCAGTCTCTTTGATGATAAACTCAAATAATCCATGTTCATGTACAAGCTCAGATTTCAGTCGGCACTCTTCGATTATAGGGCAAAGGTACATTTGAATAAGAAAAGTAGACAATAAAGTATAACTTTTCATGAGAAAATACCGCCTGCCCTGTTTTTTCTGCACGTTAAAGAGAAAAGAGAAGAGAGATTATTTCCTGATGCAGTGCAGATGTAACTCTTTTTTCCAAACCGTTAAGCTTTTGCAAAGCATCACTGCTTTGCGCCTTGAGGCCACCATGCTTACAAGTGCCTCAAGTATTTGAGGAATTTTAGCCACAGGGATAGTTCCCTAATGCCTGAAAATCACTACTGTCTAGCTGTAAGTGGATAGTCACCTCTGAGCCTTATGTTTAGCCTATTCATCTATGCGAATGCTCAGCTATACTTTTAACTTTTCTCCACTTCGCGTTGGCTCGATTGCTCTCATCTTCAGTTGTTAGCTCTCTGCCTGGTGGCTAGCACGGTGGAGCCTGATTCCAGACTGTGGCTTCTAGATGCTATGGAAACAGAAATAAATATTTTTACTGTTTTTTTGTATTTCATATTATGTAAGTGCACTAGTAACAATGCATGGCACAGGGAATGCAGGAATTGAATGTGCTGTGCCCAGCTTTCTCTTTGTTGCTTAGCAATTAAAATGTACGCACGTAGCAGCAGCAGTGACAAAAATGCTAATAAAAGGTGACAAGTTATATCTCCAGAAAAAAATTACACAATTAAGAAAAAAAATCTCTGACAAGATACAGGAGCAGCAGCAAATGGTACATACTGATAGATCTTGTCCCTCCTGAAGGCAAGATCTTCAGGTACTGGCCGCTAGAGGGGCTGAGATGATGGGAATAGAAGGCATCCACATTTATAGCATGGGCTACAGACACACAGTTGTGCAAACATCATGGTAAGGCTTGTTGTTGTTGTTGTTCCTGTATTATTTGTACATATTTTTTCTCTGTAAGATGTCTAGAAACCTGTTCTGTTTTCTTTGTTTCATTTTTCTTCTTGGTGTTCAGGTTTGTAGTTTTTTTCACAGCATCTCTTTCAATCGCATTTCTGACTTTCCTAGCAGATCCTTGTGTCACAGTATAAGGTTTTATTTATATAACATGATGCAACCTATCGCGTTCATGTAAAAAGATTTCTCTATAAAACTGGTTCTTTAAGAATACCAAACTGCTGCTTTTCTTTTTCTTTTTTTTTTTTTTTTTTTTTTTT
>VZSC01002758.1:214623-257427 GCA_013398225.1 Steatornis caripensis | reverse complement strand
TTTTTTTTTTTTTTTTTTTTTTTTTTTTTTTTAATTCAGAGCAAACGCGAAGCAGAGGAACTGCATTATAGGCTGCAATTCTCAAAAAAAGCTCAGTATTTAAAGACTCCATTCTTTCTGGGATTTGTATGTTTAACCTTTTGCTCCTTCTCTCTCATCTTTAGTCTTCTTCCAAAATCTCTGTCACTGGCATTGTGCTCAGGAAATGCACCGCTTCTTGGACTGGTTAATACTTATTAGAACATTCACTTTGCTGTGGGTAAACATAGTCGTCAGGCTTATTTTAGAGCTTTTTCCGAACCGACCTGACACATTGTTGCGCGAAATTCTTTTCACTACATTAAGAGAATCACTTTCAGGCTGGAAGTAATTGCTCTTAAATCCTTTATTAACATCTGTGATATTTAGCAAATATTACTAGTTATGTGCAGGATTTCAATACTTTTTCTTCTAGCGATTCTTTTTTGGTTTTTAGAGCTTTCCCTCTTAGGTTTTTGCTCACCAAAGTGCTGATTCTGCACTTGACAGTCTGCCTGCATAGTAAATTGCAGGATCTGGGCCCAATTTTGATCTATTTATATTATAGTCCATTTCATTTTAACTGAATGCGAGTACTAATTTGGCCGTACTTGCTTTCAGCATTATGTCAAGTTGTGCCAAATCATCAGACAGTCCATTTGGAGTTTGGCGGGCTTTGCTGAAACTCCTGCATTTTTGGTCAGGTGCGATTGAACAATGCTGCTGTTTATCAAGCAGAAGTAGCCTGACTCTTGGCTTGGTTGGGCAATCCCAGTTCCCTATCCCNGCCAAATCATCAGACAGTCCATTTGGAGTTTGGCGGGCTTTGCTGAAACTCCTGCATTTTTGGTCAGGTGCGATTGAACAATGCTGCTGTTTATCAAGCAGAAGTAGCCTGACTCTTGGCTTGGTTGGGCAATCCCAGTTGCCTATCCCATGCCCTAGCAAATAATAGGGACCCTGAATCAGTGCAGATTAGATTGTATTCTGTGGAAATGAAAAGAATCAAACTTCTTTTAATTGATGTACTATACCTCTTAGGAAACAAAAATGAAAACATACAGTAAAAATATTGGCACATCACTTGACTTCTCTTCCCTGTCTTCTTTATGAGTGTATTCCCAGAAGAGGAACTCAGATAACTCCGCACGCAGAGCAATGCTGTCGTATGATGCAAGCAGCAAAAGGCTATTCAGAGAGATTTGTCAAGCTCGTCCACCTTATGTTCGCTTCACTTGTTACGTTTTTTCCAAAAAGGAATCTTTTAGCATGAGTTAAGCAGGCAGGAGTTATCCCCTAGAGATGAAACTGTATCTCGACGCTAAGCCAGCTAGGGTAAGGAAAAGACAGTGCAAGACAAAAAAGGGAGTAGAAGAGCAACAGAACATTGTGCTAAAATATCTTGTGTACATTTGGTTGTGATCTTTTTAATGAGATGGTTTACAACTTGTTCAGGACATTGAATCAAACATCCGGAAAAGGAAAGGTTTGAATCCACTGGGATGATATAAAAACGAATTTCCCTGATTTCTCTTTTCCATCTTCCTCCTACTCCAGTAAATGTTATCATGGTAAAATAAGCTGTGAGAGAATCAGTTTGATTTATGAAATATTTTTCTCCAAAGGCTGTATTTTGAAATCTGTTTCCAAATTAGCCTGTGCTATCCGAAAGTAACAGAAGTATTTCTTGCCCTAGAAATATTTTTGAAACATATTTATGTATTCCTTCATTCCCATGTTACCTGCAGTGACATGCAAACACGGTGTGTGTATGTGTGTATATACATATGTGTGTGCACGTATATGATGGAATGTGAAAAAGCAAATGCTTTATAGAAATGTCTAGTTAAATGTCTGCCTGGAAATGCATGCGGTATGTTCTTTTTTAAGTAGCCTCCTCCTGGTAGTACCTTCACTCAAATTCTCACCATTCCCATGTAGCGTTCTGTAAATACCCTGTGAGAATGACTAGCAGGGAGGATGATCTTGCATAACAGGCAGCTGACTAATTTAGACAAGGAACATTGATCTACAATGACCGAAATAGTCTCAGTCTTCTTCCGATTTCGACATTTGAATTTTTGGTATTGCACTTGCGGATACTTCTGTAGTCCACTCTCTTGAAGTCACTGTTCATATATTCTACCATTTTCAGCTAGAGCAAGAAAGGGATAAGCTGTTCAAAATATCACAGAAAGGGTAGGATTTTATGTGTCCTGTGTGTTCCTGACACATAGAGAGGGCTGTGTTAAATTTTTTAAAGTTATCTCTACCCTACACCACATTTTTAGATACATATTGTATTAAACCATCTTCTCCATCTTTCTGAGCGTGGTACCCTGTGCTCCATACTTTATTCACTTTTCTGAGCACTGTACCTTGACCTAAACTGTTCTCTTTTATCCAACTAGATTAATTCAGGTTTTCATAAAGAGACTGCCTCCAGAAACTTATTACAGTAATGAAAGTCTGTTGTTCATCTCTCGCCTGTATCTCCTTCAGTTTTGTACCACTCAAGTAAAGACTGGGAATGTGAATGTGGGGTATGTTTCAGAGGTACACTAACGGTGCCACTTCTGTGGCCACCTAGCCCACTGGTTTTTGAGTCCTTGATTTATATCAGTGCCGGACACTGCAAAGAGGCAGGACTTGCTTGAGGACAGGTTGGTTCTGGGTCTGAAGCTAAGGGATGAAGGTGAGCTTGCAAGGTGGGAATGTCTTTGAGCGTAAGTGATTGCTCATTGGTAGAGCCGCTTGGAGGTCAGCTCCGGTGTTTTCGTTTGCTTGATACCCAGCTCTTGCTGTGAGTGTTTATACAGATTCAGTGCCATTGAGTAATATGTGTATGTATTTGCAAACACATGTGAGAGTCCAATGGGCTCTTTCTTTGCCACCATTGAGCTTGCTCTTTATCCGTGCTCTTGCACTTCTGTTAGAAGAGACCGTAAAAAACTTCAAATGCACTGCTATACATGTGCTACGTAAGTAGACATACATCTCATATTGTTTGCTACCATAAAAATATGACTCATCACTGCAACTAATTTTGTTTTGAATAACAGCGAACTGGATCTGAATTCCTAAAGTAGGAAGACGTCGGGGAAGAAACGTCTGTGTAGTTTGCTAGTTTTGTTTTAATCAACGAATCCCTTAAAAGAACCCAGTGCTTCATGAAATATATGCCCATTAAAAAACCCCCCAAACTTAGAACTGTAAAATTTGTTTCCTTTGCTTCGGTTTATTTAGCTTTGTATTATTATTGCAAAAATAGATAACAAATGAGAAAAATACAGGAAAAACTAGGTTAAGAAATTAGTAACCAGTTGTGCAATTAAATTTTACAGGAAAAGGAGCATTCATTTTTTCTTTTTCTTCCCCAAATATGTCTTGCTTACAGTAATCAGTTCAGCAGTTTTAATCTTAAAAGTTCACATCAACTGCTTATACCTAACTTGCAGAATGCATCATTATGAAAATGGTAAACTAGTCTGTCAAAATTTCCTTCCTTACTAACACCAGAAGAAAGTGATGGGTAAAATTTAGAACACTATTGTATAATAAATGAGTAATCTGAGAAAATTTAATGCACAGACAACAGTCTATCCTTGCTGTGCTGTTGCTCAGATACACAGCTTGTCTGAATCTAAATATATTGATTTATAAAAAGTGCATATTTGGTAATACATACCCCGTGAGCCTAAAAAACAGTGAACAGGAAGAATAATGTTGATACATTGAACTGGTTGCCTGTTTAAATCAGCCTTTACAGGACTACAGTAAGCTACCACGGAGTTAAGCTTTTGAAATTACATTGTCATACATGTTTTGGCCTGTGACTGGGAGAAAAGGGAGTTCAGAGACATCTACTCAAACGCTTTTTTTTTTTATTCCTCATCAGTGCAGAAGAGGAGCTCTTCTGTGAGAATAGCTTGGCGCAGAGCCCACATCTCAGCAATGGAGAGGGTGAAGTTAGGCTTGCATATCGTTTTTAAAGTGTGTGATTTGGTGTTCTCGGGATTGTCAGGCTCCTGAACAGTATTAGCGTGTTGCTGGAGATATTTGTCAATTGATCGATAGAAACGAATAGCTCGTTCTTTGTTCAGCATAGAAAGCCTTTTCAACAGAAAGGATTGCAAGCATCCTCTTTGATAATCTCAGCATTTTAAAACATGTCTTTAACTTCATGTTAACTACTGATGCTCTGTTTGCTGCTGAATATAAATGTGTTTATCAAGACACTGGTGGGAAATGCTCTGGCTGTCTTTTTCTTATGAGACGCTAGTGGTAAGGAGTTCATGAACCTTTTGCCTTTGGGTCCCGTTTTCTGCAGCAGAATGAGAGTAGCCTTCAATCTGTGGCGTTTTACGGATGCCACAAAATCGGTCCGGCAGGCTTGGTGTTGGAGACCATTCAAAGGAAGAGGTAGTTTTATTTTCAGCTGCTCAGACTTCGCGGAAGGTGAGGTGGCTGAGGCTCGCTCCCTCCCGCTGGAAATCCCTGCCAAGGGAACAGCGGCTTGGAGTGCTGTGTTGAGAACGTGCCGACCTGTGGGTAAATAAAAGACCTAAGAGTCGCAATTAGGCCATTTTAACAGCTGAGGGAATATTTGCCCTCTAGATGGAGCTGTCCACTTGTGTTACAGGAGAATTGACTGCGAGCTTGAAGACTAAAGGGGAAATCTTTCTCGTGG
The DNA here is from genome assembly GCA_013398225.1 of Steatornis caripensis. Lineage (NCBI taxonomy): Eukaryota > Metazoa > Chordata > Aves > Caprimulgiformes > Steatornithidae > Steatornis > Steatornis caripensis. The sequence goes on along the minus strand of VZSC01002758.1, from coordinate 252,719 downwards.
AAGACCGCTCGGCAGAGCCCTGCGGCCGGCAGACGCCCGGCGCAAGCACGGCCGTGGACAGCAACCACAGACTCTCCTCTACCGGCCCTGCGGATGTGGGTGGGCTAGAACAGGCCACAGGGCGCATTTCCCTGTTTATGGCAAAGACTTTTAGCCCTGCTTCCATCCTTGGCTATTTTCTCGCAGGCTTTCTCTACACCCTCTTCTTGTTCATCACTCGTGGTTCATTCCGTCTCTTCGCGTCTTCCGGGCCCACGAAAGCTGCCATTTCCTCAGCAGCTTCATTTTCTCCTTAAATCTATCTCCCAGCTGTGTTCTATATGATAATGACTTTTTTATAGCTGTGCTTTCTTTATGCTGTGTACTCAGTTGCTGTGATTGTGAATCTGCACTATATTTGTCTGTGCTTTACCTAAAGTGGAGGCATGTGTTCTACGTGCTTGTCGCTTTCCTTCGAATGATTTCTAAAGCATAATTCGCAGCTTTACAGGTGATTTGATCCCTAGCGTGGATTAATTTAATCTGTACAAGGTCTCTATTAAATACCGTCTTCTTATAAATTATCTTATTTATGGATTAAGGTACTCTGCTGTGCCTTGTAGTGCTGCAGCCGAACCCCTATGTGAAGCCATATTTAGGGCTGACTGCTTGGTTCCCGAGAAGCTGGGGCTGCGAATTTTCATTGTACCGGGTATATGTGTTCCCAAACAGAAGAATATGTGTTTCTGTACCAACCAGCTTGTAACATATTTTAAGGAGCATGATGTGACATACTTAATAGTTAGTATACAGAGGTAACGTTGGTTTTTTTGGCGTTTCTCCCAGGAAAGAAGACAGGAGCACAAGCAAGTAGGCAAGAGCAACAGAAAACAGCGTAAAAGTCAGAGTAGCACTCTACCAGTAAATACCATGCTTCTGGTGTACTCTCCTTCCACAGTTACCCAGCTTTTATAAGCTCCTACTAAACTGCTGTTCTGTTTTTGCTGAAACCTGCACACAAGTGCATTTAGTAAGACTTCATCAGAAGGAAAACCTTTTTCACATTCCTATTTATATGGAAAAATTTTGAGCAGAGAATTGTTCAATACTATTCATACCACTTCCTATGACTTACATAGATCCTGATGACTTCTGTTGAACGCATAAAGAAGTTGCCTTGTGTCATGTTTCTCCTTGAACACTGGAGATTTCAGGCAGTGGGTTAAACTTTCAAACCGACAGCTGAGTCCTTTGAACTTCTAGGATGTGCTTTCCTCCCTCTTTAATGTACCTTGCTGCCATAAATGTGCATGAAACAGTGGCCAGGGCTGATTTGTTGTTTCATGTGACATTTAACACGTTGGCCAAAGTCTGTTACTCTGAAAATGAGGGATTACAGGAAAATTTTGGTTTTCAATTGGATTAAGAAAGTAATGGCATGACAGCCAGTATTCTTAGTTCTTACAGGTTGAAAATCTGATTTGAATGTACCCTACCGACTAAAAAGCCAATCTCAAGTGAAATTTGTATGTCTAAAGAAAGCATTTATGATTTTGGAAAAGTTCCATTTGTGACTTTTGGAGGTGTTGAGTACTTTGGCCTGGCAATGCTAGAATTTGGGTGTCGAGGGGACTGTATATCCTGCCTCAGAGGTGGGAATAAGCCTCTGACAGCATTGCTTCTTTACAAACTGTAGTTAGATTCCGTGTAATTCCTGCTGAAGGTTTCACGTATTCTACCTGCATGTCCTGTATCCAGTGAGTTCTCTGCCCTTCCTGAAAAAGGGGGAAAAGGTTCTCAGTGAAACCTTCTCAGAGGACGTCATTGAGCGAATAAAGACTAATATTAAGAACTTTCACCTAAAGGGATCATCAGCAAAATCAGATACAGGGAGAAATGAAGGGAAATAGCTGAACTGGTAAAAGAGTGCATTGACCTGCCCCTGTCAGATATGCCACCTGGGCACTAAAGACAATTAGCTGTAAGGAGGTATTGAGGTGAAAAGAGGAAGAATAGACTACTTCAGATGGAGGAGGAGGGTGATGGTGGCTCAGGCAGGTTTTCAAAATAATAGGCAACAGCAGGGAGCAAAATCACCTGGCATGCTGAGAGGAACTTAAGTAGAAAGCTACCTGCAGTAAAAGAATAAAAGAAAGAAATGTTTTTTAGTGACTGTCGAGGACACGGCCACTGGACATGATTTTAAAGAACAGTTTTATGGTGTACTAAATGACAGTGAATTCAGGAAATAAACTGGCCCTAGCCAGTTTGACGTTTATGTGAGAATACTGAAAGGAAGAATCATGCTGATTACTGTAAGGTAAGGCGAAACAAAACAAAAATTAGTTTTACGTATAGCTGGTTCTTATTAAAAGAGACAGGGAATCTAATCGGGGAAGGCCAACTTTTAATTTTCTTAGGAGTGCAAAGATTTACAATAATACTGAGTGTGTTCATCTGAATTTGGCTTGCTAAATCCCCAGCTAGTGCTTCTTGTCTGGCATCTGGTACAACGTTTTCTGGGTTTCAGCTTTGCATGGCCAAGAGCAGAGAGCTGTTCCACACGCGCTGCTGAAGCTCGGGTCTAATGAAGCATTTCCACCGCAAGGTTTCTACTGCAATAATTGTCCTTATACACAGATGTGTAATAATGTGCCTCAGCTAAGAGTCTGAACTTAAAAAGATGAAAGCAACACAGCTAAAAGGCTTATAAACCAAAGAGGGTTTTTTTTTTTCTGAATAATTTTAGTGCATTTGGTGAATTTTAATGCTTATGGAAATGAAAGATTTTATTGGAGGCAAAGCAAGTGTAGGCAGTAACCATAGTGACTTCTACACATAGCGGCTTTGCCAGTGTGCTTCAGTTCTCGTCCGCAAAATCTTGGTTATCAAACATTTGTAGGTTCTTATTGGGCAATCATGATGAAGGGTTGATGCAGGGGTGTTATTGTCCTTTCACAGAAGACTAGAAACACAGGAACACAACGGTCTTTTGCCAAGTTTCTCACTGAGGTCAAATCTAAATTATGAAAGCATCAAAGGTTGCCACTGTGAATATTAATGTTATTGCTGATGCTTTTCCTTTGTGAGCTGGCAGGGCTGAAGAGTCTGTCAGTGATACCTGCATTTTTGTCATATCATTCTCTGGCCCGCAGTCACACTTAAAGATGAGCCAGTTAACAGATGTACGGGAATATGCTTTTCGGAGCCATTGCTGGAGGATCTTATTCCTTACTCCTTACCGCTGTTAATGAGTAGTCTTGCGTACATTGTCTTTCTGCAGGAAACATGACGCTTAATAGAAATAACCTACTGAAAGACTATTTCTACTATTTTGTTTGCTATGTCAGAAGTATCTTCATTATTTTGAGTAGTCATGCTAAACAGTCCTTTCACTGCACATTTTAACTGCCACAGCTTATGCTAGAAGTGTCTGGATCTATTCAAGCTAAAAAAAAATGAATTAAAAGTTGTAGTGCATGTCAGCTTGGGAACTTTCTTTTGGGATGGGAGCAAGGTTCTCTGCAATGAAAATGTAGGCTGATAGAGGAGGCAGAAGATCTAACTGCTATTACATGAAATTATTGTATATTTGAGTATTGAATATTGCAGTATTGGGTATTGTATATGATTTCATTAAAGTATTCTCAAGTTTCTTTCATTACAAAAATGAAGTTTCCCTATCCCATGTTGTGAATATTTTTTCCCCAAAAAAGCAAGCATTAAATGTAATTCAATTGGTTTCTAAAATAAAAGGCAGTCGCTGATAAAATAGGCCTTGTAAACATTGTGGTAAGTCAGTATACATTATTGATTATTTTGATGTGTGTAAATACATGCAGCTGTTTACCTTTACTACTTTAAATTAACATGTCAGGTTGAAGTGAATTTGCATAAAAATCATCCAGTGTGCCACATTTCTTCCCATTACCACTGCACCGTGTTTTTATATCTAGATCAGATTTGGCACTGGGGAAAAGTCATTTAAGTACTATAGGTTTTTCCACCTTGGAAAAACTTGCCAGTGATATCGTGATACTTTAGAGTTTGACTTTTAAAATTCATAGGGGACAAAACCAGGATATTGTCAAGCCGTTGCACATATTCAGTATGAAGTAGGGTCTCAGAAGAAAAGCCTTTCAAGAGGGCTGTGTAAAACAGATAGTAAGAAGCAGTCCTTGCTTTGAAGACCTCTTAATTTATTTAAACAAAACAATAAGTCTTTGTTTTCCTGATTCCATTTCAAGTGAATGTGCCAAGACATGGGTGTCTGTCTGAACTCAGTTTTCTTGAGATTTGTTACTCCAATATGCTCAAAAACAGCAATGAAAAATACTGAGCCCTATTTTTTTTTCCCTAAGAGCTAAATCATTCCATCTCACTTAACTAATGTATTGATTGACTTTATCGAGTCCTTAATAGTTCTGAGTTTATGAGCTGTGATGCCTGGAAATGGATTAGTGCCGGTGCCTATGATGAGATATGGCCAGAAGACAACTGTTTTGTCTCATGGCGACATTTGAGGTAACAGACCTTGACTTTGTTTCACCTTCAGGACAAAGTTTGTCATCTCGAATCCCTGTGTATCAGCCAGAACAAGGACCTGAACTTGATGTCAAACCCCACCACAGGTTTTGACTTGAAAAGGTCCAAACTCCTGTACTCCAGTTGTTGCAGCGCAGCACACATTTAATATTGGTCTTACCTAGTAGTCATGTATGCATATTGGAGGTACAAAGCATGGGCTATATGAAGCAGAATTTTGTTTACACACCGGACAATCAAGATTATGTTGTTATTATTAGCAAATAGCAAAGAAATGTTAATGAGAACTTGCAGGCTGTCTACTTCTCCTGGCTGTGACTTGGAGACAGTGCTTCCACTTGGAGCCTCTTATGTGTGAGGTACCTCCTTTGGGTTCACCAGCCCCTGAGAAAGCCTTCGAGTTGTCTGCAGCTGCTGACGCACGTCTCTCTCCCTGCTTCCCCAAAATCTTGTTTATCTGGTTTTGCTTTTCCCTGATGCTTTCTCCATTGTTTGTTACACAAAGCCAAATCTCAAGGCTGTAGTCTTCATATTCCCTGGGCTAAAACCTCAGATCCTCCTTTCCTCTTCCAGCAGAAGTTCAGCTTCTATTATAAGTGAAGAATTCCTTTTTCCAATTGCTTTGCTTTCTTTTTTTAAGACTTAAAAATAATTGAACTCAAGACAGAGGTAAGTAGAGGAAATCTTATTGACTGTTATTTCCAGAAATGCGGACTTAAGAATTTAGTTGGAGTATTTTTGACTTCAAACTGTATGACTGCGTACGGCTCAATCAGAAGCTTGATCCTGGTAGTTTCAGTCCTTAACAATATCTTATTAATATTAGTACCTGTGGCTGAGCAAAAATGGTAGCAAGCTTTTTGCAGTACAGATCTCACACATGTGTAAGAGATGTTTTGCCGGTGTTTGAATTCCCTACTACATAAGAGCAAACTATTCTTCGTTATTTACAGTGGTCTGTGCAAACATGCAAGCATTTATGCCATGCATTTAAGACCTAAAACCTCAAGCCAAGGCATTCGAGTCTTTGCCGTTGCTATCTTCACAATTCATTATTGTCATCGATGGTCACTGAAGTCAAATGTGAAGGTGGAGGTTCTAGCTTCAGAGAAAATGAATGTTTTCCTCCCTTACACACAGCTGACATGGCATGTCGTAAGTCTGTAGTCCTGTCCCGGTGTTTTTCTCTGAAATGCTGCTACTGATCACATCTACAAACTGCCAATACAATTGTACTACTTGAAGATGTACTAGGTTTTTCAGCTTCTCAAGGGAAAACAGATTTCTTGATGTGACACTTAGCTAGAACCTGATCATCTTTTGGTCATCTTCAAGTCCTTCCTCTTCATTATATTTTTTCCATAGTTTCTAGAATGATTTCTTAGAGCAACATCTTCAGTTTTGTCATAACATATACTGGCCATCTTTCAAAGACAGCAGGAATGTGTAAAATCCAAAACCAGATAGGAAAAGATTGTCTCACATCATTTTTTTCATCTATTTGAACTTAACAATTGGGAAGGAGAGGGGGAAGGGGAAGTGAAGGCAAGGAACACAGGATGGCAAGTGAAAGAACTGTGTTTGTCGTGGTACATATATCAGAAAACAAAAAGATAGGAAGATAAAGGCCTGTCATTTATCACAAGTCACTGGTAGCTATTTTTACTCAAAACAAGAAAGGCTCAAAAAGTCTACCCTGACATTTTCAGACCAGTGGTTTCTAAGGCAGCGTTACCTGTGAAATGTATTTGTAGGTTTGGTGAAATTAATGCCCCTGTTATAAACTTTTTTAAAATTTAACAGTGCAAAGTCGAGACACTTCTTCACTGCTGAAAGCTTACACATCTCCGCAGGGAGAGCAGGTGTTTACTGTTTATTTTTCTTTTCCAATAATCACTTTGAGATTCCAAGTTCTTGGGTACGTTCTGAAAATGTGCAAAGAAAAGGCTGGAAGGTCTGAAAAGGAAGAAAGAAAGGGTGGGCTGTTAAGAGCCTCTAAATTAAGCCCTCTGGAGATGTTGTTAAAAAGAAAAATGGGAACTTTTTAAGCAATCTCATTGTCTTTAAAAGAAGGTATTAATGGTACGTTTTTTGCGTTATTGGTGTATGGTCTTTCAGGATTGTCTTTCTGTTTGTTGTTATTGTTGCAATTCTTCAAAACTTGCATAGAACAGTAGCCAGAATTTTTTGCAGTCTTCCCTCCAAATGAGCAACAGATTGCTGTTCACAAAGTTGTCACGCTCACAGATGCATCTTCCACCTTTGTCGTATCAGAATATAAAGAATTTCTAACTTCTTAACCTGCAGGAACCCTCTTTTTTCATGTCACAGGTTTGTGACCGTACCATAGCTTTGCAGGTCGATGTTAGGACCATTTTATAGCTTTGATCTTCAATGAAGAAAACTATCTCCATAAATCACCCGTCTGCCAATGGGAATGTTTTGTCACAATAGCTGTAATTTATAGAGAAACTTGATCTGAAATGCTCTAAGAATTAGATTTATAGGCTACAAAGATGAAGCTTCCCAACAATCTGACCTTTGGCTCTTTCTACCAGGCATCCTACAGCATTGAGGTCTATAGTAGAAGAGAGTGTTTAGTTACTGCTTATATTAAATAGTATTTTCACAAACATTTAGACCATAATTGTTTCCACACAGCTCCCCTTCAAAGTGGTGGGGAGTTCCAGTGAAAAGAGAATGACTTAGTAAACTGCACGGTTTCAAAGGCAGAATGACATCAGACAGAAATTTTTATCCATTTCATCCAATCTCTGAAACAGTGGTGATTTATTTAGGAGGGTCACTAGATGCAAACCATGGTCATCCCTTATCAATCAACAACTGGGCTAACCAGGCTTTGAAAAACAAAGCAAAGCCCCCCTTAAAAATTTTAAACATTTCTGCTCTCAATTATCTTAATATTGAAATGGAAATCAAAATTATGTATTTTCCCTTTAGAACATGTCACTTTTTATTTGGTAGATTTTTTTTACACCTGTATTCCTAATGGAGTGTGAAATTAAAATGAACATTCATATTTTCTTTGGGATACCAGCATTGCAGCTGGTGGTATAGAAGTGAGCTTATGAACAGGGCTTTTTCCTGATTGTTTTAGCCATTAAGTAATAATTTATTGTGATTATTATACTTAAGAATTTATTTAGGTAGGATATTGGCAATAGATATTTCTAGCTTTTGGTTGGGTAATAGGATTTTGACAAGTAATTAAAAACTGCAGATTATTCTTCATCATCATTATTATATTGTAACAAATTACATTTGGCCATATGAGGCTGAAATCCCCCTTCGGAGTTTTCCGAGGTCTTGTTGAAAAGCAATAGTGATGAATCTCAGAGGGATTTAAGGAAGAATGTTCGCTAAAGTTCAACAATGTGATGCATCTTGTGGTAATGTCTGTCCAATGTGTCCTATCAGTTAGGTTCAGCTCCTCAACAGATTTTAGACACAAGTAGTTCTGGCTAAAAGAAGAAGGGTGCACTTTTTAGCCCTTAACATTTCTGATCATGGCTCAAAACATTTAAAAAAATAGCAGATTAAAGTTTCCTTGTCCAAGACCCTGGCTTAATTTTCCTGTTTGTTCTCCGTAGAAACAAGTGGGGGTGCAAGTGCAAGTTCTTGTAAGGCTTTTCGTTGTCTTAAGCCTGTTCCTTGTTTATCGACATAAGGGACAACCTGAGTAACGCAATTAAAGGAAGCATCACACAACGTGCAGTAACTGTTTTACTACTCCGTTTCTGGAAAAGGACGACATGTAAGAATTCACTTTTTATTTGTACTGATTGTCGGTTGTCCACAGTTTAAAAGGAAAGCATTGCAGGTTTTTTTAGTATCATTTTTTGTCACTTTTGTATTTCCCCACTAATTAATATAAGTTACAGTGACAGTTACCGGAGGTGGCAGGGTTTCTTTCTACTTGAATCAGCAGACAAGGTCATTTAACTGAAGAAGTTCCTTCTGTTTCTACTTTAAAGAGACTATCTACTAAAATATCAGTAGATGTTTTAGGCGGTAGCATTTTTCTGTTTCCTACCTTTCAGAATGAAGTTTCAATAATCCACTGGTGGTTTATGACTTACTTAGGTTTCAATTCTAATTAGTGGGAAGTCCAGACATTTTAAAGAAGATCCAGTGTGCTTATTCCCAGCCCAGGAATGTGCAGATTTGTAGACTGGCCCTAATGCCTGGAGAGATTTAGTTTCCAAGTATGCTAGAAAGAATAAGCGCAATAAAAGGAAGACCAGCAGGAATTTCAAAGGTGGTCTAAGGACACTTAGACTTATTTGTTAGGGTATCAGGGTTTTTTTTTTATGATCCTCAATGTAAAGCAAAGACATTAAGAGGGGTACAATATTCTGTTGTATGGTCTGCAGTTTTGTCAGATGTCCACTGTTTGCTTGCTTAACTTCAGATCTTGCGGCTTATGACAGTTTCTCCTGGACCAAATACAACAGCTTTCCTTTCACTGGAGTGACTTGTGCTTTCAGTATAATCCTTCAGGCCATGCGTGAGGCAGTACTATGTTTGGAGTATTTTCTGTCAGTATCTCCCTACACAAATGGGAACTGTTTGGGAATGATGGTCCATTCTCTTTAGCACTATCTCTTATAAAGCCTACAGGCCTTTAAGCAAAGATCTTAACCATCGGGGCATCTTCCACTGGACCGTGTTTAACATCCTCCTCTGCATGGGAAAGCTGTGCTCTAAGCTCATCGCTATGTGCTTGGTAAGCTCAAAACTAGGTTAAGGAAGAGTGGTGACATCCTTTGGCTCAGGTGATGAAAAAGATATTGTTTTAAGAAAATGCACACTTTCCTGCTATGTCCTGGAACAGCCTTAAAATCTTTGTATACTACCAAGAAAATCTGGCATTTGGCATTTGCCAAGGCAGGACTGAGTTTGATGGAGCAGTGATGAATATTCTTTTCAGCTATTTTCTGCCTTTTTTCCCCCTTGTTCCCGTTTCATCATCTTTTATCTAGCCAAGAGAGAAACTTCTGGACCATCAATCTCAGTTGCACTTACACACATTTCCACTTTCTAACTGTTTCTTGTGTTATTGTTACCTTTTGTCATGGGAACGTGGAAAATATTTATGCCATCTGGACACACCGAATATATGCTTTTCTACTTCCACCCAGTGCTGAAATGAAAGGGTTATGATCCCCAGAGTCACAGCTGTGCCCACGTCTTTGCCTGGACAGCACATCTAGGGAGATCAGCCAGTGTTATCTTGAAGATGAGTGCAGGAGGGAGGGAGAAGGAAAGCACCCGCTCGTGTCTAAATGGCTATTCGGTACTCTGAAATGGTTTTCTCCGTTGTTTTCAGTCTCTGAGAAAGGAGGAGTTCTCTTTAGGGTGATTTTAGAAAACTCATTGAATTTTCTGCTTTGACAACATAGCTGTGTCTTGGAGCCATGGATGCCGTGCTCAAATTGTGCTTTCACCCCATCTAGACCTGATGTGAGTCACTGTGGTAGCAGTCAACTCTGAAGGAGTTGCTTTTATTGTTATCATTTGTACTGCTTGCTTTTGGGACCTTCCCTTTAGGTAATACAGAAATTTAGTAAAGGGTGGTCCCTGCCCCAAAGATACTATGAAGTAAATGAAAGGTATGGCAAGGGCCATCTACAGAGGGGCTGGATTTTGAGAAGTGGACTCTGTTGTGATACAACTACTTCAGTGGAAATGTATATAAAGTCCTCCTGGGTTCTGTGCTTTTAAGATTTAAAGTTTTCTACCCCAAAACCCCAGCTTGACTGGCACTCTGGTAAGCGTTGTCCAAACGCTAATGTGGATGGGTCCTCATGTTATGCCTTTCTGCTTGTGTATGAAGAAGTTGTTTAGATACAGCTCAGTCTGTGCGAAGCAGGAGTATGCAAACCAAGATTTCTGGAGATCCTGTTGAAAAATGCCCTCAGGTCGTTTTTTGAAACTGGAGACCTTCTTCTGAAGCACTTACCAACTTCTGCCAGAAAAAATATTAAATACAAAGTTCTTAAGCAATTTGCTTTAGCCACTAGGCACAACCGAGTCCCTTGGGGAAAATGTGGGGAGGCAAGTGAACCCTGTATCACCTTTAACTCTCCCCAAATCTCTGCATGTTAAAGCAGGCAGATGGAAGCTAATTTCAGCTAACTCTGAGTATCACAACATTTCCCAAATATGTATATTTAATGGAATGATTTTTCTTAAGATAACACTGATCTGAGAAATGAAATCCGTGCATCTGGAGCATGAAGCAAACCAGTCTAGCAGACTGGATTTCAAACAGTCTAAGGATATTTTGTTACAGAGTTCATATTTCAAGCTACTGTGACAAGCAGTTGCTAATTCTAAAAATATTTGGTAAGGGTGGGCTAATGTGTGCATCACTGAAGCGCTGGTCCTTTTTGCTGTCAATGTATATTTTCCATTTACAAGCAAAGAGGCTGTACAGTCTTTAGTACTTGTTAAAAAGAAACTGGCAGCTACACTTCTTAACTGAGAGTGATTTTGCTCATATCTACCAGTATGCTTGTGAGTGCAGAAGGCATTTGAAAAGATGCCACTGCTATGTGGTTCTGTTTTATTTGCCTTTACTACCTCTCTAGGATTTTTTTTTTCTTTCCAGTTTTAGTGGGGTTTTTTGTTGTTTGACTTTTTTTTTTTTTAATGAGCTCCACCAGTCAGGTTTAATGCTTCTCTTCATTTTCAGCCGTTTAGATGATTATGCGGGATTCATGATATCACATCAGCAGAAGCTGCTGTAGATTGATGGGACCCCATCAACCACCCTGCCCACTCAATATTCTAAAGATTTGTGTCGTCAGTGGTCATGACGTTCGGTAGGAAGTTGCCCATTTATGGATACTAGAGCAAATGATGTCATCACAATAGGTGGCTCCTGTCTAAACAGGATCATTTGTGAAATGAGATTACAGGCATTTATCTGGGAAACAGGAGACAGAGGCACCTGCTTTGTGTAATTGATATCCTGGGGAATTATTGTGTACAATAATCAAGAAAAATCTTCATTTCTAATTCTATTATGTGGGGAAAAAAGATCTTCTTTTTTCTGCCTGCATAAAACAAACCCCACTTCCACATGGAATAAGCTCCAGACCATGTTTTCTATTGTGCTTGAATATATGGGACATGCATTGCAATCCTATGCTTGCCACACTGCTGCAGTATACTTGTTTTGCAGAGCTCTGTAGCAGGCTAGTCAAAGCTGTGACTAACCAGACCCTTGGATACGTACTCTAATCTCTGGCCTTTATTTTTACGATGAATTTGATTTGTTCATTGTTCGTGTATTTTTTCTGATTTGTGAGAAGCTTCATGCTCTGTGTTTGGATGCTGACTGCAATACAGCAATAGTCTTTGATACGGTAAGTCAAAGATGACTCATTTCTTACTCTTATGCCTTCAATTCAGACTTTCTATAACACCATCTCATCAGGTAGAAAATTATGTGTTAATTAACATTGAAATAGTTAATTTTCAACAGATGCTCTTCCCTTCCCTCCCCCCAGTACTTTGCACCATGGTTTTTTTCTTCCTTCTCATGAAAGCAGTAGGTTTGAACTGTCTTTAAGTAAAATGCTTTTGCTCTGTTATTTTTAATAATATTGCCAACGTTTTTTCCTGTTCTTTTATTTCAACAATAAAAAAGAAAATAGATCACACACACAGATTTGGAACATGTGATGCTAGAATACGATAAGTTCAGTTCAATATTAACCTTTATTACAGCGAACACAATTGGAAAGGCAAGAACCTTTTGGGGGATTTATACTTCAGATAAAGTGGAAGGGTTTCAGTTTTCCTTTGAGTATTAATACAGTCAGATACAGAGCCTTTATTTTATGTGAAAGCAGTGGAGAGAAAATGCCTTACAAAAAGACAGTTTTCTTTGTAATGCAGCGTGCAGGAGAAGATTCAGTAGTACCCCTTATCAAGTGCACTACATGAGATACGAGCAAAAAACCCCACATATTTGCTGCACAGTGATAGGAGCCTTTACATTATAGAAATGTTGCTAACAAAAATGCTATCGAACAGAAATACTCTTTTAAAAAGTGCTGTGATCACACAGAGAGTATGCACTCTTTCGGATAGCTAACGGTAATTGTACAGTAAGGGTTAAGATTTGATATAAGAATTTTTTAGAGAAACCTACCTTTAAGCAGAGGTCTGAAGGATCACTGGGTCACTGGGTCTCCTTTAGTAAGATTCATTCAATCCTGGTTTTAGAATTGGCAACTTTGCAGCAAGTGAACAGCGTTCAGATGGCTCAAAATGTTTGGGTATGGGAAGTACTCTCTGTATGTATATTTTTTCCCCGCCATGTCTTAAACTTTTCAACATCAGAGTTGGATTGGTTTTGGGCTTTTTTGCTCCATGAGTANTTTTAAAAAGTGCTGTGATCACACAGAGAGTATGCACTCTTTCGGATAGCTAACGGTAATTGTACAGTAAGGGTTAAGATTTGATATAAGAATTTTTTAGAGAAACCTACCTTTAAGCAGAGGTCTGAAGGATCACTGGGTCACTGGGTCTCCTTTAGTAAGATTCATTCAATCCTGGTTTTAGAATTGGCAACTTTGCAGCAAGTGAACAGCGTTCAGATGGCTCAAAATGTTTGGGTATGGGAAGTACTCTCTGTATGTATATTTTTTCCCCGCCATGTCTTAAACTTTTCAACATCAGAGTTGGATTGGTTTTGGGCTTTTTTGCTCCACGAGTATTACCTCTTCTAGTTTTGGATACTCCTATCAAAAATCCATAAATGTATATTTGACAGTATAGCTTTCTGATGTTTGAGTAAAATAGCTCGCTCTTTAAAAGTTTATGCAGGAACAAAGCCAAAAAGGAAAAAAAAGCAAGATCTGTATGACATAAGAACAAAGGTACAGGCTGGTTGTCATCAGTTCACAAGTTGTAATTACTGGGATTTTTTAACTTTTGTGGAGAAGTTTGAAGGTTTAATTTCTGTAGTAGTACCGATGTGATTATTTTACAGGCATGCATTAATGTCAGCTCTTGCAGTTGCTCATGATTAGTTCATGGATCCATATCAGTCATGTTTCCCTGTCATTTGAGACAGCCTATGTCCTTTTTATTTAGCAACAAGTGATCAACATGATCATGTAGTGCCCAGTGCAGTACATTTTGAAATGTATCATCTTCTGAAACGTGAAAACAGTTAAACAGTATTAGCTAGGTGTTTAAAATCTGTGTGTTTAGCAAATGTGGTGACTACTGGCATCATTTTTTGAATGAAACGTGTATTTTAAAATGCTGGAAGGCAGGTGAGGGTAGTTCAGCACATGAGCATATTAAACAACAGCACTCTGCCTGACATCATCCTTTGCTTTTGCAAAAAGTCTGCAGAATAAAGGCTATTTTGTTCTAATAATTACATAATTAGATCTGCTTAATATGTTTCATGGAAGTTATTTCACTGTAAATGCCTCTTAAAGTGATCTAGAAAAATGAAGATGCATCCACAATTTCATTTATGCACGTTAAGCAAAAGCTGAAGGAAAGTGACACATACTGAATGTAGAGGCCAAAGTACACGCTCTGTAGTTCAGGCATACAACTGTTATGTAGCTCAGCTGATCAAATTTCAAATATCGAGCAGTTTGCAAGGTGCGTCTTTTAGAGAATAAACATAAAGAAATGGTTGTGTAGTCACCACTTTTTGTAGTGCACCTACTGTTTTTAAATTTTATTTTCAAAAAAAATGGCATTGATGATTTTCTACCAGTTTTGCATCTCTGAGAATTTCCCGTTAAAGAAAAGCATATTAGGCAGCAGCTTTTCAAAAATAATAAAATAATTTAAAATTAATAGGAAAGATAATAAACGTAATTGGAGTAATAAGCGCACTGAAGGGCATGTAAATAAAAGCATTCCATCCATTATGTTTGAAACAGTATATACCGTTCTCAAATGAATTTAACAAATATAGGGAAGGAGGAATGACCACAGCACAGAGCATACAACGTTCCACTTTTGCTTTATCTAATAAGTTTTTAAATTATATATCCAGGAGCCATACAACTCTGTAACGTAGATGACATCATATTAGTTATGCTCATACATTTTCCTTATTATTTGTTGCATTCTATTCTTGCCAATCCGCTAGAAATCTTAGCCATATTTTTCTGAAAACTTTTTGATCTGTATGCTTGGAATTTTTGTTCTTAGATACTTAATTTTATGCTCTTAGCTTTGTCATTGCAAAAAGTGTATATAGTTAATAATTTGGCTCTATTTTGAAGAGAAAGACTGGGGTACATCAGGGAACACCAAGAATAACTGGACTTCTGTACATTCAAGTTTCAGGAGTGTGGTATAAACGAGAACAGATAGATAGATGTCTCTGATGTAAATACAAAGGGAGTTGCGTAAGCACAAAAAGGAAAGAATCTGGGATCCACATTTCCATGTTTCCTAGTTGCTATAAAGAATAAAATCCTAATAAATTATTCTAGGGTAGTAAGGAAAATTAGCTGGCTTTGTAGACTCATTTTAAAAGGAAGTTCTGTTCACCGATAAGGGTTTAGTATAGCACAGGGTCTGTGAGTGGCAGCTTCATTTTCTTTGAATACCACAGGCAATACATTTTTTCTTTTTATATATACTTCAAAAATTCTGCCCAAGGTCAGTGCAAAGGGTTGGAGTATGTACGAAACCACACATCCTTGACTGGAGACCTCATGGCTAAATCAAATTGAATTGCTATTAGTTTCTCATTGTGTAATATAAAATATTCATACCTGCAACAATGAAAGATTTGCATGGGTTGGTCCAATATGAGTTTTATCTGTCATATAAATTAATTGTCTTTGACAGATGCACTTACAAAATTGATATTAAAGCCTGAAAATCATGCAGAACGGTGTGAATGCAAGCAAAGCGTACAGAACACAGCAAAGTAGTTCTGCTTAGCAAGCTATTAATTCTTCTTAGCAGTACATTACCAAGGTACAAATAGGGTAACAAGTCTGTTAATGTCAGACAACCCGCACAGTAGAGCATTTAGTGATATATGGAGAAAAACACATAGTAGTTCATAGATTTCTTTACTGAAGGAAAGTGAAACTGCATCATAGTCACCATTAACATCTTAAGAGGAAACGGTCTGCAATTATTAAATGTTGCTGCAGCATTTGTGGTAGCAATAATTACTTGCAGTATCAAAGTCAAAGATTTAAAGGTGACCATTGCCCATCAAAAGAAAGTGAAAAAGAGATCTAAAGCAGAAAATCACTTAGGGATTGTGCATTTCCGTGCAATTTCTGAGAAAGACGTTCTTTGTTATCAGGTTCAAGTTGTAGCTGATCTATACAGTAATGTGTTGTGAAAACAGTCATGTGTCGCCTGTCCTCCCAGTTCTTACCACTCTGTCTTTTGATCTGAGACCAACAACATCTTTTATAAATTGCAGTTCATTTTCTAGGCGACCTGCCATCATCAAATCCTTGATATCTAGGGCTTGAACATGCTTCTGCTGAAGCTGATGGCAAAACACTTACTGGCTTAACCAGGATCATGATAAGGGCAACCCATCATTTAATAATACAGGCCAGAAAATATCAGGCTGCTTTTTCACTTGTCAGATCTAGGTACTGTTCCTGCAGGCAGAAATCTCACAGCAGTTCACGAAGGGCAAGAGCTCGTCCAGACCTCGTGTGCTTTACCCGCGGAGAGGGGAGGGGCAAGGGCAGGCCAGACACATAGAGATAAATATTCCTGTAATACGGCGCAGACGATGGCGTAGCTGGTGAGCATGTGGCTTAGGGAAGCCAGCGTACGGCGCTGCTCAGGCTGCGCAGCCGGGGAGCAGCGTGCCTGTCTGTAGCACCGTGTCCCTGCTGCCAGGACCCCGGTGGAGTCCTGCACTTTGGATGCAGAGGATCAAAAAGGAAAACACGTGTTGGTGATCAGACAATAATTCAGCACACAGCCACAGTAACTGCCTTGCTGTGGTGTCTCCTCTATGTGATGACAAGGAAACCCAAACGGAGGTAGTTCGTCTCCTATAGAAATTTTGCTGCGGGGTTGGAGGGGGCAGTGAGCTCGGCATTGCTTTGAGGAGTGAGCCCAGTTCGGGTGTTCCTGTTTTTGAGGGAATCAGGCTTTTCCTGCTAGGTGCTTGTTCTTAGAAAGCCCTTCTTTGTGCTGGATCCCTCCTTTCAGAGACAAGGTCTGGGTTAAACACCTCCAAGCCTCACATCCCTCACCATTACATCAGTTGCATGGCTCAGAGAGGGCACAGAATTCGGGGGCTATTCCGTACATTTCTCCAGAGGTGATTTTTTTAATCCCAGTTTTCTTCATGAATTGTTGGTGCTACAAATTCTCTCAATATCTCTTTAAGTGGTATTGTCATTGTGACAATCATTGTCGTGTCTGATTTATTTTCCTTCCCCCCCACCTAGCTGCTGGTAAAAGTAATAGGCAAGAACTAAAAGAAATTAAAGGCATATTTTTTCTGTTCACTCAGTGTGTTTGACAGCATTTTGTATCTATTCACCCTCACTGTTTCCTCAGTGCAATCATTTGGCTTCTTCCCACATTTGTGCAGGCTTAGTAGCAGCTGAAAGGAGAAAACATCTTAAACCAAGAGGAATAATACTGTAATGTCATAAAGATTGGCAGGCTAAGTAGCTGAATCTCATAGGGACTCTCAATTTTATTGATTATATGGAGTCAATGGTATTTTTCTTATAAATATGTGGTCTGTATACATCTTGATAGACTTAGTAAAAGCTTAAATTATACCTTACAATTAGACAATTAATTTGTGCTATTGCTTGGAACTGCCTTCTAAGCATTTATCTCCCCCATATTTTAACTGGAGTGGCACCATTTCATTATTCCTTTAGCGGATCTGTCTGAAGAGGTTCACATCCAGCCCACAGACCCTTGTTCTTTCCCACTGCTTGCCCACAGTGCGCCCAGTTGTGCTGACTTGGCTCTTTCTGTGGCCACACTCCAGACCACAGCTTTGACGAGACTGGCTTTTTCAAAAACACGCAGAGACAAGCGAAGCAGGCCTTTTTTAAAATTCTTTTCTTTTTTGTGCGCATGCGTAGTTCCATTTTCTTTCAGTGCACTGTTTCACAGTTCCGTTTTAAAGCACATCAGATATCTAACTTGTTGGTTAGCACGACTCGGGGCTTTTGAGGTTGATATAGGAAAAGATCTGGAACTAGGAGCAAGACCAACTTCCAGCAAGAGCCTCTTAAATCAGATCTACAGCCAAAGAAATACGAACAAGCTTAATAAGTTTACCTGATCTAAATGCTGGATTCCTAAAATAGATTGAATTAATAACAAATTAATAACCTCTTGTGAGGCGAGAAGTATCTGCAAGGTTTTTGCAACCAATTTTGATCCAGTATCTCTCTTCAAGATCACTGCAGAACAGGAAGGCTCGGTTATCAGTATAATTTCCATTCTAGCAGCACCTATAAAGCAAATGAAGGATGAGGACTGCATGGAACCAAGCGCCGTCTGAGTAAGACCTTGTTTTTGTGGAAGAAGGAAAGCTGAATTCCTGTCCTTAGCATTCGCAGTGCAGCTGTCAAAATGGGTTCAGCAGGGTGATGAAATAAATTAAAACCAAATTTGGCATGGTGAGCTAACAATACCAGCAAACCTACTTAAATATTAAATTTTTGATGTAATATGTGTTAGACAAGTGGTGTGGCATAGGATACTTTTCAGTAATAGTATGTAGTAGCGTTGTGCAGTCTGCTGAATGTTCTTCAGGTTTCCTGCACAGGCTCCACGGGAAGGCCATGCTCTAAAATCCTATAGATTTTGGTGAAGTTCAGACCTTCATGGAGCTTCATGGACGACAATTTTCATGATTCTTACGTGAAATAATGTCAATATTAGCATTGTGTCGTATAATGCAACATTGCCTTATAAAGAAAGCAGTATTAGTAACAGCTTGGGTGCGCTCTAGATGAAAATGAGCATGAGCTTTCCCTTGGTTTTAGTGGGGTCTGGGATAAGGCCCTGTGGGAAAAGGGAAATACTCTCTAACATGGGAAACTCCCTTTCCCGAGACTGTGCGCGTCATCTCAGCCTTTCGTGTCTGGTCTCCCTTGAAGCTAGTTGTAGTACTACTTTGATGGATCCCTCATGCACCTGTTGTGCGGCGAGTGCCTGCTTCTTGTCATACTCATGATTCCCAGATAGGACAAAGCCGCCTAGACACTGACTGCATTGTATTGAATGCCTCAGTGTCTGATCTGAGCACAAGGGTTTATGGATACCTCTGTGCTTTGGTAAGCAAGGAGAGATATATATTTATTATAATGTAATCTTGAGATTCACTTCTGATTTCTCTTGTTCTCCTGGGATCTCATGTCTCCTGTACCTGGTCTCATACAGGAATGCTGTTATGTGTGAGAAGAAGCGGGCATTTGTTTGTATGCACGCACATGCACACACTTTCAGTAAGAGAAGCAAAGAGCAGTGTGTGCCTCCTCTGAGATACTGCCACATAGCACAGACCACAAAAGCCAGGGAAGGTGCAAAAAACCGCCTGGTGCTTTGCCTCTGAGCTCTTTGCCTCGTTTCGTGGCTGCACACGCAGTGCCATCAGCAGAGTGTGTCCAAGCCTGACACCTGAGCTCTAGTGACGGACTCGAATTCTGGTCCTAACTCTTTTAAACGTATGCACGCAGTTCTCAGATAAGCCCTTTAGTAACAGTTTACATTTTAAATAACCAAATCATTAGAAGGTGCATTTTGGACA
This sequence comes from Steatornis caripensis, assembly GCA_013398225.1. Classification (NCBI taxonomy): domain Eukaryota; kingdom Metazoa; phylum Chordata; class Aves; order Caprimulgiformes; family Steatornithidae; genus Steatornis; species Steatornis caripensis. The sequence continues at coordinate 233,404 of VZSC01002758.1, read as the reverse complement.
AATAATCATTGTATAGTGATGGGATTCTAAAGTGGCTAAGACTGTTGATAAGTACTTTTAAAATTTGTACTGTTAATCTATACGTGAATAATGAACAGTCTCCCCCAAAGTCTCACACAGGGCTGCAATTTGACCATTTTGTAAATACTTCAGTCTTCACTGCTTCATGCAATGACGCTGTTTATTCTGATCTTCACAAGCCAGGTCCCTGTGGGACCAATACGTGATTTTTCAGAAAAGTAGCAAAACAGTTGTACTGGCTTTTTACCAGGTTAATCCTTCTGATCCAGGTATTTTTATTTCACTTATATGATCATGTCATCAACAGCAGATAATAGAATGATAAATTAATAGTTGGTTATTTGGGGAAGAAAAACCCTGTGATATATACATTATTCCTGATAAAAAAAGAGCAGGATGAGTTTGTCAGGCACTGTGGTGGAGGGTGGAGATGTGACTGTACTGAAAACATTTTTGATTGTTACCAAGTCATGCAGTTTCTTTGCAAGTCATTCTTCTGTAAAGTAGGGATGACTTTACCAGGATACTTTGCCAGGTAGCAGAAGGTTGTCTTCGTTGAGATAAAAGTGCAGGAGCTGCCCACTTGATATATTTGGGAAGCGCTACCGACATAAATTGATAGAAATTACATCTGATGGTGTCCATAAATGTTTCTGTCTGTGCTGAGGAAGGAGAAATTATCCTCACAGAAAGGCAGACATTTCCATTGATTCTCTTCTGTCAATTTGCTGGGACTCTGCAGAAGTCCAGTGAAAGAGTCTCTGCATGCAAAAATCACTGAAGGCACTTAGGGAACCTGGCCATTAATGTTCTCACTTTCAAATCTCTTCTTCAATGATATTTTCCTTTTCCTTAGATTTAAAACGTAAAATTATAGCAGTAGTCAAGCAAGGGCAGACTTAAAGACCTATAAAGAATGCAGATTTGCATTAGTTTCCAAAAATTGAGGTTTTTGAAACTGAAAATATATAGAAGGTACTGCCACTGGTGAGATTTGGCTTACTATTGTAAGGAAGTACGTGGAAGTGCAACTCTTTAACACATTCTACACTTACTTGTATTGTTGTTCTGAAGCACTGAGAAAACCAGCTAGCTTGAAAGGCTCCATGTGTGCCCTACCGCGTTGTGCAGAAGAATGAAAGAGGAGAAATCATAGCCACAAGTAGCACGGACACCTGAAAATCAACTCAGATATTTAAAACTGTATTTCAAAAGAGTATTGCTATAATGTTAATTTAATGGCGTAATTTCTATTTTACTGATTTCAGTTCCAAATTCTATTAGCAGTTAGATATCAGGAGATCAACCCTTACAGTTTTTTTTCTTTAGCGGTGCCAGTTTTCTGAATACAATATGAACACTTTCTCCCTATCTCCCAAGGGCGAAATAATGTATTTTTTTCTTTCTAGAATTTTCACTCAAGTGGTCATAACAAGTAAGTTTAACTGTATGTCTTCAACTGGGTTGGTTACTTTGAAAATAAAAAAGGCTGCACTTGAATATCCAGGTAGTGTGCCATTAAGAATCCAATTTGGAGTAGTCAGTTGATTGTGACGAGATGAGATTTCCATGGAATTGCAGGCTAGACGACTGCATAGCTCCTGGTCATGTGGGTATGGCACCTGCGCCCCTGCTCCAGGGGAATTCAGACAAAGCTGATGTGCTTGAAATTTTTTCAGAGACATTTAAATCTGTGAACAGATCGAAACAATATTGGATATTGAATAATAGAGGTTCCTCCAAACAAAACATTTTAAATTAATGTTTTCATGCTTAGATTTAGGTGGTCTGATTCATGCAGCTGTGATGTGTCATGAACAGAAAAATAACAATTGGGAACAGGATTCCTAGCTACTGTTTCCAACACAGAAGGGGACATTGTGATTATCGTGCTAGCAGCTGTTCTCTTCAAATGAAGGACACTTTTACAGAGAAGTTGTATAGAATATGAGAGGAATAAAATAAAGATGTGCCCAAGTAAAGGGAAGTAGGGATCTACGAAACCTTCCCTAAACCTACAAAATCAATAGATTCAGACATCTGACTGAGTATTCCATAGGTTGGTTTCAAATTGATGTTTGTGTGATTTTCATTTGCTTTTTAGCAAAAGGTTATAGATCCTCTCAGTCAAGTAATTAGGGTATTTACTAGAAGGCAAAGTAAGTGTACTCTGATGTCGACCTAGAAGACATAAATGTGGTTCTTTCTGCTCAACACATTGCTGCCCATAGCGACATCCTTGGCCCTTACTGACTTGTGAAAAGCATGTCTTAAAAATCATATTCATGGGGCTAGGTGGCAAACTAAGAAGCCAGGAGAATCTGTTAGCTGTTCTTCATACATTCAAAACCAGGTTAGTTATAATATTAATGAGAATGCTCATGGAAAGTTTTAAAATACATGCTCTAAAACTCACTTGGTTTTCCTCACGCATTTTATGCATCAAAAGGGACCTGGACAAATCAGAATTATAAAAATCTTGCATCAGCTGGAGACTTTTTTATAGCTTTCTTTTCTCTCTGTTGAAACAAGAATAAAACAAAAAGTGGTGTTGCACTGGTAATGGCAGCATTAAATGAAAAAAAGACCTTAGTATATTACAGGAATAAAAGATATTGGACAGATGTGGTAATAATACATGAGGAACATATGCTATTGAGGGAGGGAAAAAAGTAAGCTCTTTGCCCAAGAAGGAAGCATAAATCTGAATTGAGACCTGAAAGACCCTTATTTTCAGCAAGACAACGTTGATTCACGTAGATTAAGAAGAACATGTTTATATATCATCATCTTGTAAAACCTGAGATCTGGTTTGGTGGAGGGGTTGGTGATTTAGCATTTATATGAAGCAGATTATCTTTTGAATCACTAAGACATTAGTTTAAATTATTCCAAGTTTACATCTCTGTAACTAAGGCTTAGCCTGGAGAGTTTGATTTGATTTCCCTATGTGTTAGCTCGGACTAGATTGCCTATTTGCACAAAATAGCCCATTCCCCACCTACTCTGCTCATGGTGTTCTTCTTTCACTTGCCACTGAGGTACTACAGGCATTAAACATGCCTCTCCCAATAACAAAATTAGTTATTTAGGCAGAATGTTGGAATCTGTTTCCCTATGCTGCTATGAAAATGTTTCTAGATAACCTCGAGCAGGGGAAGGCTTTCACTGTTTTCAGTCTGCAGAAATAACAAGGAGCGGTGTATTTTCCACTGAGCTATTTAACAATTTTTGGAAATATTGTTGTTATAAAAGACAGATACACATTCATCTGTTAACTACTTCTGTTATTCTTAGCTACAATTACAAACCCCTGCGATTGTGATGTGGTTTTGCATTGATGACTTAAAGCAGTGCTTTTTGTTGAACTAACAAAATATCTGATGTGATGCTGTACTTAATTTCTAGAACTGCGTATGTTTCTGATTTCAGTGCTTGTGGTGAGTTGGCCTTGGCCAGCTGCCAGATGCCCACCCAGCTGTTCTCTCACCCCCCTTCCTCAGCAGGAGAGGGCAGAAGATAAGGCGAAGAAGCTTGTGGGATGATATAAGGACAAGGAGGTCACTTGCCAGTTGCCATCACGGGCAAAACAGACTCAACTTGGGAAAATTAATTTAATTTATTCCCCATTAAAAATAGGTTTGGATAGTGAGAAACAAAGACAAATGAAAACAACACCTTCCCCCTGGCCTCCTCCTTCTTTCCAGGCTCAACTTCTCTCCCACATACCCGACTCCTCTGCGTCCCCCACCCCAGGTGGTGCAGGGGGATGGGGAATGGGCGCTACGGTCGGTCCGTAACAGCTCCTCTCCACCTCTCCTTTCTCCTCAGACATCTCCCCTGCCCGTGTGGATCCTTCCACGGGGTACAGTCCTTCAGGATAAACTTGCTTCTGTGGGGGGTCTTCACAAGCTGCAGTGTGGATACCTCCTCCACCACGGTCCTCTCCATGGGCTGCAGGGGAATCTCTGTTCCAGTGCCTGGAGCACCCCCTCCTCCTCCTCTTCTCTCACCTTCGTGCTCACAGGGTGTCCTCGCTCCTCACTTTTGTGCAGTGGTTTTTGCCCTTTCTTAAATGTGTATCCCCCCAGGCACCGCCACCGGGGCTGCGGGGCTGAGCCATGCCCTGCAGTGGGGCGGTCGGAGCCGGCTGGAACCGGCTGTGTCCAGCACGGGGCAGCCCTGGTCTCTCCTCACAGAGACCCCCCTGCAGCCCCCGCTGCCAGTGTCTGGGCATCTGCACCTCGGTACACTGCTTTTTTATTTAAAAACGTTTAAAATAAAAAGTTCTTAATATACCCGATTATCACAGTATGGAGCAGCAATTTAAAGAGCCTTGGGTCATATGGATGGTGTGTAGGTAACGATGTGTAGGCAAGCCAAGGAATAGAAGATTCAGTAACGTAAGCTTTTTCTGCAGTTCCATCCTGCCTTTTGCTCGTGAGAGGGAAAGAGCGTAGGGCAGAACTGGATGAAAAATGAAACCACGATCTGAAATTTCAAAGTCCTCTTGAATTTCTTCTGTTTAGAACCTATTCTATTTTATTGTGATGTCTTTGGAGATTTTGCTGCACTGATTTTTCAAGGTGTCACAGGAAATTTCCAGGTGAGGAAACCCGCTTTTTAGTGAAGTATTCCAAAATAGCTATATCTTGATAAATTTCGTAGCGCTTCAGTTCATAAAAATGCTCTTTGAAGTATTATTCTCCTGTAGCTTTTTAAGAGAAAAATCCTCAGGTTTGACCGTGTGGATCAGCTATTTCCAAAACATTTCAATATGAGGAAAAATGTCTTTGTAGAAACAGTAAGATTCATGCCTTTTTTTTGTCCACCTTTGATGTGGTCAAGACCATGAGAGCTTGTATGGCCTCCAGCACAGCAGAAATCAGAGCGAGGGGGCGTCATAGCAGGCTGGGTGGCTCTGTGTCCTCACCTCAGCCCACAAAGAGGGGATGAGAGTCTTCCCTTAGTGCTAGAGAGGGGACCAGCCCTGGTTGCTCTCAGGGAGCGTCTTCCAGATTGAGGAGAAATACCTCACTGGCACACTGGCTCACTGGCTAATCTGATTGCTTTCAGGGCACTGCACAGCATCTTGTCCTCCAGCAGCTCGCCTTTGAAGGAAGCACCAGGCAGCGTGTCTCTTCCTTCGCAAGTGGAGGTTTGACCATGTCCTTGGATGTGGGTTTCTCCACAGTGTATTGGAGTAGACTGTCTTCCAGATCGCTTTCACTGCAACTTGATAGCAATGCTGAGTTCTTTCCTGTACTGCAGAAGTGTACATATAGAGAACAAAATGGTTCACATCTTCAAAGAGGTCCCACTGCGATGGTAGAAGTATGCAGTTTCATCTTTTTCAGATTTCTGCTGGCACTGACACCTGTGTAAGTCCACAGAAGCCTACGTGGAGCCTTGTGTAGCCTACAGACAAATGAGAATGAACATTGTGCCTTTTTAAACTATGATTTCTATGAAACCAAATCCAAAGCAAATCTCCATGGAAATGGTATAATTCCAAAAGAAATTTAGACACCCAAAAAAGTGTACCTGTGATATGTTAGGCCTGTGCTGATGACAATAATGTAGACAACACATGCAAGTGATATGGATAGCCTGTACAGTTTGTAATGTAGTTAAACGGACTAGACTCACACAGGACATAATATGGTGTGCTCATCGTTTTTAGCAGAGAGATAGATATGCCTTTTAGAGAAGCCATCATCATGCTATTCACGGTAATTCATTGTAATGTGGCACTGAAATGCAAGGTGGAGACGTGAAAAGTATTATGCCTATTTTCAGTTAACGCCTTTTCTTTGTAAGTGTCTTGATTTATCTATGTAGCATTCTTTTGATTATTGCTACTAACTAGGTAATCAGCATATGAATTCTTCTAAGAAATCTCTGATTTTGCTGCAGATCTGTCATGCAGTTTCAATAGGATTGACCACTGATTCTTACTGCAATTCTTCATTAGATGGGGATTTTTATATGCCTTTTCATGAAGCATAGCTCCATTATTTGTTACAGTGAAGAGATAATAATGAGGAATACAGGAGAAGGAGGTCTGCACTATGGTGCAGTGATGGCAGGAGATCAACATGTTAGGTTTGGAGACTTGTGGTCCACACTAAAGGAACCTCTGCATTGAGCAATTCAGCCTATGGAATAGCTGTACTGATTTAGAGCCAAACATTTATTTATTTATTTATTAGTCTATTCATCAGCTCTGGCTTTGGGCGTGGTCAAAAGCCTCAAATTACTATGGATTGCCTTTCATTTTTTTGACTTAATCATATTTATTTAGCCAGAATGCTGCGAAAGAAGGAGGAAACTGTTAAGAAAAATAACTCCTGAAAGTCGACTAATAGCTTGTATACAGACAATTAAACTTACAAGGAGATGCACATGGTGCAGACTTACTCTTGCCAAAGTTTCACAAGCAAGCATTTCCAGATTCTGGACAGAAATGTTGCATCACGCTGTGTCAAGCTGTCTGCGTCTGAGGCCGACTGTCTCTTGGATGCATGGTTATTCTTTAATATCAGGAGCTTTACTCAGGCAGAATTACTACGCAACATATTGTGCATTGCTGTGCCTTGCTCAAAGTGCTTAGGGCTGAATGCAACTCTGGCAGGAAAATTAATGTGTCCCTTTTCTGCTTTATTTTATTTTAATTAAGGAAAGTAGTAAAGTTGTTCAAAGCAGCTTGCATTAAATATACAAAATGCAAAAACCCAAACAAACTTGCTTAAGTATGCTCACAATCAATATGTTATATGCCAAAGTGATAAAATAACTAAAGGAAGAATATTATACCATGTTGTCTTGGATGGATTTAAGAACTATGTTGTAAAGATGTTTATATTTATAAAATCATCTCTCCTTCTAGGAAATACGTGCTGCCTGCAAATTTTAGGAAAGCACATGAACTTGAGATGTTTATCTAAACTCACTGTGTGAGGTCCTTGGCGTTGGTGCATTGCCGAGAATATATGTACATATGTCTATGTGTGTACGTATATCTATATAGAGAGAGAGGAACAAACTAATGTGAACCTGTTGCACATGACAGCAACCTGCCTCAGTCTTCATCCGAGCACACCTCTGAAGTGAGGAAAGATCATTATCCTTATTTCAAGAATTAAATGGAGGCTCTGCAACTTCCCTCATGTCCCTTAAGAAGCCTTTGGCAAAGCATGAAATTAAACCCTTCATTCACCAGTCTCACACAACAGCCATAACCACTGACCTGAATGATGGACGCATTGCAGTAGTCTTCAGTCTTTCATAAAAGTTATTCACTATTTTTTCCCGACATCTCATAACTGTGTGTGACAAAATTACGTGACAGCCAGCATGGCTCATGTGTTTTCTCTGGTAGTTGTGCTAAAACTTCATATATCCTGTGCTGACTCAGACAGCCTTGGCTAGCCAGATAATTCAAATCTCTGGAAAATTTGGGCCTGTGTGCATCTGCAGGGACAGAAGATCTGGCAGAGTTCTTCGATCTCACTGTTCCTAGAACAGAGATGAGGAAAATACAGCTGTGAGCCCTCCGCAATATGTCTAACATAGTCCTGGGACCAAACAACTTGTTAGGATCACTGATGTTTGCTACGTAGACCTGAACCATTTAGCTCTGGGGGTATATTTGTCTCTTAGCTGAACTAGCGAGAGTGTATGGAAGGGTCTTTTCTGGTTCGTCCAGTATGCAAGTCATCTTCGTACATGCATGTAAGCATGACACATTAAGTCATTGCTGGGAACTCAGTATGTATTACTAATGTCAAAATCATGCTGAAGTGCCATCACTGCGTGATGCAGATACGTGCTTTTGATGCAATAGATCTAATATCAAAGAACGCACCTATAAACTCTGATAGAATAAAGAATTTAGAGTGTTTGGATAGCCTCCTATAAAGTATCATACTTAGTAAAAATAAGTGTCAAGCATGCTTTAGACTTTATTGGGTAAGATATAGCTAACTTTCTCCTGAGATATGTCAACATCATTCCATCTAATTTAGTCTGGAATTGCTGTAATACATGATCATGGTGTACACATCAGCAACTGTGTATCAGGTGTTGTGGTGCACTTTTCCTTTCTGAGTATTATTTCTTAGTGTCCCTTCAGTCTGACTTTTATTAGTAAGTAGCACGACTGGTGAAAAATGTTACTCATTTCCCTTTCTCATTGCCTTGTTTGGGGAATGGGTAAGGGGTACAGGAAAGGGGAAAAGAGACTTCATATTATCGTATCCTTTCNAATTTAGAGTGTTTGGATAGCCTCCTATAAAGTATCATACTTAGTAAAAATAAGTGTCAAGCATGCTTTAGACTTTATTGGGTAAGATATAGCTAACTTTCTCCTGAGATATGTCAACATCATTCCATCTAATTTAGTCTGGAATTGCTGTAATACATGATCATGGTGTACACATCAGCAACTGTGTATCAGGTGTTGTGGTGCACTTTTCCTTTCTGAGTATTATTTCTTAGTGTCCCTTCAGTCTGACTTTTATTAGTAAGTAGCACGACTGGTGAAAAATGTTACTCATTTCCCTTTCTCATTGCCTTGTTTGGGGAATGGGTAAGGGGTACAGGAAAGGGGAAAAGAGACTTCATATTATTGTATCCTTTCCTCCTTTCACATCACTGTGTGTAAGTAATCAGGAGGCATAAAGTTGTGATCACAGTAAAAGATGTGAAACTAGAATATTTAAGATCACACAGCTATTTTTTTGCAACAAAGAATTTAAGAGATTCTGTAAAGGAGCAGCCTAGCATTATGTCCTTCAGAAAAACATGATTTTGTTGGTGTCTCTTATTCCTTGAGTAAATTTTACTTGTGTGAGAAATGGCCTTAACATCAGCAGGACTGATTATCTGGGCAAGAATGGCACATATAAGCAAAGGTATAGGAGATATCGGTGATTGTTCAAAGCCCAAAAGTCAGTTACAGGGCTGTTGCATTAGTCCTCATAAGAACAAAAATAGATCCCAGAGGTTTTTATTTCTTATCCTCGTTAGAAAGAAAATCAGCAATGTAAACTATTGTAACTTTTTCTGGAGACCCTATGCAGACAGCAATGTATTTGTGATCCTTTCTATGCAAGATAAGTGACTAAGCAAGTTCACTACTTTCAGCTCTGGTGCAGAGATTGGAGAACCTGTAGTGTAAATGAGTGTCTATCCATTCACACTTCTCTGAATTCCAGTCTTTTCACAAATGCTAAAAAGCACAGCTGGACACAAACGAGCCATAATCACTCCCGTTTTTGTGTTTTGCATCAGTTTTGGCGATTGACTGGAACATGCCATGCTTTATTAATTAAAGGATTGTCTCTGTTCTTAGGTGCATCCTGATGCAAATCTGTAGAGAGCCAGAGAACCAGTCTGCATCCTCGGGCAGAGCTCTGATGCTTGGACGTGTATTATGAAGATCAGAACTGATAAAAAAGATGCATAATACTTACATTCCAGTATGTCTTCTGGATATTTTTACTAACATGGCTGCTCTGTACAGAGCTTGGTTATGTGTGACATGCACACTAAAAAGCCCCAAAATAACTCTTTTCACTTTAACTTAAACCTTTTCATTTCTTCCCGCTCACTGATGCATCTTTTTAGAGCCCTTAATTCTTGTTTGCAGCTGGGAAGTCTTATAGTTTTCATCCATTGCCTTAATCCTCATCTTCCTGACTAAGTAGGCTTAAAGCAGCTAGTTGTGGAAGGGTTAGGCATCCTCACATCCTCACAGCCACCAGGAAAAGGCCTTATTATTCTGAAGGACCTTTTCCCTTCTGGTGTCTGACGTGTACTCTCTTAATGCAGCCCTCAGAGAGGCTCCTAAAACTGCAATGACCTCCAGCCAAAAGTTAATGGCAGTTGTCAACTTTAGTTTGCTTGCGTAGCACAAGCAGGAATGTGTATACGGCGTCTAGACCCCAGGCGATGGAGGCAGTGTGGCAGTCTTCCTGCTCTTTTGTGGAAATGGAGCAGAAACGACTTGATGGGGAAACTGCTAATCGATCGTTTCCCCAGCATTTTTTTTTTTTTTTTTTTTTTCAGTAGAAAAAGAGATAAAATTATCTCCAGCACTGGGGAGCTCCATGGATGAGGCATGTCTTTAGGAGAGGAGCTGAGGGTGCTGAGGTCAATTCAGCTGGCAGGATGTCCCTGAGGCTGCAGTAGCCGGGTCTGGGCAGAAAATCACGGAAGAGCAACCCAGCTTGTGAACCTACCAGCTGTCATAGGTCTCTTGGTCACACATGCAAAAACCCTCTGCCTATAGCTCCAGGTCTGGCATAAGGAGATGAGCCTTTTTTAATCCATCCTGTGTGGGGGTTCAACTTCTTAAAAATAGTCGCCGCAGCTGCACGCTGTGAGTCTCTGTTCGTTTGAAGTAGGAGGGATGCTGAGCAGGTTTAGAGCGTAGTGTCTTTCCGAAGCAGTGTCTCCCTGCTGCCTTTAATTTTCCCGGGGACGCCTTTTGCACGGGCCAAGACAGGGTTCTGCTTATGGGCCAATATTCATATGAATGCATAAACTCTGTGTGTAAAGCAAGTGTGAAAATGGTACCAAGAACTAACAGAACATTGAATAGAGCTTTCAATTATTCATCGAGAGCCTACTTATATTCCTCTTTGGTGTTGTACTCAGAAGCGTAACCATGCATTTTTCTACAGATTTTATGGATTAGAAAATCATAGGATTAGCCAGTCCATAAGTTAATCCTGATGTATGTTAAGTAACTCATCTGAAAAACGGATGCTTCCTATATGGGAAATGAATAATTAATTTTGTTTTCCTGGTTAAAAAAAATCCCTCAGGTGCTTTTCTGTTTTCTGCTGAAGCTGAAATTTTTTAGTCCTCTGACAATGTCTTACAACCTCCAATATGTCTTGTTTCTATGGAGACACCAATGAACTGCAGCTTGCATTCTTCTGCATATCACAATACAAGGTTGCTTCAGAATTTTCCCAGTGCCTCACTCTCTTCTCTTTTAATCAGAAATTAACCAATAGGTTCGGTACTCTTGTCTCATACTCTCACATACACATGCACTGACATATATGATCCCTGTGACGGTGAGCCAGCCTATAAACACAATGTATGCTTTCAAAGTTTTATTTTAGAGAACAGCACATTTTATCTTGATGCTTGTAAGACCATAAATCTGAGTTGTATTGGATGGCAGGGTGGGAAGATGGCTATCTTGTATGCAGTAGACGAGATGGGAGGATTTTATGATACTTCATGCTTTTTAATAATAGGAAGGTTGTGTGGAGTTCTGGCACGCCCTTAAAACATATTGTTGGGATCTTTGAATTTTATTCTCTTTATATTATCCAAGTTACTGTTTGGCCCCATTGTCTGGCCCCGCTCATAACTTCTATGCGACATTTCCCCCTTTATCCCTGCCACCTCGAATGGTGAACTATTTATTGCACAATGGTTGTGTAGATCTAATTCTCCAAGCCATATTCTTCCTCCCCTGTGTGTGCAAGGCTCCCTCTTCAGGACAGTGGAAAGGAAATACTTGTGTGGCAGAACACAGCGTGTGTGCAAAGAGCCTGAGAAACAAACTGTGTAAATTAGGGGGGGTTATTAAAGATGTGCTATGAAGTAAGAAGTATTCTTAATGATCAAGAATCAGACTGAAATGATGCCAGATTGGAAGTTATATGCTACTGTTAGTAAGCCCTTTGAAGTCGATAACGAGCCTTTTCTTCTTGCGAGGTAGTCTGAATTATTTTTCCATGGTTAAATTCAACAAGTAAAATAGCACCAGGCTATGCTGGTGTCCTGAGCTTTTTTGTTATTAGCTCATATTATATTGAAATAAATTTCCAGTAACAATTCAAAATACTATGTGCAGAGGCCTCATAACTGGTAAATGTTTGCGTAAACCACCTGATGATGGCAACAGATTACGTCTAATGCTCAGGTTGTGTACTCACGTGCTGAGATGTATGCTGGACAACTTTTTTCTGATTTTCTCTTTGTACTACGCAGTTACCTGTCTCCTCCTGCTGTCTCATACATTGATTGTGGTCCCCTCTAGATAAACAGTATTTTTTTTGTCTTCCATTTTTTTTCAACTTCTTACAGACTTCTGAAGTTGAGTTGTAGTTCTTAAGTGCTACAGGTCAAATGAAAAAAACCAAAGAGTTTTCGTGATACACTGCTGATTAGTATTTCTTGCCAATAGGTTTGTATAGATGCTTATACATGCATACATACAGATATAGGTATACGTTTGCCTTTTGTAACCCTTTTTGTCATCAAATTGAAAAGCAAAAAATACAATTAAGCCTTTTTTAGATGAGATTTCAGAAAGAGTGCTTCATTTGAAATCTATGAACATTTATTACACTCTCAATTTATTTCAACTGTTCAGTATTTTTGTTAACAGACAGAAAGCAAGGTTTAACCTCTAAATGGACCGGAGCATTACTGCTTTCTCAAGGATAATAATTGTAACTATGCAAGCTAGCACATAATGGTTAAATATATCCTTGCTTTTGACAGAAGCTAGTGAAGTTGGAACAGAGCTGAACATAGCTTATTAAATATAGCTCTTATGAAGACTACTCCATAATTACGGTGATTTTTCTTTGTATCATTATGATCATAGGCCGATGAAAACAATGAATCGTGTGCTTTCAAGAGGCCAGGAACTATTCAGCCATATAAAGAGATCATACCTAGAGTAACAGCCCTGTTAGTTTTCTTTGAATAGTCTGTAAATAATACACTATAAAGGTTAAATAGGTCCTTTTGCCAAAGCTTCTTCCACTGATAAGAGCTAAAAACTTAGAGGAGAATGCTCCAAGGAGGGCCAAGAACACTTCATTCCATGAAATCTCATACATATCCATGAGCAAATCTTTCGATACTCTTTTTAATTGACACTAGTTCTTAATGTATGAAAAGAGATCCACTGAATTTTTTGCATGTCCGGAAGTGTTTTCTGAGATGAAAACCTCAGAATGAAACGACCTCTATACCCGAGATGTTTTGAGTACAAAAATGCCCAGTTGTCCTTTGCTCTCAGCTCTGACACTCCACAGATCCAAAATAGATCCAGGGACCTGGATTCATTTTCTAACCCATGAGAGATTGCCGTGCTTTTTGACACTGAAAAGAGAACAAATAGCAAGGGTGTGTTCTTGTGGTCTAGATTATTTCCTTTCTCCCCAGATCTGTGTTGATAGGACTGGGAAGGCAGCAGACCCCAACCCGGCTGCTCTGTGTCAGGAGTAGTGAACTTGAGCTTTTCAGCAAAGACCTTGGCCAGCGCTAAGTCCATTGTTTTCAGGAGTGCCCTTGCTTGTGAAGTTTTCCCTCTTTTGTATTTACTGATAACTAATGTTTTAGAGGCCAGAAATTTGATACTTAAAAATTTAGCTGCTAGTGTCTACTTAGCAATGAAGAATAATAATTTCATTTGCTTGTTTTTGGATTTCATGAGGCAATTTAGATGCATCAAAACTAAGCAATATTAATGTCAGACTTTCAGTATGAAGAAAATGTGCTTGAGAACAATCAGTAATTTCAAAGACAAAGTTAGGGTTTAAGATTCATTGATATTCACTGTTGTGCTTGTAGAGCTGGAAGGAAGATAGAGACGAGGATGTCTGAGATTAGGGCTGGGTACATTGCCTTTTCAAGCAACCACTCAACAACTCCTTCTGCGAACCAAGCTAGCTTTGTGTTAAAGACATTAGTTTCGTTGCCTTGGCTACATGCACTGGAAGACTTATCTGAAGCCTCATATTCCTGATGATTGTTATATACCTTCTCATTTCTAGCCTAATTTATTCTCAGTTAGTCTGTTTGCAGGTCACCAGTAGCTATTAGGTAAAATAGGTCTTCTCCTTCTCACTGTTTATCTGTTTTTGATGTTTAGCAGAGAGACACCTCTCATGCTTCCCTTAGTTATGCTGGAAATATATTTGGAACTGTTTTTGTCTGTTGTACATTCATATATATTCATACTATGTGTGTCTAAGTGAGTAATATTATCTTCTATTTGATATTATTCGTTTGTTATCATGTACCCTTCTGCACAGCTTTTAAGCAACTTAATTGTTTTATCAATTGCATAGAGTTAATTCAAATATCTCAAATCTGTAAGGGTAAACTATGGTATGAAACAGTGAATATGAAGAGGTAAATAGAAAGGAGAACTGAAGTAAATAGTTTAAAACCCATCCTGAAGCAAATCCAAACTTTCCTGTAGGTTTGCTTTAAACAAAAACAAATACATAAGCAGTCAGCTTTTCTATGCCAGCATTTCCCAAACAGCTTTCTGGTAATGCCACACTAAATATCAGTCAATTCTACACATAAGAACTTATTGAAACCAATTAAAAGGAATTATTTTGACAAACAGGCTTTTAGGCCTTGCTGTAGAAAACTTGGCCTATGACACATTCTGGTTGTCCGATATACTACTATGACGATCGATCTCTGTTTCAGCCTTATTTAACAGTTTCATTAATAGTATTAAAGAAAGCAAGTGAACAGCATGTTAGTGAAGTCAGCAGATGATGTAAACAGCAGGAAGCAGAAAATAGAAGATACTTAGAGATTAGAAACATGAGCAAGAGGAGTTATCAATGTATCATATTCAGATTGAGAAAAAAGAGACGCTAATGCATTTGGGATAAATTAGTTCAGAACTGATTTTATGTGGCTAATACATATCAAGTATACAGAAATATACTAACTAGATTGCGCTAAAACATTTTTTTGTTGGTTGAGAAAGGTCCAGTTTGTGATCAGTGTAATACCTAAAAGGACAATACTGTCTTTGGAAGAATGTGTAGATAGATTGTGTGACAGAGCAGACAAGTAATTGCTGTGTTTTACACAAATAGGAGGATTGTAGGAGCAATTTTCTGTTGTTCGAGCAACAGCAAATAAAAATCAGTGGTTAATTAGACTGATTTAAGAGGAAAGACTGAAATGCAGTGACCGAGCAAACAAGGACTGGAGAGGAAGACTACTATAATACGCATTCCTGAAATATCTGTAAGCATTTAGAGAAAACATGACTTATTTAGCATTACCACAAATTTGGTATCAGCAAAATGTTCTTTTTTAGGTGAAAGCAACCTCTTACCATATTACATCAAAAATTAAAAAATAAATGCATAGAGGCTGGAAAGCACAACCTAGTGTCAATTAATGGAAACCTAAAATGGGCTGTAGGCTGCCGCTCCCTAGCATATGGAAATGCTGAGTCTCTTCAACACCCCTCAGCATGAACGTGTGTTGCAGAGTCCCTAAATTGGTAGATCTAACCTATTCTTTTTTATTTTTTCTTCCCCAACAATATCCAAATTATAGAAGAGGAGACTTCCCAAGTGCTCCATTCAGCAAGCCCAATCCCACACAAGCTCTAAAATATTTCCCCTTCCCCGGTGTGGTGACATGCACGCTGCAGGCAGACTGACAACTACCTCCTCCAGTTAGAACATATAATCATCAATACCCTTCTGAGCTCATTGAAAATGTGACTAACTCCAGCCTCAGCTCATACATTGTCAAATCCCACTCGGTGAGTCTTGTTCCTGTTCCAGCTGGAGATGGGCCCACGCTGGAATTTGGGAATCTAGTTTTCACGTTCCAAAACTGAACAAAGAGACTCAGACTAATTTCTAGCCTTAGTCTCCTAAACTGCAGTCATGTCTGTGAGTAAAATGCTGAAACACTAGTTGTCTTGGAAAAATAAATGAACGATGGTTTTGAGAGAGATGCTGTGGCTACTGAACGCGGTAGCTTCCAGCTTTTTGGTGCTATTCCCAGAAATGCTTCAACCATGGTGAGGAGCTCAATTCTCTAATTAAAAAAAAAAATTGTATCAAATATTTTTCAGCTTTACACTCTCAAATTAAAGCTTAAAAACCTCCAAGGAAGGAAAGGAGGCCAGATTGGAGGGGGAGGAGGTGAGAGGAAGGAAGCAGGTGGAGAAAACCACTATATTCCCAAGATGCAAGGAAAGTTGAAAAGTAGAAGAAAAAATATATTAAATCAGTGTAAACTAAGAGGTAAGTTTAAGGCATTTTTTTACATTGAATGTATGTTGTGTTGGGGTATTTTTGGCAGTAAAATTCTGTATACTTTTAAAAAAAATTAAAAGATTAAAGTGAGGTAATTGTTTTTTTCAATTTCTTTTGCTGTAAACTTGATCTATATTTCTATTGAGACCTATCAAAGGATGTGTTGTGCTGGGATTTTGCTACTTTTCTGCTGTTGCTGGTTAAAACTGTCTATTACCTCACCAATGACCTACATGAAGTGAAACAACATCCCATGGCAGCAGGCAGGGTGTTTTGTTGTAGAGCTCAGCTGCGAAAGTTAATCGTTTATGGAGATTTAATGGGCATTGTGCTCCTACTTACCTGCCTCACTGTAATTCAGTAGTGTATTGGTGTAGCTTAGGAAAAGAGCCTCTAAAGTAATAGATTTCGGTATAGTTAGGAAGACAGCTGATCTGTGTTCTTAACTTGAGGTCAGAGCAGTGTCTTACGTTGTTTATTAGTGTTGCTGCTGTTACTGCTACTCGGTGTGCTGCCTATAGAGGGGTTGTGTAAGTTAAGTTTTGATCAGAGACCACATGCCAGCAGCTGAATAGTAAAGTCTGGTGCACTTAAAAGCTCATTTATTACTGGGATGTTTGTTGCTGTACTGCCAGGAGCCTGCCAGAGACGCGACAGAATAAAAATACTGCTGATTAATATGGCTGTGCTTGAGTTGTAACACCATGTGATACTAAAGGCTTTGTCACAGATGAGTTTAGAAAGAAAGGGAACGGAAATCTGGAAAAGTAGAGGCAGATCCAAGGAGGTTCTGCGTAGCTGTATCAGCTGTATGAGACGTTCCCACAGCCCCAGTACTTACTGCATATACAGACCAGTTTATTTGCAGCATTTTTATCTTTGAAGGTGGGAACAGGGTAGGGCAAGTGTGTGACAGCTGCCGTAATGGGAGAGACCAGAGCTCTCTGGAGTTCATGGTGAAGAACAAAAACGCAGGCGAGGGGGTTTGTAGGGAGTGCTGACGCCTTCGTCTCTGATCCTTATCCAGCTTCTGCTGTGTCCCGTCCTCTCCGGCTGGAGATCATACTGCATTTAAAAGCTTCTGATGTCTCAGTTGTTCATGAATTTATCCAATCTTGGTTTTTAACCTCTTTACGTCATTGATTTCAAAAACGTGTTATGGAAATGGGTTCTATGAATTAATCACGTTGTCTTTGTTTCAAGCCTCCTGTTTGAGGATTTTACAGATTGCCTCAAGTGTTTTCACTGTGAAAAGTGAATAGTATACCTCACGGAGATGTTTATCATTGCCTCCTTAAGCAATCTAACTACAGGCTAAAAAGTTGTGGTGTGTTTAGATTCCCCTCTATTCCGTATGTCT
Source organism: Steatornis caripensis (assembly GCA_013398225.1). Taxonomy (NCBI): domain Eukaryota; kingdom Metazoa; phylum Chordata; class Aves; order Caprimulgiformes; family Steatornithidae; genus Steatornis; species Steatornis caripensis. The sequence goes on along the minus strand of VZSC01002758.1, from coordinate 215,950 downwards.
GGTCACCCTTGTCCCTCTCTGTACATTTTCTAGCTATGCTATATTTCTTCAGCGATTCAGATGAAAATGTTAGCAGTTTGCTGCCTTCTGAAGACATATCTGTCTAAAGAGTATCTCCGCTTGCTTGCTCTTACTATTTAACCTTCCTTAACTTTTCTAAATATTTTTTTCAGAGTTGAACTGAATGCTTAAATATTTCTACAGATAGCAGTTACATAAATATATGCATGGCAGCTGTGCACTTTGAGATGAATGTATTGTGGTTGAAGAGCTGGAATTCCACAGTATTTGTACTATTTTTATTCAGGCACATCCTGAGAACTTGGTATCAAATGGTCTAATTCTGCTCTAACTGACACTAAAGCCAGTGAATTAAACCAGAAACTCCTACCAGACTCCGTAGGATCAGGACTGGTTCTGCCTACTAGAAAACAGAGCTCAACACCACTTTCAGAAATGTTCTGAATTGTGCATGAAGCTAGGTATTAAGAAGCACAGTCTTTTAACTTTTGTAGGAGAGGAAACTTGGGAGAGAGTTAACCACAATTGCTTAGCGGATGCAATTGTAAGACTGAGGAGAGCTAGAAGATGGCGATTGCTGAGCAACAAGAGCTGTGAGGAGTAGGCAGGGAGAGCTGGCTGGCAGCCGAAGAGCGAGGGGTGTGAGAACAGAGCCCTGCAGGCAGGCAGGCAGGCAGGCAGCAGCTGCGGTTGCAGACCCCCGAGGGTGGCGGGGGTGCCACTCCATTAGTCAGGTACTCTGATGTCAGAATGTCTTCAGACATCCAAAAGGCCTTGGACACCTATGAAGGTGAATGGGAATTTGGCATCCCAAGGCATCTGTGCAATTTTCATCCTTGAGGTGACTCAACAGAAATAAAGGGCAAGGTAGAAATTGTGCTTAAGGACAGCCTAGACAGCTGATGACTCTAGCGGTCTTTGTTTTCTTCTGTAAAGATTAATGGAAAGCATTTCCTCAGACGTTTGGAAACCATGACCTATATTTTAAACAGAGTCTTAAATAAATAATTAATATGGCTACTTAATCACAGCTCTATCACCAGACAAAATTATCCAACCAAGGAATTAATCATAATGATATTCTTCCCAGTACCTGGCATGTGTTCTTGTTCTCTCCCTGCTGTGGACGTTTTGAACAGTAAGGGATCCCTTTTAAGGTGATACAGTTTAGTATGGGACTAGAAGAAAAAAAAACATGTTTAAAAGAGGTTCTATATAGACATATAGAAAATGACCTGTTTGGTACATTTTCTTAAAGTCAGATCATAGAATCATAGAATCATAGAATGGTAGGGGTTGGAAGGGA
>VZSC01002758.1:172928-213117 GCA_013398225.1 Steatornis caripensis | reverse complement strand
AGGTGCTCCAGCAAAAAAAAAAAAAAAAAAAAAAGGAAAGATCCTCGATCCTCCACAATCATTTATGTGCCTGTGGGGAATGCCTCCCTCTCCTGAGGCAGCCCTTCCCCTTTCCCCAGTAGTGCCTTTCTGGGCAATGACGCTGTGTGAGTGCAGCTCTGTAGCAACTGTTAGAAACCCATAAAGTTCCCAATGTGAACTTCATCCCCTTACTTTTCATCACTGCTATGAACACAGGCAGAAATAAAACCAGGTCCCTTTAATATGTTCATTTAAATTTCTGAAGTCATTATTTAAATATTACTGTATAACAAAATGTACTAGAATTGTCTAATCTCCACTAGATTTTTTTTTTTCCTTGTCCTTGCACATTCAGAGGCATTGTTCAATGCAAATATCACATATGGCTCCTTGTTCTGCCAGTGCTCGGGCACAACATGTTCCACTGTCAGGTCTGCTTTGCTTTCTGGCTATAGGACTTTTTCCTTGAAAGAGCATAAAGTTAGAGTATAAGGGGAAGCAAGAGGTACTGAAAACGGTTTACTACTTCTTAGAAGGCTACTAATAATTTTTATTTTTATGGAGTAAATGTTTCTGAGGTCAAGGAAGAAGCTTTAGCACAAAACCTGAGATGAGTTTTGCCAAATTTCTCAGCAGATGGAATACGTGTTTTAAGTAATAGCTTTCATGTATCCAAGAGGGATTAAACATTGAGATATACACTGACTTCCAACTTTACGGGAAATGTATGGCATTTTATATGTTTTGGGCAATCTAACTTACCTGCCAATATTAAATGACTATTGGCAAACATCTATTCTGGCTTTTACGGCATTCAGGATGTAAGGAAAGGGAATACTACTCACAGCCAGTGCTGTTGTGAGCTCTCGTGAGCTATACATGGGCAGGAGAGTGATTGGCACTGTAAGCTGAATTAGTGGGCAAGGAAGGGATGGATCTGAAAGAAGTTCTGCTTCTTAATTCTCTTACGACATCTGTGCTCTGATATGGACGGAAGAAGGAACCTGCTCTTGGTTTGAATCAGTGAAGCAGGTTGCCTGGAATAAGGAAGGAGCTGACTTTTGGGATAGTTTTCTTCCCTTTCAGTGTAGCTAAGCATGCTCAGGTAGGCCAGAAGAAAATGCTTCTGCAAAAGTAAACTGTGTCGTGAATTTTTTTAAAAAAAGAGCAGACTGGAATTAGTAGAAAGTATATGTGAGGAAAAATCTGAAGTTGGTGCTTTGCTTACCTCTCTGTGCCTTTGCAAAGAGGGGTCAAATAAATCCTTCACTTTTAAAGTGCTCTCTGAACAAGTTCAATGCGTCCAGGTCACTCAATCGAATTAAATGCCATTCTAAACCAACTAAGTTACAAGACTGAAAATCAGGTACTGTGTAATTCTGAACTGCAGCAGTATTTCTCCTTTGTTTCAGAATAATTTAGGAACTGGATTGCCCCAGTAGCTTTGTTAGAGTAGTAACAATTGCCTATATCACGATGCTTTGGTCAATAAGATACCTTGCTGCGAGAGGGTTAAGTGTTTGTTCTCTCTTGGAAGTAAATATGGAAGATGAAGATTGAGGGCAAAAGCCTTCAGGTGTGGCTCTTGACCCAGGAAGTTATCCCCGTCATGATCCAGTCTGGCATTTAGAGCAAAGCGTGAAGGCAACTACAGTGCATTATTTACACAGTATTCATGCCTATAAATGAGTGAAGATTTTCACTGTCCTCTCGTGCCCATTCGTAATACCTGTTTTACTGGCGAAATCTGTTCAGAATCACATTTATTATTCTCGGCGATAACCTCTTTCTCCATCATCTATTATGAAAAACAGCCAACAGTTTTTGTTACTGTAATTCACAAGCTTAGGTCATTCTACAGGGCTATATATAGTGCAAAGGATAAATATCCAGCATGGTTTCTTTCATTGCTGTGAGCTTTTTGGCAGCTGCCAGTGTTTTCATCAGAGTAGTGCTGAATAATACTTCACATATGTGGATGGCTTGAAGCCATTATATCATAATCCAGTGATCTGTGATTATAAAAGCGCATATATGAGTGGATTTGATTGCTATCACTAAGAAACTCGTTTCTTTAACAGGTTAATTATTTCTTATTATTTGAAAAAGAGTTTAAGATAATCCCATGCACACACGATGTCTGAAGATAGAGAATACCCAGTATTTATTCCAGGTAACTTTCAGAGCTTTCCTTAAGGTGGCAGAGGTAATTAATAGCTAGTTTCGGTTGTCTCCCTATACTGTCTGTGAGAGAGGTTTACCTTGGTGTCTCCCCAGTGGCTGTAGAGGGAGGGAATATTTCCATTTTCCGTTTTACCTAAATGCTCAAGGTTGGGTGGAAAGAGCTGAAATTTTGTAAGAAACCAATATTCATGATAACTGCATTAACAGAAACACTCATGTCACTCTGCAGAACTTTATGAATGGAGAGGTGAGGTGTGAGTTAACTACAAAGAAGTCTGGTTATAATTCCACTGAATGTTAACACTGTCCCGATCCCAGGTGTAACGAAAGTTAGTGTTCTGTTCTGTTTGACAGCAATTTAGAGTGGCAAAGATACAGAAGCCTATTACTAGACAGAAGTCTCTGGAAACTAAAAAGACTTAAGGTTTTAAGGTTTATCTGTTTCAAAACCACTACCACCACAAATGATAAAATTTGTTTTTCTCTAATAACTATTAATACTTTATAAAACAAGTAAGGGAAGATGAGTGACTCTCTTCGTCTACAAGTATTGTTTTAGCTTGATTTTTACGAACATGAGTCTTTTTTGATCTTCAGTTTCTCTCTTTCACTACCCTGCACAAGATGTGCTTCATAATTGTGTTCATCCTGTTTTCCTGAACATAATTTTTCTGTCACTGTGCTACTGCCAGCGAGTATAACGGAAGTCGTTTTCGTGTATGTCTTTGTTTGACTGATAAATTATTTGGATAATATAAATGAGATCACAACGAAACTTTCTGATATTTTTGTGTAGTTATCTTTGCAGGTGTACATGTATTAATGTCAGATGTATTCTGACTCATTCGCATCCATTCTGAAAAGCTTGCTTCCTGATTCAAATCTATATTGATGCATATCAATGCAGCAAAATGGCAGCAAAATATATTTGGAGCTTTCTACAAAGCCAAGCATCTAAAATGATTGAATTAGATCAAATTATCAGAAATGAATTCTGTGAATACATCTACTAAAATATAACTTTGAATTGCGTGTTTTTGTATGCGAACACATTTTTGTGAGCCTGCCTGTCATATGGAATCGCTGAGCAACAGTTTATGATGGCTACATCCTATAAGCTATTGCATACTCACATGGAAGCGCTGACTCCAGCTATGAATACAATTAAATGTAAAAGGCCTGGAAGTTAAACGTTCTCTTGTCGAAATAAATGATAACCCCATTGGGAACACCCAAGGGCATGATGGGGAAGGACTGACACATCATAGTAAGGCTCATTTCTATAGATTTATGTTTTATATTTATATTAGATTTATATTAAATTATAATTTCTCTTGTTCATTCTGGGGTAATTTGCATATTACTGAAACTTTTGAAGTTTGTTAAAGTAGGTGGGTTAAGAGGATAAACTGAAAAATAAGACCATGTTCCTTTCCTGATTTTCTGTGGATTATCTTTACATGATTTTTTAGTTATGATTGTCACAACTAGACAGGTCTTTTTAATTTATTATACAGTATGTTTTAAGTCTATAATAGTAAACAACATTTTGCTTCCCCCCCTTCCCTATTAATATCTTTCATTTTTTTCCCTAAGCTGCAAAGCTAATTTTCTCTCAGGTAAACATTTCCCACTGCTTCCTTTATAGGTGGACTTTTGCTAGATAAAGATGTCTGTGGGAACAAAAGAAGGGCTCATTCTAGCTGTGAAAGAATAGGAATTATCTGTGAGAGTGGGAAGCTTGGACATGGTTTTTTTCCCAATGATTTTTAGCGTATTTTGCTAAAAAGCGGATGCTTCAAATGTGAGAGCCCAAAACCAGTCATGTGGCAGAAACTTGAAAGAACAGTAAAAGCTGTCAAAGCTAGCAAAACTGTGTGAAGCGTACTTTTAAGTATAAGATAAAGAGTTCATTCTTTTCATGCTCTCTCAACAGTTTAGACATGTCCCTGCTGGTCTACTCTTTAGGATTTTTACTCTATATTGGTGCAAAAATGGCAGTAGAAGACCACTGGCCCAAAATGGACAGTAAACAACTTTTAATCCTGACATTGGTCATCTTTCCATCTAACCTTATAGCATTTGACTAAGACGATTGGCGTAACCAGGGTATGGATTTAAAATAACACGATTGTAAACTATTCTTTAAAACAACTCCAGATAAAGAGGATGTCTATGGTAGTCATAAACCAAGCATATGCAAAAGAGATTGCAAGCATGTAGTAGAGGAATGATTAATAGGATCGGTAGATAAAATAAGCACTTAGGTTCAATGCTTCCAGATTTCTTGTAAAAATATAGACATATGGAAAGTAGGCAAAAGAATTCAGAATAAGGTTTAAAATAAAATCAAACCAAAGATGTATTACTGCATATGCTGCATAAGCAGAGATGCTACTGGGAAAACAATTGCTTCATCATCATGGGCTCAGTCAGTCAATGGATATTCTAGACAGTAAATCAGTGGAGTCTGTCATTGTTGAGAGCTTATTATGAAACAATTTCAGAGGTTAGATGTAAAAACTTGTCATGTGAGTTTAAGTGAAGAATAACTAAAACTTTTCAGCATTCATCAAAAGCACAAAGGCTATGTTTAGGCTTTCTGATGTTTATGAATAAACAGCATTATTATTAGTTATCATTCCTAAAGAGCAGTGTAACAATTCAAGCAATAATTACAAAATGTTGATGACACTTCCTGAATACTGAACTGACCCTGCAGGATTGCATATATTTGCTCTGAAAGAATGATAGACTCATCAGTCTTGAAGGAAAGTTTATGATGAGAATATGAAATACGAGCTGACCTGTGATGGAGCTTCAGAGAATAGGGGGACTTGATCTTGGAAGAGATAGACCAGCTGTGAAGCTCATCATTCACATCTCAAAGAACACTTAAACCATCTAATCTCTCTCACTGCACTGCCGGAATTGTCACCCTGGTATGTTTTCATAATTCTTTATACAGTTTATGCAAAGGCATTTAAAGCCTTCTATAATTTTATACAGAGTTTATTCTAAAGTCCAACAAATTTAACTGCTAAGTATGGCTTCCTAATAATCTTAAATTAATTTTAGCTCAGCTTCTCCAAAAGGGGGCAAACAAACAAAAAAAAGAAAAAAATTAAAGGTATCAGTAGACAAGTGACCTCTTACCTCCAATTAAAAAAAATGGAGGCACAACTTCATTGTTACACCTCCATATATATTATTTTTCTTAGAAGCACTGGCATAAAGTTGAAAAGCTTGATTAACTTTTATTCATAATGGCGGTCCAGAAAAGGATGCCCTTCTTGACTGAAATTTTGGGAAATATGTACCTGTATCTTTCAGTTTGGCAGAATGTCACTGTACTGAATTCCGTGGGTTGCAGCTCTTGTGTTCGCATGTGTCCAGTGTGGTGCCTGTGCTGCTAGTAGTCTTACATTGGTCTTACAGCTTATGGTTACCAAGGCAAAGATTTTTGTGTATTAATGCCAATATGCACTTTCCAGTTCTCTAAAATTTGTTATATTCTGTGTCAGAACCAATTATCTTTGACGTGTAGCCTTATCAAATGCTTCTTGAAAAACGCATAGTGTCCACGTCACTCTCTTATCTATCACAGCAGCACTATCTTCAAAGAGTTCTATCAACTTAGTTATGCAAGACTTTCCTATTATACATTCATACTGGCTGACTAATGGAATTAAGCTCTGCTTAGTGCTCCCTTGCCAGTTGCAACAAAATTGTTTTCAATATGTATTAAAAAATGTTAGTCTAGCTAGTGATTATATATTTCACCCTATCTCATGGCTTGTTTGAATAGTGGGCTGTGGTCTCGACTTTTTAATTCTTCAGGAGCTGGTTCTGCCATCACATAATATTGACTGTGAAAACTCAGTAAATTCTTTGATAACTGGAAAGCATTAGTAAACAAATCACACTCATGTATTTAAATGAAAGAAACACAGAAGCAAAATAGCAAATTTCAGGGAGTGCAAGAGAGGAGTCTAAAATTTGAAGAAAATTGCCAGTGTTAATAATCAGAAAACTACGAGAATGCTAAAAAAACCCCTATACCTTCAAAACCAAGGTCTTGCAGACTTGAAGAACTTAAAAAAAAACCCTGATATTTTTTTTCCCCACTCAAATGGGACGGTTATCTTTGTCATATTCATCACTTTTGTGCCATAGGCATAATTGCATTTTAATACCTGAATTGCATTTATTAGTAGATTATTGATTTAAGTACTTATTTTGGAATGAAATGCAATATAGAACTCTAAAATTAGATATATTAACTGTTTATTAATGATGTATCAAGGCTGTTACCAGACTAACAAATATATAATAGTAAATTACAGAGTATAAGAAAAAATAATACAAAATGGGAAGTGAAGAGTCTTAAAGACGTAATAAAGACAGGAATAGTCTTTCATTTCTATGTGAAGGCAGTTCACAAGCAATATGGGCATTATATGGCAGAGTGAAAAGGAGTAAGTGATAGAGATGTCCTGTACAATTTGGAAGTGGAGCCATGATTTTGCATTTATGTTCATCTTGGAGGGAAGAAATAGGTCAGAAAAAAAGACATGTATTTTAGGAGATAAAATGGAATGTTGTGCTAAAGACTTTCTTCCAAACAATCTGAAAAAAAGCATGCTTGTAGAGATGGATTTAATTTATTTATCTTTTTTGAATATTGAAGAAATATTTTGGTTCCCAATGGCAACTGGATCTATCATGATGTCTGTGAATTTAATCTCAACGAAAAGTGAGCAAGACTTTAGAAGGCTGTAAATCACGCACCCTATGAAGCACTAGGAAGTAATCCATTGATTATGTTGTGGGAGTTCAGTTAGATACTAGAAACTTAATTAATATTTTGGTGAAAAGTGGCTGCTGTTGTCTTGCAGAACCTTCTCAGTAGACAAATAGCCAGTTTGTCTCCTAAACTGAGAACAAAATCGTTATTGGTGAGTTGAGTGCTGTAACTTTAGAAAAGTATAGGGTTTTTTTCCTTCCCACTTAATCGGATCTGCTGAAGTACAGTTAGTGTTGTGCACAGAAACAAGTTATACTTAGATTACGTAGGAAGCACAATTAAGACAAACCTAAATTAGCCACATATCCCATTTACTTGTTAACTTTAGAATTGTAGAGACTTATTTAGAAATTATTTAAAACACAGACATAGTATTTCCAACTGAAGGGCTCACTAAAGTAATCCAACATGACTCGGTTACCTTTTGTCTTGGCAAAAGAGGGTGTGTGTCAGTCTGTTTTCCCAGGTAACAAGTGACAGAATGAGAAAAAAAGGCGTCAAGTTGTGCCAGGGGACGTTTAGCTTGAATATTAGGAAAAATTTCTTCACCAAAAGGGTTGTCAAGCACTGGACCAGGCTGCCCGGGGAAGTGATTGAGTTACCATCCCTGGAGGTATTTGAAAGACGTGTGGATGTGGCGCTCACAGACATGCTTTAGTGGTGGACTTGGCAGTTCTAGGTTTACAGTAGGACTCAATGACCTTAAAGGTCTTTTCCAACCTAACTGATTCTATGATTCTATATATCAGTCAGCTTAGGAGACAAATAATTTCAGTAGAAATATCTCATCAGTTGCTAAGAAGTGGCATGTCACCTGAAGATTTTTTCTCGGATGATTATTTTTCTTGCATTGAGTTGACCTCTAATTGTCTTTGAGAGAGGCTGGGGAAAATGGTGACAGCAGAGATTAAAAAATATTTTCCTTTACTAAATATTTAACAAACTTGAGCATATACAAGCATGAATTCTGACTGAGTCAGCCATATGGTTTCAGATCCATGTCATGTATCACCCAGACAGTGGAAAACTGTTAGAACTGGTTGGATCAATTTTTTCTAAAAGGTATTGAGAAACAGCTTCAGAGAATTGCCACGATCTTTAGAGATGGTCGCCTTCTCTTTTTTTTTTTCCTATTAATGATACATGCTATGTAGCCATCTAAACCATTGTGTTGGTGATCACATAAAAGCAATTCATTAAGTTCCTTACAAGTTTGGCTTACATAAAAAAATACATATTCATACATTGTCAAAATACTTTTCAGTGAAATATTTCATTTACTGTAAAAATCCACCTTTTGCTTGCGTTTACCACCTGTAAAAAGAATGGAGTATTCAGTTGATAATAATACCATCTGATCTTGCACTGGCAGGGAAAAAAATGGTTCTTGTTAGCACATTACGCAGTCTCAAGAGCCATCTTCTGTGTAAATGAATGTAGTGCCCCTGAAGGAAGCCAGACTGACAGGGCTCTTTTCTCAAGTCTTCCATTCGGGCTGTACTCAGCACAGGGAGCACCTTCACAGCTACCCTTCCTTGGTCCTGCACCGAAGCGATGAAATGCAAATCCCTGCGTCCATGTTGTATTTCTCCTCCTCCATGGTTTTTTTTTCCCAGGAGTATCATTAGAGTCCATTTGTCAAATTATAGCTCTTTGGAACAGGAGGAAATCTAACCCATTCTTTTTTCTTTTGAAAGCTTGTTTCTTGCTGCTGTTTTTCTAGTGTTTTGTTTTATTAAACTTGAGGTGTCACGTAGCAGGAATTTTCTTCATTCCGAACAGAGAAAGGACTCCAAACACCAGTGGGTTTGACCAGCTACTAGGGAAACTCATACATCACAGATTTGCTTTGTTCTGGGTATGAATTTCCCAATGCCTGAAAATTTTCAAAAAGGGAGACTCTGGTTTGGGTCTATGTGCATACCGTACATTCACGAAAGCAAGACTCTGGCCTCACAGTAAATGTATTGGGGAAACTTTAGCAACTTGTTTCTAAATGTTCTTTTCCTAATAACTTTCTAGAGCTCCCTTCTGCACTGTTATTATTATTACTTATGCAGACAGAATGATTTTGCCTACGAACTGAGTTAATTTTGGAAACAGAATGGGCCTCCAGCACCTAGCTGGATAGGAACAAAAATTATACTGCTTTAATGCCATGAAAAGCATGTGTTTCTAGGACTTACTAAAACTTCAGTATAAAGTATCTAAAAATGGGAGTGGTGATACAGCCTTCTGCCATATTTTAGTTAAGAAAATTTGTTTGGTTCTTACAGAAGCCTTTGTTTACATTGTCACAGTTTACTTGGATATAAAGTTTCAAAACATTGTTTAACTTAGTAAATAAAAAGCAAAAAATACTGTCATGTTTTCTGTTATTAGAATTTATTTATTTACCACAGTTTCATGATTTATTTTTTGAGAGGAAGGCAGAAGTTCACCAAATGCATCAAGAACATTGTAAAAGGAAAGGGTACAAGACAGTGAAAACCTTTGTACTGATACTTTCATTTATTGCTTTCTTTTTGTCTGTGTAGTCAGAAGCTCCTGTAGCTGTTGACAAACTGGAAGAGTCCATTTAACTCTTCTTTAGACCTAGTGATAGAAAAAAATTGTTTAGTATTTAAATAGTTCCATAGCTATTAACATAGGGGAAGCCTTTCAGTTAAAATCTTAATCTTGACGATGGTTCAGATTGTTTCAAGTTTCTTCATGAGAGACGTGTAACAGGTTAAAGAGCAACCTGCACACTCCTTGTTCAGTCAGAACACTCCCTTTGTTCCCTTATATTTGACTCTTATAGCAAGTGTACAATAAAACAAACTCTTCACACAGATTGCACTGTTTAGCTGTAAACTTTGTTTGGTTATATCAGCTCTTCCTACCTGGCTCTTTGGTCTCTTTCTACCTCTTTTTCCAGGAATAAGAATTAGTCCTTTTTCATCCTGTTCTAGCTGTGGCTTCCACCAAGTTCATCAGGAACTTTGTGAAAGTCTCGATCATTAACATAAATGGTGAGAAAAGTTGAAAAGTTTCATTGAATAGGTATTAACTCCATGGGAAAAAACAGAGTGAAAACTAATAAATTGAAAATCTTATCAATTATTTTGATTTTTACTTGTGTGGACACTGAAGAATCTCCACATGTATTTAATATATATATATATTTTTTTTTTGTGACTGGCAATGCCATTGTATGGATGGCATCATAGCGAACAGGAAAGGAAACTCCAACTTTGGAAATTAGTAACTGTAGTCTGGCTGCGGTAGTGATGAGGAACATGTCATCGCATTAGAAACGAAGAAGTTTTCATTTTTAAGATCACACTGATAATTTTAGAAATAAGAAAAAGGTAAAAATAGCTGCAAATGATGTCAGATCAGTTTTCACAGCTTTCCATTTATTTCGATGGAATTGAATTTACTTGCTATCACCTTCAGTGCCAGAGTGGATGTTCAAAACCAGATACCATTAGAAATACATTTTTGGCATAATTTATTAAGTTATTAAAACATAATGAAAGCAAATGGCAGGATGAGCGTGATTTATAATATGAGCTACACAGAATATTTTTTACAAGTCAGACTTCAGTAAATATGTTGAAATGGACTGCATAGCATTTTAAGCTAGACTATGAAAACCACGGCATATTGTGAGAAGGCAGCTTCAAAAATAATGCAGATACGGTTTAGGAGACATGGAATTTCTCTACGCTTTTGAAGCAAACGCGCTTCAATATGAAACTGTTCATGTATTATCTCCACTTGCCTTCAAAGTTTTCTCGGGATTTCTGTTGTTCTCATCTGTCTCTATTACTCTTTTAAATTATCCTTATGAGAACAAGCCACAGATTTCAGGCATATAACATAACCTGTAGCACTTACCACACAGCACTGGCCATTTTATCTAGAAGACATAGCCACCCGTAAACAGAGTTTTGCACACCTTTGCATTTGCACCCTAAACGTCATTCTCCAGAAGACTTCATCCAGTCTCTAGGGCTCTGTGCCAAAACACTGGTTTGCCATCAGACAGTCATTTGCAGGATTCAGACCAGAAAATGAAGCTGATTCTAACAATGCAAGGGCCCTTGTGAGGATCAGCACCTTGTGCTGGCCCTTAGGATATGGGGTCCTGAGTCTGATCCTAAGTTCCATGGGCTGTGTGACACTGGACTTTTAGTCTCTCTCTATTTTTCTCCCACCTGTAAATGGGACTAAGAACCCAGATAATATAGTTGCAGGTGCTGTATAAGTCTATAAAACAGAAAGTAAGTACCATCTGTAATTTCTAAAGACACTTGCTGACGTCAAGGACTGTATTATTTTTGAACCTGTCATTCTGCATCACAGATTTTCACTGAAGTGTTGAAGAATTCAATACCCATCTGAAAGTAATCTGTCTTCAGTACAACATTATTTAATTTTTTCTTGCTTGGTATGCATGAGGGATTTGTAATTGTTTTAAATTATGATATACATTGCTTTGACATATTCACCTATTAAAGGAGCTTTGTAAAAACTGTATGGTATTACAGTATCATTTTCTTATGATAGCAATCAATAACCACACAGCTGCTTGAGGACGTTGCATTTCTCAAAAAGACGCTCCTGAAATATTCAGAAATACCTGAAGTTTTCCATTCAGAATTTTGCTAAGCAAGTGCATCTGTATCTTCCAAAGAATCATACATCCACAATTCTTTATATGTGATGCACATCGTTGGTACTGATGCTTAGAGAGTTTGTAATGAGCAAGCAGAAGACGTTCTCTATTTATAAAGTTTGGGGCAAACAGGCAAAATCGTAAAGCCTTATGCTGTCTATCGTTTTGGAAGATTATAAATTTCAGGAGAAGAGGGCATTTCACCTCATGGTTTCTCTATCTAATAAAATGTGATATGTTTCATGATTTGGGAATTGAAAGATGTGGTGTAGGGGCAAAACCTTTGTTGTTAATGTAGTGTGGGTAGACTGGTATGAAGAAATCTAGACAGATCGTAAAAGAAAAGCAGGAAGAAATATCTACATGTCTTCCATTAATTTAACGTTGTACTTTAACATATCAATTGCTTTATACAACCACTGTCAACTCAAGAAAACAGCTTGTCATCCATTTTGCAAATCTACCAGTTCAGATCTCAATCACACCCAACAGAACCACAAACAGTAAATGAAAAGTTTGCCATCTTTGCTGTCATCTGTTGAAGCAATATTTATTCTTTAAGAAAAAAAAGTATTACAGGAGTAGAAAAATTAGTCACAGAAGTCTTTCTACCTCTTTATGGGCCTATAACAGTATAGAATAATCAATCGCCTTTCGTGGAAATGAACTGGGTTTTGCCATGTGATTGGGGTTTTCAGTAGCTACCACCACTGGTGCTGCTGTTGAAAGGTAAAACAATACTAATAGTACCAGGAGCTGTGAAGAAATGTGTCTTCTTGTAGGTGAATGAAATCAAAACCCACTTTGTACCTTACGCTAAATGACTCTATATATTTAGAGGCAGAGTAAATTCACTTCATTCCACAGTGTAAAAGCTTTCAATACTTGTTCAGTTTTCCTGAAAGAATTCCAGAAATCTGTAAAAGGCTTTGAGTCAGCTTTCTTCAATTTCGTTGCTGAATTGCACAGCCACTGGAGAAGAATAAACCCTGAATATTTTTGCAAGCAAGCTTTCCAAAGCTGTGAACTTAAATGAGAAGTTTCTTATCAGTAAAGTCAGAAAACGAATTAATCGAACCTGATTTTTTTTTTCTTCTACTGATATGTCAGTTACCAATTCATAGTATCATATGGTTTTAATTTTTTTTAATATTCATTAATCCAAATATCCTATTTAGTTTTCATAGAGAATCTTTCCTTAGTCAAATAATTTGATTTTTTTTAATTTTTTTGAGCAGGGGACTTAATCTGCACATCTTCCTTTACAAAAGAAGTACAGCTGCATCTGCTTTGAAAATCTCAAACCCCAGTACTAGGAAATTGCTTTATCTCCCTTTTTAAAAATGAAGTTATCTTTAAAACATTGGACAAAATTTTCTGTTTTCTGCAGCATAAATCTGACAGGGAATTTTCATGACTCTCTAATTGGCTATATTTCCTCTCTATCATCCCTGCTGGTATGTTAGTGTTAAACTGTCAGCTTCCAACATTATGGAATTACACATGTGCAGCATTCTTCTCAGCGTTTTATATTTGTAGAGTAATTTACACTGGCAGGTAGTAAGAAGGGATGTCAAGTCAGCATCACAGTAATTCAATTCGCTAAGATTTATTGTCATAATCCATAACATCTAGAGCTGATGAAGAACCTGAACTCTTTGATCATAATAATATTCTTTAGTAAATTGATTTTTTTAAAAAGCATATGTTTGGAAATTAATGCTACCTATGACAGCCTTTATTGGGTACATTTCAAATGGTTTCAGGTTGACTTGCCTCCAGATGAAAAGTGTGTATGTAAAGGCTACGTACTGTAAATGGCAACGCTTACCAGAAAGCTGCATCTAAGGCACTAAAGTACAGTTCTAGCTGTGCAACCGCACAGATTGCTGGCACAATTACAGGTGTCTGTGTTTTAAGGGAGTGTCTTATTAGTTATCCCAGCTTGGACTCCAGCTTCAGTGCTTCACAGTCAGTTTACTGCTGATAGTTACTATGCTTTCTTTGCCTGGACTTTTTATATCACAGATACTACTGTATCTCTTTCCTTTTTGAGAGTAGTGATGTGAATGGAGATCACATAGCTGAGTAAATCAAATCTGTAGGAGATACAGGACATACTCAAGCAAGCCCTTTATATTGTACTTGTCAATGGTTCTATTCTATAGTTTGTAAAAGACATTATGTTCCTCATGGTAAAGAGTACTTTCTGTTAAGCTTTCATTGAGAACTGAGAGCTGTGAGGGAGCCCAAAACTGGCAGAGCTTTGAGGTAGTGCTGCCTGGACCTTTTGCTTATAAAGACCTTTCCAAAGAGGATCCAAATGGCTTTGAAGTTCAAAAAGCCGGGTTCTTTTAGGCTATGAACTGGAATAAATAATAAAAGCTATAGAAAACTCCAAGTGGCCAGATGAAGCAGAATGGAAATACAAAAAGGTTTATAAATCAGTGACCTCCTTCTCCCTGTAACCTTGCAGAATGATCTTCGCTTTCAGTCATCTCCTCACTGCCGTGTTCCTACAAACTCTGACAGTGCTTACTGATCCTTGGCAGTATCTCCTGTTGGTCTGCTCATAGCCCTTTGCTGCTCTTTGCAATCATTCAGGCTCTCTTTGAGCTGCAGGATCCGGGTGTGCACTCTCTCTCTTTGCCTTTTCCCGTCTCGGCCCCACAGTCGCTGAGGCTGCTGCATTTCCCAAAGAACGCAGGGAGGCCACCAGGCTGACACTCCTTTTAAAGGAATGAGAACAGACAAATTTAACAGGTTGATCAAAGGGAAAGAAGCAGGTTTGCATATCAACACTGCACATGTACGCTGTCAGAGTGGTGACGAAGATTGCCCGCATGTGATCACACAATATAACAAGTGTGTTAGTTGTATATATGCATAGTGTATGAAGTTTCCCATGTGATGACCATATGTATCCGAGTGATGCTGGTGCATTAATGTGTGTATTTGTACATTGATGTTACATAAAATATATTATGTAGATATAGATACGGAGACACTGTGAATCACTTAAAATGTATAAAAATGTTTGAAAGGATAGCAGAGGTTCAGAAGATGCACAATATCCTAACGGATAAAACATTAGTCCTTCAAAATGGCGCTGCATCCTGGAAAAACATTCTTGACTCGGGGAATTTCACTTAATTTCTTGCCAATTAACATAATTGCTTTGAGAATTGAGAAACAAAGAAGCCAATTAAGCAAACACTTGGGGAAGACACCTTTCCTCCTCCCTCCTCAGGCCTGGCTCCAGCCTGGACACCTTTCCTGGTGTCCTGGCCTCCACTCCCCCTGTTATCACCACAGGGCACACTCAGGCCTTTTGGGCGCACAGGAGGGTGGGCTCAGGACCTCATCATTTCTTTCTGCCCCTCCTTCCTTCTTACTCATCTCCTCTGCTCTGCCCTCCATGGGGACCCTTCCTCACCATATCTGAGCAGAGGCACCATGTTCCCCTCCAACTGGTTGACTCTTTGGGTGGGATGGGACAGATTGTGGAGCTGGCTGGGACCGGCTAGGATTGGCTGGGACCAGCTGAGACTGGCTGGGATCAGCTGGAGCCAGTGCAGGGCAGTGCACGGCCACCTCTCATACAGGGCGCCCAGCAGCCCCTGCTGCCAAACCCTGTCATTTATGCCCAGTAAGTGTTGCAGAGTTGTTGTTTCTTGTATATTAATTGCTGTAGGAACCATTTAGTGGTAACCTGTCAGCTAGTTAAGTGGTCATCCCTCAAGGTGGCCTGTGTGGAAATCAAGGTGCAGTGGGTGGAATTGAAACTGAAACTCCAGTTGTAGCAAACTTGCTCAGACTGACTTATTTTCAAGGTATGTTCCTTTTTTATACTGAAAATTTGTTTTGTCTCGCTCGCCTAAGAACTTCTCTGTTATTAAAGAAATACTGAAGTTAGCATGACGTGTGAAATATTCTCAGAAATATTTCTGAGTCCTGGAAAAGCCAGCAGACAGTGAGCTACCGATTACTGCACAGGAAATACACATTTCTTTGGTTTTCACTGGAACTAAAATATGAAATCACCATTACGGTACGGGCTCATTCAGGTAGGATAAAGATACGTAAGCACACAAGACAAATGCCTGGCGTCAATCACTATTCATTTAGATGCTGCTGTTCTTCCAGACTGCCCTTGGGATATATACCCTTTTAAAAAATAAGCATGTCTAATAAAGTTAGAATAGGTATAAAATGACTAGGAATGTTTTTTCCAAACAGGTCCAGGTGGCATTAGTGCTCTCTTCATAGTTTGAGGGATGTCTCTGCTGTTGGCGTTCCAGGCCAGCTGCCTACTGCCCCTTGCCCCTGTGCACTGTCCCAAGTAATACAGCTGTCTTTGTTTCTCCTGTCTGAATATCTGAAATGCACAAGCCATGTATTCAAATCAATAAGCTAAAATACGTTGCAGAAACACAACAGGATGTTTTGTCTCGGTATAATAATAGAGTCACATATCCACCCAGTTGGCCAGGTTTTCTATTGGTGTGACTCAGCAGAACTCTACTGAAATTTATGAACTAAATGAATAATAATAGCTCAGAATTGCCACAATCGTTTAATCAATAGAAGTGATTTTTAAGTTCTTACTACTATATTTTATTTTGTCAGTTAAAAAAAAAAGGAGTAGGCATTGCTTTATTTGAGACATAGCCTTACATTCCTGTGTCAGTGTAAGGACCAGTTGTCCTAGTGCTTTATAGCCAACTGGTGCTTTTTTTGTTTTGTCATATATTGGTTTGTGTAAACCTCTTCTGTGACAAGTTTCTTACTTCTAGCACGATAATTTCTTAGGAATCCTTATTTACTGAATCAGACCTGAATTCCCAGGTGCATATGAGTTGTCCCATTAAATCCAATTGAACCGCTTAAGGCGGGTCCTAATGCTCGTTGTTCATTGGTATGCATGAGCTCATTCACGGCAATGGTAGTGCAGTTCCTCCAGGTGCTCAGAGCGTCTTGTTCTTATGAAAGTCAATAGAAGTGTGAAAGGACTCACTACATTCAGAGAGTTAGTCTATGGACGTTATCCATGTGGACACACACAACTACGAGGTTTCCAGTTTCTTGCCCAGTCTTACACTGGATCATTTAAGCTGTTTACTGGCTGTACTTTCTGCAGTAATTCAGACGTGAAGAGTTCTCTCCAGTGTTCTTTGCCATTTGGTAATACTTACCATGGTAACATTTCGGGCTATTGCAAATTTTGTCACTTTGTGGCATTATATTTATACTGTGCAAAATGCTGTAAACATGTTAGCATTATAAGATGCTAAAAATTTATTTTTATGTTGCCTTTAAATGTCAGTACTAGTAGGTTGGCTGTTCACACTTCAAACCTTGTGTTCAGTAATAGTGCATCTTCTGGTAGTTTCTTCAATATTTTATGCTAGCCCTATGCTTAACCCTTTTGTAAAGCAAGTGCACTTAGCTTCTGCCAGAAACCAGTCTCAAGATCAGATCTAGAAGTCTTTCATCCTTAACTGTGTTTAGTAATATCTGTACAAAGACTTCATAAGTTTATACACGAATTTAAATCAGAAATAGTATCTAAACAAAGGTAAACCAACCAATCTTTCCAATATGTGCTCCTAACCTGAGTGGCTACTTTGCAGTGCTCATTTCTGTGCTCTCCGATCACTCTGTGTGTTGGCTACAGCTATCTGTGGTGTGGTAGTAGAAACTGTGCTGGGAATGTCTCTGCATGGGCCTTGACTTTTCCCAGTCTTTTGTGGAGCAGTGAATATACATTTCTCAGTACTGTAAAATATGTGTGATGCATTGCTCATTTATTTCAAACAGTAGCAAAGTACTGTTCTTAGAACGTGAAGATAGGATTCAAATTTATTAATTCCCAAAATGTGACTGTTCTCTGTAAGACAGAATGCTATATGTTAAATGATTCAATAGTTGGATAATAGGAAACAGAGATGGGAGACCATTTAGGAAAGGTGAGGTTGAATAAAAAAGTGGTTAGTATGACTGGATACACTAACTGCCAGAGGGGAAACCATGAAATGGTGGAGTTCAGGATCCAGCGTGGAAGAAGCAGGGCTACAAGTAGGATTAGAACCCTGGACTTCAAGAAAGCTAACTTTGCCCTCTTCAAAGACCTACTGGGAGGAATCCCTTGGGTTAGGGCTCTAGAAGGCAGGGGGGCCACAGAGAGCTGGTTAATATTCAAGAACCGCTTCCTCCAAGCTCAGGATCAGTGCATCCCTATGAGGAAGAAGTCGAGCAAAGGAGGCAGGAGACCTCCATGGATGAACAAGGAGGTTGCAAAAAAACTCAAAGGGAAGAAGGAAGTTTACAGGATGTGGAAAAAAGGACTAGCTACTTGGGAGGAATATAGGACTGTTGTCAGAACATGCAGGGATGCAACACGGAAGGCTAAGGCCCGACTGGAATTAAACCTGGCAAGGGAGGTTAAGGACAACAGGAAAGGCTTCTATAGGTACATTGGGAGCAAAAGGAAGACTAGGGAAAATGTGGGCCCGCTGCTGAACGAGGCGGGTGACCTGGTGACGCTGGACACAGAGAAGGCAGAGTTACTGAATACCTTCTTTGCTTCAGTGTTCACTGCTAGGACTGGCCCTCAGGACTCCCAGACTCTGGAGATAAGAGAGGAAGCACGGAAAAATGAAGACTTGCCCTTGGTCAATGAGGATTGGGTTAGAGAGCAGCTAGGCAAACTGAACACGCACAAATCGATGGGTCCCGATGGGATGCATCCACGCGTGCTGAGGGAGCTGGCGGAGGTAATTGCTAGGCCACTCTCCATCATCTTTGAAAAGTCGTGGAGAACAGGAGAGGTGCCTGAAGATTGGAGGAAAGCCAATGTCACTCCAATCTTCAAAAAGGGCAAGAAGGAAGACCCGGGAAACTACAGGCCAGTCAGTCTCACCTCCATCCCTGGAAAGGTGATGGAACGGCTCATTCTGGAACTCATCTCCAAGCACATGGAAGAGGAGAAGACTATCCGGAGTAGTCAACATGGATTCACCAAGGGTAAATCCTGCTTGACCAATCTGATAGCCTTCTATGATGGCATGACTGGCTCGGTGGACGAGGGGAGAGCAGTGGACGTTGTCTACCTTGACTTCAGTAAGGCTTTTGACACTGTCTCCCACAACATCCTCATAGGAAAGCTCAGGAAGAGTGGCTTAGATGAGCGCACAGTGAGGTGGGTCAAAAACTGGCTGAATGGCAGAGCGCAGAGGGTAGTGATCGGTGGTGCGGAGTCTGGTTGGAGGCCTGTGACCAGCGGTGTTCCCCAGGGGTCAGTGCTGGGTCCAGTCCTGTTCAACGTATTCATCAATGATTTGGACGAAGGGACAGAGTGTACCCTCAGCAAGTTTGCTGATGATACAAAGCTGGGGGGAGCGGCTGACTCACCGGAAGGCTGTGCTGCCATTCAGCGTGACCTGGACAGGCTGGAGAGTTGGGCGGAGAGGAACCTGATGAAGTTCAACAAGGGCAAGTGTAGGGTCTTGCACCTGGGGAGGAACAACCCCATGTGCCGGTACAGGCTGGGGGTTGACTTGCTGGAGAGCAGCTCTGCGGAGAAGGACCTGGGAGTGCTGGTGGACAACAGGCTCACCATGAGCCAGCAGTGTGCCCTTGCGGCCAGGAAGGCCAATGGCATCCTGGGGTGCATTAAGAAGAGTGTGGCCAGCAGGTCGAGGGAGGTGATCCTCCCCCTCTACTCTGCCCTGGTGAGGCCGCATCTGGAGTACTGTGTCCAGTTCTGGGCTCCCCAGTTCAAGAGAGACAGGGAACTACTGGAGAGAGTCCAGCGGAGGGCCACAAAGTTGATTAGGGGAGTGGAGCATCTCTCTTATGAGGAAAGGCTGAGAGAGCTGGGTCTGTTCAGCCTGGAAAAGAGAAGGCTGAGAGGAGATCTGATCAATGCTCACAAATATCTAAAGGGTGGATGTCAAGAGGACGGGGTCAGACTCTTCTCAGTGGTGCCCAGCGACAGGACAAGGGGCAATGGGCACAAACTGGAACACAGGAAGTTCCACCTGAACATGAGGAGGAACTTCTTTACTGTGAGGGTGACAGAGCACTGGAACAGGCTGCCCAGAGAGGTTGTGGAGTCTCCTTCTCTGGAGATATTCAAACCCCGCCTGGATGCATTCCTGTGCACCCTGCTCTAGGCTAACCTGCTTTAGCAGGGGGGTTGGACTAGATGATCTCTAGAGGTCCCTTCCAACCCCTACCATTCTATGATTCTATGAAACACACAAACAAAATCCAGCTAGAATAATAAAATATTTACCAAATAATCAGTTGTGGCTGATAGTGCTTGCTTTGGGCATGTTGCACTCTTACCAGATGCTACTCTTGAGAAGAGTTTAACATGTTTCAAAACATTCAGATGTGTGGCTTGTTACGCTGTCCATGTGTGAAGAGTGTAGGAGCTGTCGCTGGACACCAAGGTTCAGCTTCTTAGTTCTATTCTGAAATGATAAAAAATAATCTAGTTTAAGTTATATTCATCCTTATTTTAAATGTTTTGTGCTGTCAGGATGGTACAGTGGACCCTGGTGGATCTGGGAATTCAGGAATGAGCTTGTCCAGTATGGGCTAAGCTGTTCTGAGCAGGGAAATGAACATGGAAGTGCACAAACTAAAGAAAAGTCTTTTTATCTCACTCTCAACAAAAGCAAACGTATTCTTCACGTTCTAGGCTGTTGTATGTTACGCACCCATTGTATAGAGGTGCACTAGGAGTCCACAAAGTATCTGCTTTCATCAACAGTACAAATCAGGTTTTAGAGTAAAGTTTTTTTTCCAGGAAAGCTATAATGCCTCATAACAATTTATGTTCTTTGAAGAATGAGTTTATGTGACTTAAAAGGAAAAAGATTTAGTGTAAACTCAATATTTTGAAGCAGAGAAAACAGACATTAAGAGAGGACACATTTGAGCGAAGTGTCCTCAGGAGAAAACATACTAATAGATGTTCCAATAAGAGAGGAAAATTGGCTAGCCATGAGAGAGATCATAAATAACATAATATTTCTTTTTTGTCTTCCACACAACCTTCTGCTATATTACTTCAATATCTGTTGTGCAAATCCAAACCATATTTTCTCTGTTGGTTGTTCGTGATCAGCTAAGAGTTTATGTTACAAGAGAACATAAATATCACAAGACTGTGAAGGCTAAAGGTGAAGATACGTGTTTTATGATTTCATCTAACCCCATCGGAGTGAGATTGCATTCTTGCAAATAGCTGATACAACAGAGACTAATAATTATACTCTTCATTTTACTATCATTTCCCTGTGGTCTTTAAAGCTCGTATTTCATGTTATAATCATGAAAATGGCAATGAATTAATTGTGCAAAATGCTTTAAACTATAGGTTGTGAAGTGCCTAACAGGAACATGTGGGCATCTGTTAAAACCTGAATTCTAATTAACAAGAGGAAAAGAGTTGTTTCCAGATGCTTAGGGAGCAGTGTCTCTTTCAGAATGGGTTGTTTCAATAGAAGAACAGTGGGAGCATATTCTGAATATATTTAGTTGCAATCTCACCTGATAAAGTATCTAGCTATTAATACGATAGTTAAAATTTTACCTCTGATGTTTTGAGGTAGAAAGCTAGTACTTAGTTCTAAAGCAAGCATCTTAAAGTACTTTAAGCTGTAGTTGCTCCATCTCTGACAACTCTCCTGTAAGTACTTACAAAGGAGTCAGAAAGAAAAGTTGGTTTAAAGTTAGATTTAAATGTCTCTCATACAATAATAAACATTTACCACTACAAGTATCTTCAACTATTTGGGAATTTTCATTTCAGTTGTGAACTGATATCCCAGGATGTCACAAAAGACAAAGCTACACCATTCTGACAGATCTCCTTAATGTGGCATAGGGGAACACTGATCTCAGAGGGCACTCAAGGTCTAACCTTGTAGCTCCTTTTCAAAATAGGACAGAGCTTTTTTTTTTTTTCCCCAGAAGGGTCCTCATATATCTTGTACTTTGAACACTCCAGGTGTTTGTGATGAGGAAGAAGAAAATCAGTTTGTGCAACATCCGTTATTGACTGGTTACAACAATGAACTCAGTAGTTTTTTCTCTCTGTTACCTGCAGTATGACTCTTAGAAGTAAACTGTAGCAAAGAAAGCGTAAAATACCTGTATAGTAGAAACTGAAATGGCAATTTTCAATTCAAAGCATAATGCTTTTAGACATTTTAGAAATTCTGAGACTAAAAGCACTCCTCAAAGGAAAATGTTTGTTTCTCCCAGTCTGTAAACTGACTTTAGTTAGTGTTTTACATGTAACGGTAAGCTAGGCCTGCATAGATCAGAGCAGACAGCGTTATGTTTACTCTGCCCGCGTCATGAGCCAGCCAGATGTGTGAGGTAGTTCTGATCACATTTTAGTGAGTGTGTCCAGTCTGGTAATCCGCACTGCATGGAAGAATGTATTTATTGGATTGTAGCATTGTTCCTTACTCCTGTAGACGTGTCTAGCTGCCTCCGTTACTCCAGGACAATGTGACTGTCTGTACTGAATTGCAGACATTTATATAGACTCATGCTGGAAAAAGAAGTGCCAATACCATGAACTTCAGAAATACTAGTGAAGTTCACAGACAGAAAAGAGGCTGAAAGGAGGCCGTAGTGAGATGGGTGTTTGTCTCTTCTCCCAAGTAACAGGTGATAGGACAAGAGGAAACGGCCTCGAGATGCACGAGGGGAGGTTTACATTGGTTATTAGGAAAAATTTCTTCACCAAAAGGGTTGTCGAGCACTGGGTGAGGCTGCCCAGGGAAGTGGTTGAGTCACCATGGCTGGAGGTATTTAAAAGATGTGTGGATGTGGTGCTTAGGGACATGGTTTAGTGGTGGACCTGGCAGTGTTAGGTTTACTTGATGATCTTAAAGGTCTTTTCCAACCTACATGATCCTGTGATTCTAAGATGGGAGGTAAGGGTAGGTCAGTTGTTCAAATAATTTCTACATGGTAGCACTAAGCTCAATAACCATGTACGTACTGGCAAATACAGTGCACAGAGTATCTTGACCTGATGTCAAGGTTAAAAACGCTGATGGAAAGTCTTGAGAGTATTGCTAAAAGCTCTGTTAGGGAGGAATGTGCAGACCACAGGAATGAAATGGAGAAACTGCAGTGTGAAACGTGGAACCTGAGCAGTGTACAAGGTGCTACAAAGGGTGCTGTGATATGGAGGTGTAACTGGACAGTCGTGGAAGCACGGCATGCATCTTAAAAGAGATGGCAGAGATTAGGGATCGTGGTGGTGAGAGGTAGGCTGTGAGGAAGGTGGCATGCTGAACCTTGGAACGAGCGCCAAATTGCGAACCTGGGTAATTGTTTAGGCTTCAGATATAAAAACAAACACTTAGATATAATTTCTGATCTTATAATAAGAAGATCTTTCTTCAGGTAGCTGCAACTGAAAGCAGAAGTGAGTGTGGTCACTTCTGTATGGAACGATGAAATCAATAAAGTCTTGTTTTGTATCCTGGAGTCTTAACTTCTTAGTATTAAACACAGACCTATTACTGATAAACAAACAGAGAATTTTAATGAGGTTAGTTTTGTGATCTAAGTCAATTGTTAAATAAATAGGATGAGAACTACTACTTTTGCTAGGAAATCTTATTTTTAGTTTGGAATCAGAGATATATTATTGCACTTATCATGTACATGTACATTTTGAATACATAGCCATATATGTTGTTCCGATTACCAGTTTGATGGTGTCAATTAAACCTTAAAGCTGTTTTAAGCTTTTCATACAGATTATACTTGGGTTTTGCAAAATTCCCTTTACTCTTTCCTGTAATCATTTTTGATTCAAATCAAAATTTTGAATCAAACAACTTCATGATTTACTTTGCGATGATACTGTGTTGTTTCCTCATCCTCACTGTCACCAGTATGGGTTCTGACATGGAAATTTTCAGTCAACTTTTTCATTGATCAACATGACTTTCAACTTTGCTGTCCCTGACAAGGAAGAGTCATATCTCAGATAATCTCCCAAACTTCTTTATTCTTTTCTGGACCCTGATTCCATGCCAGCAGCTCATGTGGAAAAGGGAGGAACTGATACCTATTGAATGTAACTGACAGGAGTGCTGAAAAATCTGAATTTGAGTTCATTTCTGTCAACTCAGCCTGCCTTGAGTGAGAGCAGTGACACTGGAAAGTAAGGAAGTGCAACAAAGTGATTGGATTAACAGGACACAATAGCTGAGTCAGACTGGGTCGTTGTGGGTTTTTGTTTGTTTGTTTGTTTGTTTGTTTTTTTCCTGGAATAGTCTGTTTGCTGGAAAAAGCAGTTTCACAGGGTTCAAAACATGGCGCTCATTTGAGTAGAATTTCTTGGCAAATCTCTTTGCTTTGCTCAGTCCCTAAAACTGCTGGTGGAGGTGAGGATGATGGTACCAGCAATCTGATTCACTCACTTGTCCTTCTTTTAGGACTGTGGTCTGGGGTGGGAATGTCCTCCCTAGCCTGAAAGGTGTGAGGTCATTTCTCATGTGCCTCGATGCACCTGCCGTTGAGCCACGGAGATTCTCCAGTCCTGCCATGCCAGCAGCAGTGATTTCCTTGCGGACAAGGAAATACCGACCTCAGCATCTCCTCTTCTCAGTGGTAGTCTGAAGAGGCATTCTTCATTTTTCTGTAGCTCAGAGCCTTGAGGTGCAACAGGGAGAATCAGTTTACTCACTTCTTACACTGTTTACTCACTGCTTTTCTAACAGGAGTGCTGCTAGTATTTGAGCTTTGACCCTCATCTCCAGGTAGGACAGCTAGCTAGAGTTTAAAACATTGCTTCATTGTGAGACGTGTGTGTGTGGAGAATGACACTGAGGTGTTATGCCTTGAGCTAATGCTGCGTATTATTGATCGTGAGCTAGTATGGGGGCATTAAATAGAAAAATCACACAATTTCTTTCCTTTTTTTCTCTTATTTTTCATCTGAACTAAAAGAAGAGTTGCAGGGATTTGTCTTGTCCATAGTAAAGTGAAGGTTAATTAGTAAATACTTTTCATAGCGCTATTAAAATTCTCAGATTAAAGTCTCCAAATACTGCAAGTATAAACCATTCTTATTTGTTATTAATTTATTTTCAGCTGCTTTGGGATGTATGTAAAACTTATTCCTATTTTAAAAACCAATTAATTGTAATTTGGGACCCAGTTTTTTCATCTGATTTTTTTGGGGGGGGAGGAGTACTCTTTGAATTGAAAAATCATCCAGAAAAATTACAGTGGAAATTATTGAGTAGAGTTTTATTGATGTTCAGGGCCTCTACAGGAATAAAGTATAAATATTAAAAGCAATGCTCTCTTACACAATCTAAATGATAAATAAATGCAGCCTCAAATTTTCTTCCTGTTTTTAAATCATCCTCTTTCTCTGGCTCCTTTGGTCTTTTCTCTGGTTGAGTTGATCGAAAGTGGTGGTAATGCATCATGCTTGCTTAGTCTGCAGCTCGGAAGAGCTGTAAGAGTATTTCCGATGGCTGCATGGCCTGAGCCATGTAGTGGCCTGTCTCCGTGAGGTACTGGCCAGTTGACCTTTTTATTGGATGGTATCTCTTGACCCCTGGCCAGGGGAAGCCTAGAGTTGAATTCCTTGTCATGCATGACTGCTTTCTGTTGAGAAAAAGCAGTAGGGGACAAGTACTGGACCATGTTATTATGTATTAGCAAGGTTATGAAATGAGGTTTATGAGTCTAATATTTATTTTATTAAGTTTTACAGCTCATCCTTAAACATTATTATGGAGTGTCAGTGTTTATTAGAGATCTGTGTGTGCTTCCAGAGTCCTCATTGCTGTGGTTTCTGAGTGCTTGAGGTGCCAAAGTTATCAATTTGACTGTGAAGCTAAATTAGGCTGTAATGCCCTTGAGTGTGTTTTCTCCAGATCAGGCAATAATCTCCATGATTATGGGCTCTGTTGTGTATTAATTGACCACGACTTGTTATGCATCCTAAACTGAAGATGCATAACCTATTTCAAGGTCAGTTATCTCCTGGCCAAATGTCTCAGAAGGGTGAATATTGATGAATTCCAGTTTTAAAGGCAACTCTTCCTTTAAAAATGTAATGCTACTCTTACATGCTTTTATATAACACATCCAAAGCTTATCTTCCGTAAGTCTTAACGCAGACATTTGTGGCAAAATTTTCAGCTTTTTATAATTAATGGAGACAATAAATTACTAACTTTAGCACTATGACTAAATGCCTTTGCAAATGGTTGTTTTCTGGGAATGCACAATTTTAATTGTGGTCTGGTGAAGTTATCTGTGAAGCCGTGGAACATTAGTTGTGGTGCCTGCACGGAGAAGAATTTGTACAGTATAAGGGAAAAGAAAATTCAGAACACTTAAGAGGATTTGACTTAGTGGGCAATGGAAATCAAGCAAGCTGTTTGCATTATAGTCTACTCTTTTAATCCACATTAAAGGACCCAGAGGTTGTGGATTTCCCTATCCTGAATTTACAGACTGAATGGGAGTACTCTATAACAAAAGGCTAGACAGCTGGACCCAAGTTCATGTGTAGTGATTGTGAATCTCAATAAAAGAAAAGAAAAGAAAAAAAAAGCGAGTGAAAGAATAAGAAGAATTTTCTTTATGAAATTGCACTGCAGTAGATGAAGCCATTGAAGGCATTTTCAAAACGGCCCCTAAGCTGGTGATGTACTTTTCCTATTTCAGTGAAATACATTATAGAAAATTTATTTTTCTGTCATCATAGATCTTTTAGCAGATACAATGAATATGAAGCTTATAGTATTCTAGATATGTGCATCTATTTCTGTGTTATTAAAGTGACCCGCATTTCCCTAAAGCTTGCTGTCTGTATATCTCAGTGGTCTTTATTAAGGTGACCTAATGACCTAATCGTTATTATATCAAAGCCTTCAAAATGGAAAACTTAGAATAAAGTATTAACTTGATGGAGACTGAAGAGGAAACCGGCAAGGACGCTGGCATAAGAACTCAGCAGTCCCATCCACAGCCTACTCTCTTTTTAATACCGCTGTGTCTTGGCAACGACTTGAAGCCTGTGTAGCATCTTCTCACTAGTTCTGAGCACTGACTCAGACATTCAATAGCCATTTTAGTACTGGTATATTGATTAGCACAAGAACAATCACTGGAATCAAACAGTATCAAAAAATAATGTAGAGAAATAATTATACGTATTTCTTGGACAAGACAGGAGCCAATAAGCTTAATTAAAATAATTATGAATAGGACATAAAATAGTATCCCAAAATTATTCTTTTTACTCATTTACAGAAAGTTACTTTTGAATCATAAGTTATTCAAATTTTTTTCTCTTCTTGTAGCTGAACTAGAACAAATACTGCCCCATACTTTATACCTTGAGGGTAGCATAGCACTTCTTTCTTAGAAGAAAAGGACGAATAAGAAGCTTATTCTGTGCTTTTGACAGATGAATAATATCTTACATTCTGAAAGCTTCGTTTTTCATAGTTTCATTGCTCATTTGGTATTTGTGGTTTAAAAACTATGCCTCGTGCACTTTAAAGTCATTTTGTAGCAACAACACAAAAAACCTCACAACATAGGGTTACAGCTGGACACCTGTATTTACTGACCGTATTCAGCTACTGCAAGCCTTGCTGGTTTCTAAAATACAAACCAAAGTGAGCAATACCAGAAAACTATGGGTCTATATCGAGATGTGCTGTCCAATTCCCAAGCAGCACAGACCCGATGCTGTATTTACTTCCCTGGACACACTTTATGTTGCCAGCACAAGTTTAGACAGATGCCAAATGAGACTGCAGTTGAGAATAAGGCTCTACAACAGAAAGTGGACAAAGCAGTGTTTTTCTAATATTTTTCTAATGTTGTCTTTAAAGACAAAATTGTAAGAATATATAGCTTCACAGATTTTCCTTGAATTCTACTGAAGATTTTGCAAGATGTATAAAAATGTTCTTCATGATTGAAAAGAATAAAAATCTCAAAATGAGATTTTCCTGAGAAGAACTATTTCCCTTAAATGATTCAGTAGTCTGCTCATTTTGAGGTATATTGCAACTGGGAGACAAACTGTATATTTTTTAGAGAAGGAGGTAGGAGGTAAGCCTTACTATTATATCTGATGTGTTCCTCATCCCTCAGTTCTAAAATTAAATCCCTGGCTGGAATTTAAGCTCGATGCCTGAAGCTGGCTATAAAGACCAGAATTTCTTGGTCCTTCTGGATGGAATTCATTTCACCTGATCCTGGTATAATAGAGATGTCTGTGTATTGAACTGATCACCTCCGCCTTCTTTTATAGTGAATGTTGAGAAACAGGTGTTTTTAAGTCTGCCTTCTTTCAAATCTGTACATCAGATGAGATGAATTGAGCCCTGAAAGTGACCATTTTTCTCTCTTCACTGTGAGGCAACTAGCTTATATGTAATTCAAAGTAGTCATCTGCATTTGATTATATGAATCCCATTCTATAGTGTTTGTTGCATAATAAAAAAGATCTCCTCCCCAAAGTTAATTCAAAATCCAGTAGACTAGCTTAGAAAAGCTGCTCCGTCCAAGGTCATTGCTGCTTGATTTAACTTCTTGTTCTATACACTGTCCATCTCACCTACTGAATTACGTTTAGCTGTCCATTAGTCTTGCAGAATACATTGCTCCTCTGCTTTTTCCCCTTTTACATTAAACATCACATTCTTAGATAATAAAAATGTCCACAAAAATATATAGCCATAGAAAAATGCTGCATTCTTAATGGGACCAGGCATTTTGAGTCTAAATTTCACAGTAAGGTTTCAAAATGGATGTGGTTTCTTTTCATCAAAAAAGTCAGATAAATACAGCCATAGCAGAGTTATTTGCGGTTTGCGGAACTTTTATCTCTCATCTCACTGAGTGTCATTTATCTAGAAGCATGAGGAAGACTGTGCATGCAAGAGTGTGGCTCATCCAGGAAGATCCTATACATGGAGGTTTACGGATGTTTAAAGAAGAAATTCAGTAGATAAGTGACTTTGGTATTGTAAACGAAAGACAGTTTTAAATTAATTCTGTGATAATGGAGATTGTATGGCTTTTAAACCATTCAGCTCTATGGTGAGATGATTCTAGCTGCATGGAGAATGGAGACATTTGCCTTAGTCTTTCCANCGAAAGACAGTTTTAAATTAATTCTGTGATAATGGAGATTGTATGGCTTTTAAACCATTCAGCTCTATGGTGAGATGATTCTAGCTGCATGGAGAATGGAGACAGTTGCCTTAGTCTTTCCATTGGGATGGAAGCTAACCAGCAGGCCAGGTTTCCTAGGGGAGTATGCTGAGAGAAGTACCTTCCTCATGTATTCCACAGCTTCTCAACAGGCACCTTAGAGCTTTTGAGTAAGGGTCTCAGATCCAGTGCCCTCTGCCATTTGACGAGTAAATCCACTTCCTAGATAGAGGGATAGATGGTTACTTGCCACACCACTATTGTAAAGTTAAAATTGTTTTGGTAAGGAAATAATGGAGGATTGCTCAGGAGCAAAGCAAGTCCACGAGAATACTCAAGAAAGACATATCAGTAAGAAGGATACTGGAAGCCAAGCTTACAGAGAAAATGAAACTCATAGGTGGCCCTATTATAAAGTCAATATTTTCAGACAGTTACTTTTTCGTGGAACAAAGATAAACTGGATGTTTCCTGTCGTGACTGTAGGAATACACTGGGATATTTCAGAGATGGGTGAAATAACTTCGCAAGTACCACTATTTATACAGTGGCTGTGCAAGTAACATGCTGAGGCAATACATGTGATCTTGGACAGTGGACTCCTATAATATCCTCTCTACTTTTTTTTTTGTGTGATGTACTGTGGTCAGATGAATTCTCCAAATCCCACAGCAGTGTTTGCATTTTCATTAGAGGTTAAGATACATAATCAAGGTTGACTGCAGGGACAAGGGAGTAGATATTTCTGTTCCCAACTGAATGTCTTTCTAACAGAGATGCAGAATAATGTTGCCTCCTGTGTTTTAGCTACAAACCCCTATGAATTTTTTGTTCTTTACAAACCAATACAGCTACAATGGGAGCATTATTCCCACTCCATCCTTTCCTCCAGCCTCGTAACTGGGTTACATTCCTAGGAAAAGAGAGGTGTGATAGCGAGATCCCTTCTGCTGAAGAAGGCTTTGGAAGAGACCTGTTTTCCTGCTTCTTGGATAAAGGCAACCCTATGCTGGTATAGAAAAGTTGAAAACTGTTCCCTTCCTTCTTACTCATCAATCTTGTGTTATCAATGGCAATCGCCACTTATTGCTGAATTAAAGGATTTTAGTGTCTTAGATGGCCTCTGAGCATGTCTTGCTGGGCATGTCTTATGTCTAAGCCTTTGAAGGGAATGTAGGTGAAGAGATACTGGTTTTGAAACTCAAACTGGCAGCAGTTTTAAGCATGTGCACCATAAGGCTCTTTTGTGAATAGCCGACTCTTTCTGTAATAGTTTTGCGACACTGCTAGTGTAATGGCAACCGATGTACGTAGTAGGATTTTTCACTTTTCGTCTACCGGTTGTATTTTCTCCTCTATGCTTATTCTATTTTTCTACTAGAAAATCTCATAAAGTAGGACCACTCTTATTTTCACATGTATGGCAAGAGAATTCTTTATACTTACAAGTCCTAGGCTCAAACCAGAATAAACTTCTTTTTAAATATAGCGTGTTTACTGTTAAAAGCCATACAGATCTTGTTCCCAAGTAGTTAATAGCAATGCACCTTCCTTTTATTTCTGATAATAGAGAACATGACTATCTCAATAATGTTAATCCCATTTAGATGATGAGTATCAGTATTCAAAACTGGCCCTGATTTCAGCCAAGGTGGTTGGACCGCATGACTCCAGAGGTCCTCGCAGCGTGAGTGATGGAAGTCTATCACCACTACAGAATATTTTGACAAAACTTCTAAATCACTTCCCTTTTCTGAATTTTTGTGTCTTTTTTTTTTTTCATTGAGCACATGCTTCCCATCCCTTTCCCATAAAGTAGCTCTTTAAACTTGGTAGATGATTGCTTTTATTTCCCAGGCAAATCGCTGGCAGCTGTTGCAGAGTGATTCATGGTGTCTACATTTAAACAGTGATGCCTAATCATTATAAAATGATCCATCTGGGTTTTTATTCTACAGAGGGGACTTTCTGTGCTATGAAAAGACACAAAGCATGTGACACAGGGATATTTTAGTATGAGAACATAGAAAATGCTCTGTCTTATAGCTTCCTAGATTCTTGATCTTCCTCTAACCCTTAAACAGCGGCATATAAAGCTTACCTATGGAAACTCTAAGTTGCTGACACAACTGTCCTGTTCTTTATTTAGGGTAAGATTGTGCCTATTGGCATAGCCTCGAGCAAGAGGTGGTGGTGTGTGAACTATATCATTGTAATGCCAGCCTGGGGAAGTATGGTGACTCAGATTTTCCTCTGAATCACATTTTCTCTTCTGCTTCTTCCTTGCTCTCAGGGAATAGTAATTTACTTCTGGAAATTAGTATGTATCTCTGCAGTGGTGCAGCTGTTGTAGTCAACAAGTCTGGAAAAAGACTTCAATCTCCACCCGTCCCTCCCTATATTCCTTCTGCTCACCTGTTTCAAAGAACATATAGCTAGGTAAATAGTCTGGTTTACTACTACACACTCAGGCCTAAAATTTGGGTAGTATGCTTAGGGCTCTAATTGCAGGGTTCTTCCATTCTTTCTTGTGTGGGTGCATACTTACAGACTAAACCTTACAGAGAAGATTCCAGATGTGGTATGGCAGCTTAGAGAAAATAAATAGCATTTTATTTTGGCTCAGGCATTCAAGTAAAACAGGACTGATAATTTGGAATTTTGTACCAATCCATGATTTAACTTTTCTTTATCTAACAGCTTACAGTTTTGTACAGCAAACAGACTCAGTCCTAGTGCAGTCTGAAACAGAATCTGTCAACCTCTAGAACTGTATCCCCTCCCTGACTCCTGTGAATTTGAGCAGAAGTTTTTTTGACATTTTACTTGGTGACATCACCCCATGGAGATTTGTTCTGCAGTTGCTGCATGTGACTACCACATCATATGTGGAACTGAATGGGCATCTTAGAACTTGTACCGTTGTAGGAAAGATGGCAGCATAACTCAACACCAGTTATCAGCACTAGTTATGCTATAGGGAAACTCCCCCCCACTCTTTTTGTATTTTAACATATTTATGCAAAACTTCTCCAGCTCAGGTCTAAATATGATATACTGTTGTATCTGAGTTTATTCTGATTTGGTGCTGCAGTATCAATCACCTTGCCATGCAGGAGACTTTTGGTGAATAAATCACACACGCACGCATGCCATTCTTTAAAATTCTGATCTACTTAACACAAGTATGTAGTAACAGATAACACTTCGTATATGATTTCTGAATTGCAGAAGCAAAATGTGGTGAAGAGCAAACCAAAAAGCACTTCTTTTCCTTTGCTGAAGGAGTGCAGGGCATTAATCGGGTTCAGCGTCTTTAACCAGGGGAGATGCTGCCGGAGCAGTGCTCTCCATTTTTTTTTCCTTTGTGCTCGTTCTTGTAGGGGCTGTGATCGTAGATACCTTCTTGTTTTTTCCTTTGAAGTTTCATATACTTAACCACTTTTATGGGTTTGGTGTATGTTTTTTATTTTCTTTACTGTACTCAAAAAGCAATTCTGCTGAGCTTTTCAAGTTGCGCTCCTTTAGTGGCCAGGAACTGACCATTTGCAGTATGTGCTTCCTCCTCTGGGGCCTCAGTGTTATACCCAGTCTGTTCTCTCAAGACACCTATTATCATTCTGTGCTTTTACTCTCAAGGACCCCTTCTGGAATGCAGACTTTATTATAACATACTGAGTAGTTACTCTAGTAAAACTCTGTGAGGCTGCGGTTGACCACAGCTGGTGTCATCATTGCCAACATCCACTCGTACTCCTTTTGTAATAAGGGAGTCCGCTACATTCGCACATAGCTCAGTCTCGACCTCAACATTTTATCTTACGGTGAACAGTGATCATTAATGTTTTTACATTTTGTACTGATGAGGAAACATAATGTTTGTTTTGCTACAGTGAGAGGAGGAAGCATAGAAAGATTTAGAATAAGCCTTTTGTGAAGAGCTACAGGACGCCTGGAGGGATAAAAAGCCTCTACAATACAAATGCCCTGCTTAGTGTCTCCGGTATATATAAATGTTGATAACCATCCAAAGGATAAACAGAATGCTACAATAAATTGTAATGTACTTTCTAGTTTGTTTGCCAAACAGACCCGATCCAAACATTGTTTCAGTGGTGCTACATTTTTGTACTTAATTGTGTTACAAGCCTTTTTCAGTTTGAGGTCATTACCCTAATAGAGAATCAGAAAGAATAGAGAATGTTCTGTATTGTATTAAGAGAGTTGTCATGAAAACCTGTGTGCTGAGTACAGATTTTTTTATAGAACGTGCCATGGTGCGGTTACCCATAAGAGATTTGCATGAAACACCATGCCGTATGAGCGTGCTGGTGGTAAGACAACTCCTTCAATCTTGCATCCCGGTTAAACCACTTAAAATGTACTGGGTTTGGTGGTTGTTCTTCTTTCGTTTGGACTTGCTCTAGTTTATAGCTTTCTTAAAGGGAGCTGCTTTTTAGGGTATAATAATCTTTGGAGGGATTTATCAGCTCAGGAAGCCAAATGATTGACAGCCTTTCTCACGGCATCGCCTACTAAGACAACACAGAAATAGGTACATCCTTCTTCTGAAATGCCATTGGCGTTACTGTTTACTTTGTGATCCCTTTTAACACCTAGATTTCTATCAGGCATTTCTTGCCTAGCCATATATTCCCCTCTTTGTATTAGTGCACATGATTGCTCCTTTGTAATATCAGTACTTTGCTTGGTCTCTGTTGAATTTTATCTTCTGAATTTTGAACACACTGAACTTTGTCAAGATCATTTTGAATTCTGATGGTGTCTGGCAAAATGCTTTTTGTCCCTAGAGTGGTGTGAATGCAGTTCCTCTGTAATTGTGTAAAACATTGTTAAGCTGAT
The DNA here is from genome assembly GCA_013398225.1 of Steatornis caripensis. Classification (NCBI taxonomy): domain Eukaryota; kingdom Metazoa; phylum Chordata; class Aves; order Caprimulgiformes; family Steatornithidae; genus Steatornis; species Steatornis caripensis. Next base: position 179,329 of record VZSC01002758.1, on the reverse strand, counting down.
ATTACAGTCCCAGATTTGGGCCAGCACTGAAGACGTCCTCCAAGTTTGGTGACTCCAAGTTTGATGACTTGCAGTTGAGAATGGCGGGAATGTTTTGGGTTTTTCTCCTGCAGTTGTGTTTCTCTGTAGTAGTGGTTATATTCAGGTTATAATTAGCAAGATGTTTTTTAAAATTTGCAGCAGTGACACCAACCATGTTAAGGTCTTTCTTATATTCGCTGATCAGCAGGCAACTGCATTGGCTTTATTACGCTTGGCAAGTTCTTCNTCCTGCAGTTGTGTTTCTCTGTAGTAGTGGTTATATTCAGGTTATAATTAGCAAGATGTTTTTTAAAATTTGCAGCAGTGACACCAACCATGTTAAGGTCTTTCTTATATTTGCTGATCAGCAGGCAACTGCATTGGCTTTATTATGCTTGGCAAGTTCTTACTGGCTGTTTGTAGATTGTCTTAAATTCTTTTTATAGCTTGTTTTTTGATAGCTTATTTAGCAATATTTTTACTTTCAGAGCTGGATTAATATGTTTCTAATTTCCTCAGTCTTTCTTTAAAATGCATTTTATTTGGTAGCTGATTATAGTCAATTTTTCTGTGTATGAAAACTGAAGCAGTGTTGAACACTGTCACCATCTCTGTGTATCATCCGTATTTTTCTCTTCTGTCCAATTAAATAATGGTCTCTTCCTTTCTTCTGTCTTCCCATGGCTGCTTAATGTATTTATAGACTTTTTCCTCATTGCCTTTTGTGTATCTAGCTAATTGAAATGCATTTTGCACTCTAGCCTTTTGATTTTTGTCCATATGGGGCATGTGAGCTATCCATTATGCTTATCATTAATCATGTGCTCTTGTTTCCACTTTTATAACGATTCTTCTTCTGTTTTCAGGTCATTTAAAAAACTACTGATGCAGTTAGAATGGTCTCTTCATATTTTTCCTACCTACACTTCAAAAGGAGTTTGCTTTGGTGTATTCAATATAGTTTCTCTCAGTAGGTAGTGGCTCTTGTGCTCATTTATTCTTTAGGTGATCTTCTTGAGAGATCTTACTGTGGCTTTTTTTCCTTTTTTGGTCTGTTTTTTAACTCAGAACAAGGACTTCAAATCTTTTTTTCATATAGTAAACTTCATCATTTCATGATGACTCTATATCATCTCTGCACTGTCAGTTGATTACTCCATCAGTTTAAACCAAACCTACCATAACTTTTTCCACCTTTTGAAACTTACTGGAAGATTTAATGAATTATGTGTCCTAACCCACCCCCACCCCCAAAAAACAGTCTCCCAAACCCCTACCTACTCCTTGGCGATGACTCTGTTTTCTCTTGCTAGATCCACCCAGAGACATTTAATAGGTTGTCAGTTCTTCCTGAATTTCAGAATAAGTGTTCTAGGTATGCAATTCAACACCTCCTTGCTTGTGCTTGTTGAAAAGCAATTTCTTTCACTATGTCTCCATGATATCTATGATGTGTATAGATGCTTTTATGTTTTCCTTACTAGTACCCTAATGTCTGGCATTTACCAGAAGATTCAGATGAAAATCCATTATTCTCACTCTTATTTCTCTTATAGCCTTGCTGCAATGTCTAATTGGTAGATTTGTATTTTGTGAGTAAATCTGTGTTTTCGAAGTACCTGTGGGCTTCTTGCAACAACTTAATCTTACTCTACTGTAATAGCAAGACCTCAATCAACTGCCTCATTTCCCAGCTAAATCCTCTTTCTGCTTCCCATCAGGTACTACCAGTTGTCTCTGTGGACTTTAGGGAGATTCTTGAGGTTCAGTTTTGCTTGGGACTGAGATGGATTTTGCCTAGCTGTTGGATTTTACTAGGGCAATGTGTCATTGTTCCTAGGTTTTAGGCTTAATATATATGCACGATCATTTTGTCTGTCTGTAAATCTTCCACTTAAAAGGTTAAGGTACGTGTATAGATGGCTAATCCCGAGCTGTTGCACATCTGGCAAGGTAATGACATGAGGAACTGCAGGATGCTAGAGATAGCCAAACAGGAGTAATGTGCATGTAGATGACCCAGCCTGTCGTTTGGTGACATTCATAAGATGGACACATGAGAGACAGAAGGACACTATAGATAATGAAAGGGAACCGCTAGTTGAACAGAACTGAGGACCAAGGCAGGAAGTGCCAGGGCAACCATATCGGAATCAGGATATAAAGGATATAAAGTCAGAATAAGGATATGAAGTCAGCAAAACCAGAACCAGTGAGGAAAGGAATAGAGTGAGCTGTTTATTTGGGAGAGGATGAGGGTGGTAAAAGGGATGAGTTTGGAAAGGAACAGGGGGAAGGGAGTATAAGGTGAAGCAAATCATCTGCTTGGAGCTTGTTGGTGATCAGTGCAGTCTGTGGCAGGACAGCGTGTCTGTTCCTGCTTGGACCATGCTGGTGGCTGACTGGCTTTGGTGATTGGGGGAACTGGGATGCTCTCCCTAACACCAGTGAGGGACCTCCCAGAAGAATGAACTGGACTTCCTAGCAAAACCCCTGTAAACCCGCTAATCTCAAAGTTGTCCAGGTTTGTAGTCTTTGTAACTACAGCTAGGCAGCTAGGGAAGGGAGAGAGACGCAGATTTGATCAGATTGACAGAAAGACTTCAATCACCTCACTTCTCAAGTCACCTGCGTGAGCAATAGGTGTGTGCCCGTGGGCCAGCCAGCGACCAGTACCGGCACACGGCCGGGCAGCAGCTATTAAGAAGCCTGGGAGAAAGACTGGGATTAGTTTAGGGAAACATAGGGAAAAGAGGAGTGGAAGGTAACTGGAATTACCACACGAGGGACTGAGGGCATAGGGAGCACCTAGAATACAGTAATAGGTACGTAAGGAGTCAGGACATAATTGGAAACAAAAAACAAAAGGGGCTTTTGTAGCCCTTGCTTAACGGAACGACATATTCCAAATCCCTGTGGATTTCCTCCGACACATTTTTGGGTGAAGAGGAATTATTTATTTAGCTTCCTTTTTCCACAGTGAATCATCTTAATCTTTCAGGAAAATAATTGTCACAAACTTTAGACTTTAGCTGTGATAAAAATACAATTTTTTTCCTTACTTTTCTTTCAAACTTTATCTGCAAATTATTTCTATTGTTCTGACTCGGCACTGATAAAATATCACTCTTATTCTCACCGAGCTAACATCATCTGCAAATTATCTCCTTTGTTCTGATGTCTTTTGCATATAATGTTCACTGACTTCACTTATGACAAGCAATCTTTGTGTCATTCATTTGGGTAAAGACTGTAGTATGTGTGTATCACAGCTCTAGATCTGTTATTGTGCAGATCCCAGATGAAATTTTCTACTGTCCTCTAGTGTGCTGTGTTCACAAAAGTAAAAACAATTAGCCAAATAAAATTTTCTTGTCTAATCAAACACTTGACTTAAAATTCAAATCATCTTACAAATGTACATAATTTGGGAAAAATTCAGCAGTTTCTAGTCATTGAAAATTCAGTTTTAGTCTTCATTATTACTTGCTGCCATAAGATAAAGTACTAGTGACCCCATCTAAACCAGACAAATAAGGAGGTAGGAACCAGTGGCCTTGATTCACAAGGTTTTGACACTGCTGTGGTTATGAATGATACCTTTGGCCCTGCTGTCTTGCCTGCTGGCCTTGGTAGCCTTGCCATCTGCATCTCTTCTCTCGTGTGACCTCAGGCACTGCAAAAGCCTGTCTGTTTTCGGTTTATGTGTCCCTTAGTTCAGAAAGACTAGAATCAGAGACTGAAAAAGACCAAAGCCTAAATGTACCGTCCGAGAGACTTGACACTGTAGAGGACGTCAGTCTGACTTCAAGTCATTCTCTTTCAACTCTTACAGTAAAAAAAAGAATACACTCAGCATCCCTGCTCAAACGTCACTGTAGTTGCTTTTCTTTTAACCCTTTAAAGACTGTTTATCTGTTTGTCTGTAAACAAGAATCAGCATAGTTAAATCACTATTAATGTTCTGAGAAGCTGTAGGTGTTCAAGTAATTCTCCTTGTTTTCATTGCAATTTGATAGAGCAAATTCTGTTGCAGGTAAGCATTGCCGAAAGTTATTAGTGAAGTAGAAAAATAAAAGGACATAACTTATCTTAAACAAAGCTGCTTTTTTAATCTTTACGTTCATACAGTAACAATTTTTTCCTTTTTCTTTGCTATCTCAGTGTGTTACAGTTGAGCACAATAGTGCCATATACTATTGCTTTTTCAATGTGCAAAAATGGTTTTGGTATCTTTACAGATGCGGTTTCTCCCATCTATATTATCATCTCATTTTTGCTTGGTAGCTTTCTATGACGTGGGAAAAGCTATGAGAAATATTAGGTGTTATACTGTGAATAAAATATCTAAATATCTTGTCAGTCTTTATGTGGAAAGGTTAATAAATATTTGCATGGAGCACTTGTGCCATCGTGCTACCTTCCTCTGTAGACTATATATATGCAATAACAAAACCCTGCTTTGAAATTTTCTGTAATATATTGACTAAACTTATTAGTACTTAAAAAAAATACTCCTTTGTCTTCATAACTGAAAGTACTGAGATCTGATTTAAAATTTTCTAAGCTGGCTTTCTGTACTGCAGCAACAAAAATCTCAATTGTAAGTGTGGTTTGTGAGACATATGCTGGGATCCTCTGAGGGATGTTCACTTCCCAGTAACATGAAGTGCCGTTTGCTATCTCGGTGGGAATTGCCAGATATTGAATGTCAAGCCTGTCACTGGTTCATTTGTACATTTTGGACCTTAGGATTGTGTCATATGGGGGAGGACTGAAAGTGAGAGAATGGCAGAAAAATGCACTTGCAGGAAGGAGAATACATTTCTCTAGAGACACTGGTATATTTTTAATTGCAGCTGTTAAAAGCACTTGTCTGGAATGATGGGTTTGGCACGATGCCTTGCGTCAAAGAACGCTGGTTATACCACGTCCTCTGCAACCTGAGAGCGGCAGTGGTGGCTGCTGTCACAGTCCTTGCGATCTCCGTGCCCTCCATGCTTGGGTGACTGGGGAGCTTTGCGTAGCTCCTTGCCACCTCTGTCATTTTCGGTGTGTGCACTGCACGCACTGGGCAGCGTAACTTGGCCTTGCCTACAGCATCACCTATAGGCATATCAACAACTACCTTCTTACTCGGGGTAGCATGAGTGGTGACGGCAAAATTATTACGCGTGTGCTTTACTTCAGATGAGGAGGAAGAGGGTAGGTTATATTAGAATTGGAATATTTTAAATGGATAGATTTTCTTAGTCCAGCATTGCTCTGGTTACTGGCAAGAATCTGAGGTAAGTGTTATGAAATGTATACAATAGCACCTATCAATTTTCCTACAAGGCTAATATAATTTAATGACCTTTCTGTATGCAGTTTTAACAAAACTTGAATATAATGATTCCTGTTTCATAAACGCCTGCTTTATTCCTCGGCCACCGCAATCTAATGTATTAATATAGTCTCAGATAATTTGTAGCAGTATTGTTTGAGCTTTATAATGACAGATCAAACAAATAAATTTAATAAGATTACTCTTGTAGAAGGGTGTGATATTCCAGCAAATAGGATTATGGAGCTAATATTCTGGAACCTGCCCCCACCCCATCCACCTTACCTGAAGCGTATGCTGCTAGCCAGCACAGCAGCTTTCTTCGTGCCCGTTCAGAAAAGCCAAAATGATGCTGAAGACAGAGGCAAGGCAGTAGAGAGAGCCCTAGCTTGTACTCAAGGGGCAAGAAGCCCTTTTGTAGCTTTAATAATGATCATTAATATAATTATTATCATAACTTTTTTCCTTCCCTGGGCGAAATGAAGTGCAAGAAGTATTTATTTCTTATGCGTTTGGCCGTGGTTTTGACCTTATTTAGTCCACAAAACTAGAAAAGAGTCACCACCACAGATACCAGGAAGCTAAGGGAGGAATTTTGCTTTCCAGTATTTCCCTAAAGACATCGTCATGCCCCAGCTCATTTCAGTGAAATATCCATTACTGAATTTTTTTAATTTTTTTATTTTTTTTAGTTCTATATGAAAATGTATGTTAGGGCATTCTGACCCGACCCACATGGCCAGAACATTTGTATCCCCCAATGGCCACTTGTTCACATTAGAAAAATCACAGTCCTTTCTCTAACTACTTGTTGAACAGTAAACTGTCAATGTAAAAAATCAAGATCACTTGATGGTACCCACTGGAGACCAAACAGTAGAAGCACTTGTAAGAACCTTTGAGCACAAGGCATTATTTTATGATTAGATTTTAAATGCACTAGAGTTTTGTAAAACATACCTAACTCTTTCAAACACAGTGCTCTCTTCTCCCACTTCATAGAGAAAGGAAAATGCAGCCGCTTTTATGGGGAACCTTTATCTTAAGCCAATCT
>VZSC01002758.1:150204-171021 GCA_013398225.1 Steatornis caripensis | reverse complement strand
GACTAGAATCAGAGACTGAAAAAGACCAAAGCCTAAATGTACCGTCCGAGAGACTTGACACTGTAGAGGACGTCAGTCTGACTTCAAGTCATTCTCTTTCAACTCTTACAGTAAAAAAAAGAATACACTCAGCATCCCTGCTCAAACGTCACTGTAGTTGCTTTTCTTTTAACCCTTTAAAGACTGTTTATCTGTTTGTCTGTAAACAAGAATCAGCATAGTTAAATCACTATTAATGTTCTGAGAAGCTGTAGGTGTTCAAGTAATTCTCCTTGTTTTCATTGCAATTTGATAGAGCAAATTCTGTTGCAGGTAAGCATTGCCGAAAGTTATTAGTGAAGTAGAAAAATAAAAGGACATAACTTATCTTAAACAAAGCTGCTTTTTTAATCTTTACGTTCATACAGTAACAATTTTTTCCTTTTTCTTTGCTATCTCAGTGTGTTACAGTTGAGCACAATAGTGCCATATACTATTGCTTTTTCAATGTGCAAAAATGGTTTTGGTATCTTTACAGATGCGGTTTCTCCCATCTATATTATCATCTCATTTTTGCTTGGTAGCTTTCTATGACGTGGGAAAAGCTATGAGAAATATTAGGTGTTATACTGTGAATAAAATATCTAAATATCTTGTCAGTCTTTATGTGGAAAGGTTAATAAATATTTGCATGGAGCACTTGTGCCATCGTGCTACCTTCCTCTGTAGACTATATATATGCAATAACAAAACCCTGCTTTGAAATTTTCTGTAATATATTGACTAAACTTATTAGTACTTAAAAAAAATACTCCTTTGTCTTCATAACTGAAAGTACTGAGATCTGATTTAAAATTTTCTAAGCTGGCTTTCTGTACTGCAGCAACAAAAATCTCAATTGTAAGTGTGGTTTGTGAGACATATGCTGGGATCCTCTGAGGGATGTTCACTTCCCAGTAACATGAAGTGCCGTTTGCTATCTCGGTGGGAATTGCCAGATATTGAATGTCAAGCCTGTCACTGGTTCATTTGTACATTTTGGACCTTAGGATTGTGTCATATGGGGGAGGACTGAAAGTGAGAGAATGGCAGAAAAATGCACTTGCAGGAAGGAGAATACATTTCTCTAGAGACACTGGTATATTTTTAATTGCAGCTGTTAAAAGCACTTGTCTGGAATGATGGGTTTGGCACGATGCCTTGCGTCAAAGAACGCTGGTTATACCACGTCCTCTGCAACCTGAGAGCGGCAGTGGTGGCTGCTGTCACAGTCCTTGCGATCTCCGTGCCCTCCATGCTTGGGTGACTGGGGAGCTTTGCGTAGCTCCTTGCCACCTCTGTCATTTTCGGTGTGTGCACTGCACGCACTGGGCAGCGTAACTTGGCCTTGCCTACAGCATCACCTATAGGCATATCAACAACTACCTTCTTACTCGGGGTAGCATGAGTGGTGACGGCAAAATTATTACGTGTGTGCTTTACTTCAGATGAGGAGGAAGAGAGTAGGTTATATTAGAATTAGAATATTTTAAATGGATAGATTTTCTTAGTCCAGCATTGCTCTGGTTACTGGCAAGAATCTGAGGTAAGTGTTATGAAATGTATACAATAGCACCTATCAATTTTCCTACAAGGCTAATATAATTTAATGACCTTTCTGTATGCAGTTTTAACAAAACTTGAATATAATGATTCCTGTTTCATAAACGCCTGCTTTATTCCTCGGCCACCGCAATCTAATGTATTAATATGGTCTCAGATAATTTGTAGCAGTATTGTTTGAGCTTTATAATGACAGATCAAACAAACAAATTTAATAAGATTACTCTTGTAGAAGGGTGTGATATTCCAGCAAATAGGATTATGGAGCTAATATTCTGGAACCTGCCCCCACCCCATCCACCTTACCTGAAGCGTATGCTGCTAGCCAGCACAGCAGCTTTCTTCGTGCCCGTTCAGAAAAGCCAAAATGATGCTGAAGACAGAGGCAAGGCAGTAGAGAGAGCCCTAGCTTGTACTCAAGGGGCAAGAAGCCCTTTTGTAGCTTTAATAATGATCATTAATATAATTATTATCATAACTTTTTTCCTTCCCTGGGCGAAATGAAGTGCAAGAAGTATTTATTTCTTATGCGTTTGGCCGTGGTTTTGACCTTATTTAGTCCACAAAACTAGAAACGAGTCACCACCACTGATACCAGGAAGCTAAGGGAGGAATTTTGCTTTCCAGTATTTCCCTAAAGACATCGTCATGCCCCAGCTCATTTCAGTGAAATATCCATTACTGAATTTTTTTAATTTTTTTATTTTTTTTAGTTCTATATGAAAATGTATGTTAGGGCATTCTGACCCGACCCACATGGCCAGAACATTTGTATCCCCCAATGGCCACTTGTTCACATTTAGAAAAATCACAGTCCTTTCTCTAACTACTTGTTGAACAGTAAACTGTCAATGTAAAAAATCAAGATCACTTGATGGTACCCACTGGAGACCAAACAGTAGAAGCACTTGTAAGAACCTTTGAGCACAAGGCATTATTTTATGATTAGATTTTAAATGCACTAGAGTTTTGTAAAACATACCTAACTCTTTCAAACACAGTGCTCTCTTCTCCCACTTCATAGAGAAAGGAAAATGCAGCCGCTTTTATGGGGAACCTTTATCTTAAGCCAATCTGTCTGGCTGCTGGGTCAGTAGTGAAAGAGTGACAGCTTTGAATCACTAGCAGAAGAGCAGGCAGCACTGATCATCTAGACTAAGGGCCAAAAGGAGAGACATAACAGTTTGCAGCAGCCTCTTGCAATTTTTATTAAAGTGGGAAAAGTCCCTTTCCTGCTTCTTCCCATTTTCTACCTGAGAAAATTCTTTACAACAATAACAGAACAAGGTTGCCACAGAAACAGTAATAAAAATATCAATAGTATTTAGGAACCTTTTTGTTGGATGGTAAAAACATGAATTTGCTTTAATGGTATTTAACATATTGGAGGTTTCGTCATGCCTGTGACAGACACCTTTACTAAAAGTTGATTTCTGTGAAGAAGAGCTATGATTTTTATTACCTATTCCATGACTGGGGAAAGAATTTCCTGAAAAATCAAAAACTGCTGGATTTTGAATTTGTTGAACATTACAAAATGAAAAGGGATAATTTCTGTATCACATTGGATCAGCCATGTTTCCGAGTTGTGCTGTGTTGGAATGCTTTTCTTTGTAATAGACAGTGAACAGCGTGAACTGGTGTGGTTTTAATACCATTCAGAGAGTCCTTCCTTGTATGCATGCTGGTTTTATGGAACAGGTTTCCTGAACTGGGCTTTTTCCCATGGTCGTGTGTTTTCATAGGAACTACTTGACATCACAGACGGGGCTAGGAAGTTTGCTTTTTGGGAAGCGAGGAAGCCTGAGAAACAGGAGCAGCAAAACAGACTTTGACCAAACTAAACCAAACAGTAGAAAGAACGTTTCCTTTCTCTCTGATAAACCGAAGTTAAACATTTCAGCTTAGTCCAAGTTCAGTGTAATTTAACCTACAGAATGTGTCGGTGCTTTAGTTTTACTCCAGTTGTGGATAAAAGCAACTGCTGAGATGTTGAACTTTACCATTGGTCAGAAATTCTGATTTGTGTTAACTAACCTACCTTGTAAGTGATGCAAAGTACATAGGCTATCAGCGAATTAGAATGTTACTTTAAAACTAGTCTTAATTTGTGCAACAAATATGTTATTCCCAAAGAAAAATGGCAATGTAATTCTATGCAAGTATATGAACCTAGGAGCATCCTGAGGATGAAATGTGTCTCAGAGGCAGTTTCGTTCCTGTTGCCCCAGTGAAGTACTAATCAGATGACTGACAATAACAGAAGCAAGGTACCACTTTACTCCGTACAGGTAAATTTATGGTTCTGTTGTTATATGAAGATGAGCCTGCATGCTTCCCACCTACCAGGTAGAAAAGAGGAAGCAGGTAAAGGACCAAGAAAGAAATAGTTGGCATACAAAAATGTACAGCAAGGGTCTTATTCTTTCTTGTAGACGTGGGTTGAAAGCACTCCAGAGGAGAGTGAAGCTCTAGGGAAATGTTCTGAAGAGCAGTAATTTAGGGATTCTCTGTTCTGTAAAAAAAAATTTACTGTGATTTTCCAATATTGATTAAAAAGTACTCTGAGATTACTAATTCTCTTCAAACTTAAGGGACACAATCAAAGAAAACATTTATAAATGTGTTCTGTTCTTTGATCAAACTGTAATTAATACCTGGTACATATCAGCCATTATATTAAAATTCTTCTGCTGAATATATTGGCTCTGATGACTTGTAGTAATCTACTAGTTCAAAATTACGTTTATGCTGAACACTCCTATGCCACATTGTATTTGGAAAGCGATCAAGTTATTTGATTAATGCTGGAACTAACGAAAGTGTCTTACAGATTCACGACCTGTATTCCCGTGTTACAGTAGCCTGGTCCTCTCTGCTCTATTCCTTATAAATAACCTTCCTCCCACCCCAAGTAATGTCTTCACTTCCTCTGCAACATCTGCTAAGGCTCCCTATTCACAGTACGCTTGGCTCTCTCCCATGTCCCCTAAATCCCAGCTGCTGGGGAAGGAGCAGCTCGTATAATAGCTGATTTCAATGTAATACTTGTGCTGATTGGGAGACCAAACAAATCTGATAGTTGCTGAGCTTGTACGGCTGCCTTCCCAATGGGGGTCTTAATTTGGGTTTCTGTTTCCTCTGCCCAGAGGCCAGTATTCTCAGATCTTTTAGCAACTTGCCTTCTAGGTGTCAAGCTCCCTGTTGCAATGCAGGACAGTGGGCGAAGGTGGTGGGAATAATGCGTGGTGGGAATAAAGCGTAGCGGGAATAGTGCCAAATGGCCAGGCAGTTTGGTCACATATATTTAATTTCCTTATCAAAGCACAATTTAAAAGGAAAATAAAGTGGGAGCAAGGTAGCAGCTTGTATGTGCGTGTCCTGGTCCACAAATGGACTCCAGATTATTGACACAGGCACTACTCTAGAGCCTCCCCAGTATTTCTGAATTAACTCTAAAGCAACCGCATTCCTCCCGGCCCATCTGGAGCTACCTACTATACACTCCTCTCTGATCCCACCAACGACTCCCCCCGCCCATGCCCCACAGTCACATACCTCCTCTCCCCAAGTGCCTCTGCTCCCTCCAAAGCCGTGCCCCCAGACTCGGTCCTAGTTCCTACCTCAGACTCCCATTTCAACCCAGAGCCTCCCAGTCCTGTAGTCCCAACCCTTTCCACAACCACTTCTCCCGTGGGACACTCCTCAGCTCAGCGCTCCATACCCATCTGCCTCTTTCCCCAGCCAGGTCCAGGCACTGCGATTTACACCGATATGTCTGAGCTGATGCATTGCCCTTCCTTACATTCTGGATTTGATCCCAGTAGTCACTTGGACCGACTTGTTGGCTGCTGCGACAGCTAAGCATGTCCCTTTCCCTGGGCTTCTTGCTTGCTAAAATAGATATCGATGTCAAAAGTGGTTCTTGCAAGCATGGAGACCTGTTCACAGAGCAGAAATGTGCACTGGAATAGAAGTGAGTACTTGAGCTTATAGGGCTACTGTGGTGATCAAGAAAGAGGAGTGCTTACTTTACAAGAGAAAATATAATGGGTTGACAAGTTTTGCACAGCAAGGGGAAGGCTAAGAAGGGATATGATTGCTCTCTATAAATACATCAAGGAGATAAACAGCAGGAAGAAAGAAGAGTGATATAGTCTAACTGATATTGCCTACATAAGAATAAACTGGCCATGAATAAATGTGGATTGCAATTTAGTAGGATGGTTTTAAGCATCCAAGACTGAGGCTCTGAAAGAGCACTGTAAGAGCAGTGCAAAAAAAAAAATAACCTACCTAGGTTTGGGTGGAATTTGTCACATCATGAATGAGACTGGCAGAGGCTCAGTCTCAATAACACTAGAAGCGTGGTACTCGGGGAGTGCCACCAGCACATCAAATTTTCATCAGTAAGGCACTGCCTCACCGCACACTCCCACGCCTGCCGGAGCCGGGTGGAGTATTCTAGATGGTTCTTAATAAATGCCTTGAACATTAATAATATCACTTTACTTTGTGGTGTATCTATCTATTAATGTAACCTGCTATCATCTTTGCCTTCTTTTTTCCAGTAGCTGTGAAATGATTTGATGGTTTTAATTATTTTTCATAATAACCCTCAAATTCCTCTCTTGATTAGCTTGCTAGATGAGATTTCCATTTAGTACATATTCTCTAACTTGGTGTTTGGTTTCCCTGCTAATTATCTCACATTTTTTCTGTGTTAAGCTGCATTTGCCATCTGCTCATCCAGTCACAAAAAAAAAAAAAGGAAAACCTTTTGAATCCGATTACATTCTCTTAATTACTGGCTCTGTCTCCAGTTGTGTTATTACCCACAGATTGGAAGATCTTGGGCCAAATAATTGATAAAAACCAGTGAGATTCGTTTGATTTTGGCTGAGCCGTGGTGACACATACTGAGATCCTGATCTTTCGCTTCCACTGTTATATATTTTAAGTTCCTCATCTTTCAATAAAATAAACATCTGAGTCATGCTTCTCTCAATTTTCATATACAGTATTGATTCCGCGTTTCCCACACTTAGACCGAGTTCCTACTGTGAATGGGTATTTCATTTAGCCATACTCTGAGCATATGCTCTCCAGGGAATTCATATGAAGTTAGTAGTACTTCCAAAAAGCTTCAATATTTTAGTAAACGTGAACTGAACATTCATTTGTGGCTATGCATATGCGAACTTCTGCAGGTGTTTTGCAATGCCAATACTTAAAATATTTAGAAGAAACCACCTTTATGTTCTCATATGCATCTTTTCTTCTTTCCCTGGGTCAATTGATTTTTTTTTTCCCAGCTTCTCAGTGTTTATGTATACCATTTTGCTGTAATTATTTTAAGCCTTGCACTTTGATTCTGTGGTGCTCGTTACCTCCTGGTACTTGTTACCTTAATTGAAGAAAAACCTATTCTTCTCATGAGTTGGTCTCTTCAATCCTACATTCTCGTTACCAAGCTCTTTCTCATGAAGACCATTCTTGTCCTTTGTTCCTGTCTGGAACAAAGTTCCTATTTGCGGCTCTTCTGCCAGATTCTATGTAGGAAAATCTCTTTATTTCATGATAGACTCTCTTACTTCCAAATCAGCTGAACTGGATTTTGGAGCTATTACAGTAAGGAGACATACTGTGCAAACTATACAGAAACATTTCTTTCTACTGTGGAAATATGTTTCATATAAGCATAACCCTTCTAAGTTGTTAGTTTGAGCAGTGTGACTAAAATGTTGTGGCAAGGACGTGAAGTCACAGGCAACACAGATTTATTGCAACATTTGATCTTGCGCATCATGAATAATAATATTCTTTTCAGAGGCCTCTTTAAAAGCAAAGTTTGGGCTTCTAGTTAGCTGGACAAGCAAGCTGAAGAACTTAAAAAATGCCCAGATTTCCTCAGGGCCACGGGTTCTTTTTTATTCTTAATTATTGTTTCAACAGCAAGATGCCATTGATCTTGATTTTTCTGCTTAACAAAAAGAAATACCAGTTGAACGATAGTTGTAAGCATCGCATTCAATGCGTGCAACATGAGGCAATGCTGATTTGGAGATTGACCTGAAGCTTTGTTTGAGAGATTATTTCTTCTCTCCTCTCAAAAGCAATTTAACTTCTTCACATGAATACTTCTCTTTTCCAATTTTCTTGATTTATTTATGCTGCAACTTATTGCATTAGCATAATCAGAATATGTGCATTGTGATCTCTCTTAATTGACGGAAAATAAGGTAAAGAGGAGGGAATAGATATTCTCCTTTATTTTTGCTGTATGGGCATTTAAACATCTCCTAATCCAGGCCAATTTCAAAGCAGACACTTTGAAGATGTATAAAAGAGTACTTAGTTCGCTGAAATTGATGTTAATATTTAGCTGTTTGCTTTTGTAGATTTTCAGTCCCGTGCAATTACGTGAAAGCATGCAATTTCACATCTAGGATTTTATTTTATTGTTACGAAAAATAATTTAATTTATTATTTATTTTAATTCTATGGGACCAGATGGAACTAAAATTACAACCCTAGAGAAAATCTTATGTGCCTTCAGAACACGGAAAAACAAAAAATATGTGTAGAAATGTTTTATGAATATTCTCAAAGTATTCAGATTCCTCCAGGTAGTTTAGAAGTTAAATGAATTTTTGTTGTATTATTAGTGACGTCGTAAAACTAGGCTAGACAACTTATACCATAAAACTTCATGTAAACCAAAGCATTTCTAAGTCTAACAGATAGATTCACGTTATTACTAGTACATCATATGATTGGTTCATGAAGACAGTGTGGCTATTAAAACTAATGAAATGTGTTATATATATTAGGGAACTTGTTTATGTTTAGACTACATCTTAGCCAGTGTTATGCTTTACTGTTTTTCAACCGCATCTGAGGTGCAATAGTTTTTGAAGTCAAACAGTACCTGTCTAATTACGTCATCCAATAACTGAAGTATTTTAAATAGGAAAACTTAGATAAATGGTGTTGAAAAATAGCTATGGTAAATCACGTTGTTGTTTTTCTATTTTTAAGGATGAAGTATTAGATCTGACAGACAGCTAACTTCACACCTGTGTATGTCTGTTTCCTGTCTATTAGTAACTCAGTGGTGTTTCTGTGATTTAGAGAATTTAGCATTATAAACTAGTTGTTTATGACATTTATTTATGAGTAACTTCTGTATAATTATTTATCATTTTACGGTTGAAAGGTAGATCGTAACTTTTTCATTACTTGTCTCTTGCAAGAAATTCAATATTATCTCCTTGTACATAATAATCTCCTTAGTTTCAAATTTTCAGGAATTTACCCCTTAGTTGCATCTTGTAAATAATTCGATGGAGGCCAGTACAATTGTGGAAATCACATAATGTGCATGTTTCTAATCTCTAACTTCCTGCCCAGTCCTGCAGATAACCTCATTTCGGTGACTGTTTAGAGGTCAGTCAGCAGAGTTTAGTATGGTTATCTAAAAGAAAAGGCTACATTAACAACAAATCCTTTGTGATTTAATGGCAGAGGGGTTGGAACTAGATGATCTTTAAGGTCCCTTCCAACCCAAACCATTCTGTGATCTATGAAGCAAATTTTCCCCATTTAAATATTCAGGCAGAAAAACAGAGGGTGGCAGTTTCTTGGCACAGATTTTGAACACTGGATCATAAAGAGAAACTGCTCCATTAATCTGTGATTTTTCTTTTTTTTCGTGTAAAGTTGCTTCCAGTATCTTGTTAGGAAGTAGAGAAAAGTTCTTATTATTCTAAGATTGAAAGAAACAGTTACAGTAGAAATTTTATTTAATGGATTTGGAAGGGAAAAGAAGATAGTTCTGGAAAACTCAGTTGACTAATCTGAGAAATTACAGGCACTTAATATGGACTGTTGTCTTTTCTGGACTCCTGCTTTTTTACTGTCTTGCAAGTGATGTGTAATTATACAACTTCATCTTACATTTGACACAACAAAATGTTTAATTTCCAAAAGGCAATAACATTCAGATGCGGCTATTAAGAGTATCCTGCCCTTAGGCAAGACTGGTTAATGAAAGTTTGCTCCAATGATGATAATGCCAATGATTTGTACTTAATTAGCTAAGTATATTATACATTAATTTAATCTTGAGAGTTTTATGAGTGTTTTAATGTATTAATAACAATGCCTAAGATGCTTGCAAGGCTTGTGCTGAGGTTCTAATTTTGGCGATGTTTAAGAATCAGATAAAAGCATCCACATGAGTTTGGGGTGTTTGCATTTCAGGTTCTCTGCAGTTTCTAAGCAACACACAGAGATCCGCGATACTTAGCAGTTACAACTATGGCACGGTGCGTGTTAACAATTTTTATTTTGACCTTAGGGCTCTTTTCGATGATTGTGCTCTGTACATAGACTCCTAATACAGCAGATCTGGACTTCCTTGTAGCTAACTGTTAATGAAATCACCAGACCATTACAAAAGTATAAAAGAAGTGAAGGTCAAATCCGTGAGAGGGAATGCTAGCTTTCTGCAGTAATCTAAAAGGTGACGTTGGCTGAGAGAGGTATACGTTGCTGCGTGTGTGGTGTACTGAACAAAGAAAAGGCACTCATACGGTTGAAAAGAAATAGTAAATTTAAATCTGCTGTTTCAACTTTGCTTTTGGCTATTTAAGGTTGAGTTTCTGAGTGTTTCTGCAAAAAGATCAGACTATTTTTCAGTCATTGAGTTCCGTATCTCAACTTTAGCTTCATGAAATATTTTGGACTCTCAATTCCCTATTTCTTCATTGCAATTTTGGATCTTTTTGTCAAAGGATGTGTGTACAGTTCTTATTAATGTTCATTTAGTTGCAACTGGAATTTTGGATTGTTTTTGTTTATGAATGATGATAAGGAATGTTCGCTATGGAAAACTTCATGCGTAAAAAGTTTCCAGATATGCTCGGTTTGGCACCTTGTTCCAGCATAGGGGCTTTGCACAGGTGTGGATGCTCACTTCAGCAGAACGAATTAGAAGCTTAGACTTGAAGTTAATAGTTGTTTTACAGAAAATGGCAAACTTTTTTTTCTGTTTAACTCACTGGAAAGTTTCTATTACCCCAAATAAATATTTTCTATTATAAAAGCTAAAATTAAGCACTCTTGTTATTTTGAGCTTAGATCTGAGTCCTGCAATGAGCTCTTTGTGCCTTTGTAATGGTTGTGACAGAGGTCATGTTTATATATCCAGTGAAATTATAGTGTTTGGACTCATCGACAGAGCAGACTTTTTTTTCTGAGAATGTTCAAGATGGAAAGGGGAGCACATTTTTTGTCAGTNTGCCTTTGTAATGGTTGTGACAGAGGTCATGTTTATATATCCAGTGAAATTATAGTGTTTGGACTCATCGACAGAGCAGACTGTTTTTTTTCTGAGAATGTTCAAGATGGAAAGGGAAGCACATTTTTTGTCAGCTCACTTTTAAATTTTTCCAGATGAGGTTCATGAAGATTATTTGTGTGCCAATGAGGGCTATATAGCATAAACATATTTTTGTGGGGTTTTTTTTNATGTTCAAGATGGAAAGGGAAGCACATTTTTTGTCAGCTCACTTTTAAATTTTTCCAGATGAGGTTCATGAAGATTATTTGTTTGGCAATGAGGGCTATATAGCATAAGCATATTTTTGTGGGGTTTTTTTTANTTGTGACAGAGGTCATGTTTATATATCCAGTGAAATTATAGTGTTTGGACTCATCGACAGAGCAGACTTTTTTTTCTGAGAATGTTCAAGATGGAAAGGGGAGCACATTTTTTGTCAGTTCACTTTTAAATTTTTCCAGATGAGGTTCATGAAGATTATTTGTGTGCCAATGAGGGCTATATAGCATAAACATATTTTTGTGGGGTTTTTTTTAATCAAATTTAATGTTTCACACTAAATTTGTGTTTCTTGTGTATTTGCTCACTCCCACCTAAAGACAGCATTTCCGATGGAGAGCTGAGTCCGTATGGAAGCTCTTCTCCTGAGATATGCAGATATATTTAGAAATGTCATTAGATCCCAAAAGTCGTTCCAGACTGGTCAAGACAGAAATCCTTACAGAGGATAGCTCCATGCTCTTGGAACAAGGCTTGTTCCCCTCAGCCTGTATTTAAGAAAGAATCTGCTGTGGATTCCTTCTGAGCACAGTAGTAAAGGCTTATACAATAGATCAGTCCTTGTGCTATGGTCTCTAGCAGTTGGGATACATTTCCTGGCATGTCAGAATTTGTTTCTGTAGCCTCCTCAAGTAGTCACTTAGCATGTGAGGTCACTACGTATTTGGGACTCGACCAGTTCAAAGCTTTAGCTGTATCTCACAGTCCACAGTCACAGTCCACAGTCAAATGTGTTTGAACGCCCTTTTATTGGGATCTCGGAAGTGTATCTGCATCAGTGAAGGCTGGCTGCACACTGGACTGCATCGGTACAGCTAGTAGGTTAAAGGCAGTGATTATTCCCCTCTTTTTGGCACTTTAGATGCTGCAACTGGAGTACTGCCTGGTTCTAGCCCCTGCCCCACCCCCAGCCCAGTAGAAAAAAGACATAGACAAATTGGAGCTTGTCCAGAGGACGGCAAACGAAGATGGGTAGGGTACTGGGGCATGTGATGCACAAGGAGACACTGAAGAGACCTGGATTTTTTCAGCCTGAAGAAGAGGAAGCTAAGAGGAGAGAAGAGCTAATTGGTGTCCTCAGCTGCTTAATGGCTCATTACAGCCAAATGGAGCCAGACTGTTAATGGACATGCACAGTGAAAGAACGAGAAGGGATAGATGTTGCAGCAAGAGAAATTTCAATTAGACACAAGGAAAAAATGAGGGTGGTCAAACACTGGAACAGTTGCCCAGTGTGACTGTTGATTCTCCTTCCTGGTGGATNTTCAGCCTGAAGAAGAGGAAGCTAAGAGGAGAGAAGAGCTAATTGGTGTCCTCAGCTGCTTAATGGCTCATTACAGCCAAATGGAGCCAGACTGTTAATGGACATGCACAGTGAAAGAACGAGAAGGGATAGATGTTGCAGCAAGAGAAATTTCAATTAGACACAAGGAAAAAAAGGAGGGTGGTCAAACACTGGAACAGTTGCCCAGCGTGACTGTTGATTCTCCTTCCTGGTGGAATTTCAAAACTTGAGTGAGCAAGGCCCTCAGAAAGCTAATGTCACTTTGAATTTGGCAGTGCTCTGAATTGAGGGATAAACTCTTAACGACCTCAGAACTTCTCTTCCAACCTGTACTCTTCTAAGTTGATATACGTTATTGACTTTACATGAAGGACATCATTCAACAGTCTTGCCCAGATGTTGCATACATCCTTGACTTGATCTCTTGACTCTTCTGATGGTGACACGATTTTTTGTACATCCTTTGTATTTCAAATTACCTCCTTAAAGCTGTTTATCAAGTCAAATCCTCGCTCCATTTAAATGCTTTTGAAATCTGATTCCTATATGAGAGAAAAGAAGGAGAAAGTAGTGAAAAAAAAACAATTTAACCTTAACCAGAGTACCAGAGTATCAGAGTATGTGGTCTACTTTATAATTACACTGTCCCATTCTCTGTTTTTTGCCATCTATCTGTTTGGTTCTTTGTTATATCATGCTTAACTCGACTTTGTACCATTTTTACTTGTTCTTTTGACGCTCTGAGATTATTGTTGAAATCTCTTAAAATAAGCAAAGTGAAAGAAGAGAGAGAAAAAAAGACGGAAAGTAGAGGAATGGTAATAGATAGCCTGGCTAGTTTTGCATTAGTATGCTGTTGAGATTTGACCCTAAGTCTGCTGAAGTCCAATGACGCTTGCATTGGCTCCAGAGGGCTTTTGGAGCAAGCCTCTGGTGCAAACCGTCTTCAGTTTTGTGTTTCACAGCACTCTCATGGGTCCCTGCTCTCACGGTTTTTTATCACTAGCCTTACTCTCCTTGGTGTTTTTCATAAAGATGCAACAATGTGATTAGGGAGCGGTAAGTTTCTTTTCCTTGATGGTGAGGGATGTGACTTAGTTTAACCTTCAAATGTCAAATACTAGAAAACAAGTATAAAAATGAGGAGAAAAACATGTAGATTTGTAAACACGTCTTCGGGTCTTTTTTGGACTCATTCATGATATTTGGACTCTCTGCTTTGATACTGTGCATTTGAAATGTGTATCAGAAGTGTGCCAAAGCACATCCATTTTATTACTGTGCTTATGACTGCTTCGCTGAAAAGAAAGTGTTTGTGTTCAGATCACCAAGAGAAACATTTTCTTTTTTTCTTTTTTGAGTGGTTTGTATTTTGCTTTTTATTGCTTCAGTTATTTTTGTTTTCCTATGAAAATATTTGATTGTCTGGTCTCATAATTCTTTTCTGAAATCTCTTTTGGCTTGGTTAATGCACGTGTAATGTGTAAAGTCCATATGGAGAAGGATCTGATGTGCAAGCACTGTGAATAGGTTCTGGCATTGCTTTGAGCATGAACCTTATATTTTTATCTGGGGAAAATAATGGACTCTTAATGGTTGCTTTACGCATTTGGTTGGATGTCAGTTCATTTGCTCAAAAGGATACAAAGTTTGCTGCCAGGATGGTTGATTTTCTTCTGCTTTAGGCTCATTCTATTTTAATAATGGCTATTCTGTATTCTATTTTTATTTAAAGTTCTTTCAGTATCTGCCCTTCTCAGAGCTACTCATTACCCTTGCTGTGTCTTTCCCAATATAGCCCAGCTGCTAGTCTCTCACAGGCAGCTGTTTTTTCCATTGTATTTTTTCCTGTTCTCCAGAAGTCTAGTAGATACTTGTTTTTCCTAACCCCAAGGCCTGATCCTGGGCAGTAAAAGGCCCTTTGTTACGAATACCCCAGTTAAAAGGAAAGATTCAAGGAAGCTGAAATTGCAAACACAAGGGAATCTCATCTTGAGGGTGGTTGTACCGTAAGTGACCAGAGGTGAGAGGCAGGCAAGGCAGGAAAGTAGACTCTTACACTCAGCAAGAAGTGCTTGTAGAAACAGTGCCAGAGGGATGAATACATTTGTTGGCTATATCCACAATAGTTCTAAACAATTGTTGTTATTTTGGTTTTCAGTACGTTCTGCATGATGAACTGACTGCTGTTAGTTATTTTTACGTGTACGTACTATTGTTCAGAAGAAGAAAAAAGGTTTCAAGATAGACAGATATATATATTACATACATGTAAATGTGTTTGTATGTATAACTGCATGCTTTTCTTTTGATTGCGTAGCTTGAAACTATTTTGATTTCTTTTATGACTGTTCATAGAAATTGGCTGAAATAATATCTGAGTCCAAATATAGTTGCTTCCTCTTCCTGTTGTACTATTTATCAGCACTCAAAATACTGTAAGGAATAGTGTTTTGGTGTAGTGTCCTTTTGATTATTTTTGCCACTTTATAGTTTCAAAGAAAAAGTTGTAAGAAGCACCTGGAATGCTTTGTGGATTTCACTTGGTTTACATGGATTATATGAATAGGGCTCTCGCTGCAAAGGCGGACCAAGAAAGTATCCTTGACTTACTTCATTCTTACGATGGTGGCTGCTCGAGGTACCTCTAGTCAAATTCCTCTCTGTAGGGATGAGATGAGATTTCATTTGAGTCAAGAAAATAGTGCTGCCCAAAATTAAGCCAATCGCATTGTTGCAAATATGAAAAGGATGTAGAAGTGTAAATATTCTGCTCTACCTGTCAGTCAAAGAGTTCAGGACGTGTACTGTATTCAGTTTGGGGCAATTATAACTTTAAGATACAGCTAAGTTGGAAAGACTCCAGAGGAAAATGGCAAGGATGAGATGAGTATTAGCAAGCGCGACTGTGAGGGAGAAGTCTTAGAATAGAAAAAAAACAAGACATGAAGGAAACAGTGAGTATCTGAATTAGATATTATTTTTTCCTAAGTGCATTACAACCCTTATTCTCCATCTGCATGGTCAAAAACAGTGCCTGCTTGGGCTATATAGGAAAAAAATCTCTCCAACTGCAAAGATAGTTTAGCAACAGAGATAATTTACCTGAACAGGGCTATATTCCCTATCATCAGAGGTTTTAGAGAACATTTTAGAAATATTTCTTTAGGTAAAGTTCATATGTGCTTTGCAGAAGAAAAGACTACTTGTTTTTTGTAAATGTCTCTCAATGCCTTACCCACACGGGTGACTGAACACAGAGCTGGAGATCTCCACAGGATTTGCTCTAGCATCAGTGTGGAACAAAAGCGATGACTGTGAATGGGAGAATCTTGGCGGACATGATAAAATCTTGCAGTTTATCCTACAGGTCTGTCATGTCAATGTTTCAGCTGATGGTATTGTGCAACGGTGAGATATCAACCGGAGGAAAAAGCTACAGATAAAGACAAAAGATGTAGGAGAACAAACAGACAGGAAAAGAGAGAATGGGAAATGTGGTTCATAACACAGTCAGCTTTTATTAGCACTATTATAACCATGTTTAGATACAAATATTGGATGGAAATCCTGAAAATAATTAGGTGTCTCACAGTTTAGCCTTAAATTACACTTTGCTTTTCCGCTGCACTAAATCTCAATATAATCCATGGCTACTCTATGTTTCTAAGTGTTGCAGAGTTCCGTTTCACTGACATCAGTAAAATGATGGACATTGATGAAATAGTGTCAGAAACAGTTGCATTTCTTGCCATTACAACCAAATTCTAAAGCACTATCTGCTAAATTTCCTCACTGGAACTTGCTCTGTTTTTTCATTGCTTTTTAAACTATTATTATTATTTTGCATAAATGAAGGGGAAAAAATGCAAACCAAGAATTGTTTTCTGTGAGGCCAATCCTGTTTCTCTGTGAAACGAAAATAATTTCCAGTTTTCCTCTGATGCTTTGAATTCTGGATTCAAATAGGCAGTGATACTCACTAATTGTATAACAGAGGTATTTTTTTGGCCACTCAGTAAATAGATTTAGATGGCAGGGGGAAAAAAAAAAAAAGAGAAATATAAGCAATAGAAACCGTACATGTTTGTAGTTAAAATTTAAAATAACATAGAGGAGAGTGGCATCAGGGAGGAGCTGCAAAGAAACTCTGGTAGTATCAGATGAAAAGAGAGACAGAAAGGTCTGTTAAACAAATGAAGTGGGGATACAAAACTGAATGCATGGTATTATTCAAGGGATAGTCAGAAGGGCTGACTGCGTCCATTTTCTGAATGCAGTGTTGAGGTGACAAGTTATTCCCAGCACTGCTTCTCACCTTTGCGTATTATTTCTTGTTGGTGAAAACTCATCCAGGTTGGACTCCGTAATCTGGATAAACCCCTACTGAGAAAGCATAGTGTACTTTAAAGTGTAGGTAACTATTGAATACTATCTAGTATTTTCTTTAAATTGATTTAACATACTACTAATATTGTTTTGTCTTAGTCCTATTACATTATATAGCTTGCATGGCTATTTTGAGTTGTAATTTATTCATGATAGCTATTTTGTATCTTTTATCTGGCCCATATATTGTTTCCTTTATTGTAGCTCTTTATAGTAGATTTTGTTGTACTTGCACCAACCATACAAGAAAAGTACGTACAAAGCAAGGAAAGGTGAGCATGTTTAGCAGAATAATTTGTCTTCACTCCGATTTGAAATAATTGAATGTTGAACTGAGCTTTTTGGCGAAAGAATGTTGACATTTACATGTCTGGTCTTATTATTTTCAGTGTTACTTACCATTTAGGTTAGACAAGAAAAACTATCAAAATAAAATAAATTTCATATTATTTGGTGGGGGGGGAGAGCTTGTGTCTTCATGATAAATTTGTTTCTTTAAAAGACCTTTCTTATTACCTACTTGGTCAGCAAGTTCTTTTATCTGGGAAGATTATTTCTGTTGGCTAGACAATTCCAAAATGATAGAGTGAGATTAATAATATAAATACATGTTTTCCTTGTTCTATTGATTTATTGGGTCCCAGATCTCTGAACGCTTGCCCATCTTAGTCATTTTACTTTTGAGAGCAATGACAAAGAAGTTGCTCACACGTACGAGTGTTCGCAAGAACGAGCACCTTCATTAAGTGCAGCTGATTAGCAACATATTAAAAAGAAAGAATACCGCCTGTGAAATTATCGTTATAATACTTCAGGTGAATCAGGTAAGTAGAGGCATAATCCTTTACTAGGAATTGTGAGAAGGAGAGGCTTAAGAAATATCTTTGTCTGAAATGTGGTAATGTCCCTGCTCCTATTCTTTCACAACATGCAGTATCTTAAGCCCTTTCACTTTAGACATCATTTTATCAAGCATGGGCATACAAAAGTTACGTGTCTGAGGCTGAGATTTCATTATTCCCTTAAGCCAATCCATGGGCCAGCCGTCATAAGAGGAGTCTTGGTCTGCCCACATTTGGCCGCACATTCCCTCTTCCCTTATGCCATACATTAGCACTGTTATAATTGGCGGGAGACGTGGATCAGAGGGCTGATCTTACTAAGACTTGGTTTTAGTCTTTTTTTTTTATTTTGAAGGAACGTGGGTACCAAGTTCCATATGGGACAACAGACAGTGCTCATTGCAAATAGTCAAACTGCGTACTGGGCTATGCCAGGATGAGTATGATCAGTAGATTGAGGAGGTTATTATTTCCCTCTGGTGCTGGTGAGTATTCCACACTTGGAATACTGTGTTCAGTGGCTGGGGGTCCCTGCTTCCTGAAGCACAGAGAGAAATTGGAGGGAGACTAGCAGAGGGCCCTTTGCTCAGAGTAGTTGAAGGAGCTGGGCTACTTTAGTCTGTTGATACGAAGATCCATAGCAGACTACAGATATTTGAAGGAGAGTTACAGACAGGATGGAGCCAAAGTCTTTTTGGTGGTGGTGGGTGATGCAACAAGGAAGAACGGCCACAAGCTGCAGACTGAGCGATTCAAATAGGATTCTATGAGGCTGATGCAGCACTGGAGCAGGCTGCCCACTGAGGCTGTGGAATCTCCATCCTTGGTGGCTTTCAGGACTTGAGTATCAAAGCCCCAGCTGAGCTGAACTTGTGTTCGTGACAGCTCTGCCCTCAGTGGGAGGCTGAAGTGGATGACCTCCAGAAGTCACTTAAAATGGACATTTCTCTCTTGCCATGAATGTTACTGTGAAGATGTGGCCTAAGACCTCTTATAACACATGGAAAAGGAATGGGTACTTACAAAAAGTGATTTTTTAATTTGTCTCATACTAACATAGGTTTCTAAGGCAGGTTAGGTGGCTGTTTCTTTCTGCTAATTGGTAAATCTTTTAAGACTAGATTTTGAACATTAATACTGAGACACCCAACCCTGGTGCGGTGCATCTCAGCCTAAACAATGTTATTTCATTGCTGTCGTTTGACCCCAGGACTGAAATATAAATTAGAAAATTTCCAAATTAGTAAAGGTGTTTAGTAAGATCTTTTCTACCAAGAAACTTCCTTACAGAGAAAAGAATTTAAAATAAGTTTCAAGAAATAGCTTCTTTATAGGATTTTAACATTTCTGAATTTCCATATAATGTAAACCTACTAATATTTGAGTGCGATGTGTATGCTTTATATGACTCTAATCTTGGAAATTTAGGAGATGCAATCTCCCAACAATTACCATAGAATGTACGGATAGAAGTAGACTTAACTATTTCTCTCTGTCTCTCCCTCTCACACATAGAGGCTCAGTGGAAAACAGTGCTCCGTACAACCTCCCTGTCATGTTGTTCGTGTATCTGGTAGAAGCGGTTGTGTTTTTATTTGTCACTCGATCTGTGCATGTCAAGCACAACAAAAAGGGTATCTAGTCCTCCCCCACAGTAGCAAACTACAGTGGGGAAATTCGTAACCCGAGACTTACTGGTGAATCATCCACAAAGTCTGCTTCTTACCAGTGCAGGAAGAGAGGCGCTGCTGTCAGTTCGAAAGGATTCCCAGCCTCTGGAAGGCATACACTGGTGAATCAAAACAAAATCCTCCCATGAGCTCACCCCGTGCATGCTGAAGTAGGGGAAGAAACACCTGCCTTGCCCATAAACACGGGACCTTAAACACTTGAAAGAAGTCCAAAAAAGCTGTGGTCTGGCAGGGATAGTGCTGACATCTAGCTAGCTTTTGGACAACTCTCTGGCGCCAGTCACAGCTGCAAGCCTTATTTTGCAGTCAGACCATCTACCCTGCTGCAGATTTGCAATATTGGCACTAATTTATGTTCGTGAGGAGAAGAGGGAAGCTAATAATTGGTACTGTGGAGTGGGGACCTTTGGAAGATGGTGTTTAGAGAGGCAACAAATGTCAGGCAGACTCTTCGGATCGTAACAAACCAGTGAAGCAGTTGTTAGCAGGATGTAGAGTATCAGCGAAAACTCAGAAGTTCAGACACCAAGTCTCAGCTTGTTCTTCCTTATCAATCAGGATAATAAACTGCACACAGACAGGCAGTTCCCCTCAGTAAAACCTCAGAAAGTCTTTGAATTAAAAGTGAAAAAAAAAAAAAATCCTCTCAGCTGCTTCCTCTGCACTTCAGATCATGGCAAGTGCATTTTTCATCCAGCAGTGAAAGAAACAGGCCTGTGTTATCTGAGACTAGGCTTTTCATGTTTTTCACTGGGGGTTTTCCTCGAGCTTGCCGTTGGGGTGTTGTTTTCAGTTTGTCAGATCTGCTGGGGATGCTAGTGAGTCTATCAATAGACAATTAGACTACGTATTTCATGGTGCTGAACTGCATCAAAATTAATTCCTCTCTATCATGCAACTTTATGCTGTTTTAAAAGTTGTGATCCACCTATCAGCAGCAGAGTTGCCCAGATAAACATATTTTTTTTCTCATTCCTTTCCCTCGTGCGCGCTGCAACCTCTGGCAGTAGTAAAAACCCAATTATTAACAGTTTTAAAATATATGAAAGATGTAGAGTCTGTAGCATTACAACAGTAGGTTATTGTGAGGCAGCCTCTTATCTGTATGGAGACCGTACCTCTAAATAACCGACGATGTCACAGTGGCACTATAAAGGTCACTCTACTCAGTGTATGTGTTTCACATTCTTTGTTTCCGGGTTTTTTTACCTTTGAGTCAAGATCACAGCTGAATCTCCTATTTGTCATTCAAAGACGGAGATAATTTCAGCAAGCAAGAGCTGGATTTATATATAGCCGAGCATGTTAAACTGCTTTTTGTACTGGATTTATATAAAAACATATATGTGCGCACGTGTTTGTGTGCCTACATACATATATATATATATTTGTTTCAGCATACTG
>VZSC01002758.1:114866-150174 GCA_013398225.1 Steatornis caripensis | reverse complement strand
TGTTTCCGGGTTTTTTTACCTTTGAGTCAAGATCACAGCTGAATCTCCTATTTGTCATTCAAAGACGGAGATAATTTCAGCAAGCGAGAGCTGGATTTATATATAGCCAAGCATGTTAAACTGCTTATTGTACTGGATTTATATAAAAACATATATGCGCGCACATGTCTGTGTGCCTACATACATATATATATATATATTTGTTTCAGCATACTTGTTGCTGGTAGAGATGTAATTTTTCAGCCTAGTGTTAAAATGGAGTATTCAGAGATTTGTGATTTAAAATATACTGTGCTAACTTGTTCTAGTAGGACTTTTTCCAGTGGCTCGGAGTTACCTGCCAACTTGATTACATTCCCTGTGATTTCGATTGATTCTGGTATTTGGATTCTAAACAATAGCTTTGTTCTACAGCTTGATACCAACACCTGAAGCAGCTCAATCTCAAGGGATACTTTAAAATATTTCCTCCATATGTGTATGTATTTGGACATTATGCAAAATAATTTTTAAGACAGCCAACTTCCAAATAGTGGTGTGTGAATAAAATAGTAATTGTACATTTAGAGACCGTCTGTTTGTTATGATGAAGTTTTAGTTCCTTCATTTTTGTACCTGACTACTTTGCAGAGTATAACTGCACATTTACATTGACCCTTTGACTTACTCCTCTTGCCTGGGAGGACTTGGAAGTCTTTTATGAGAAAGGAATACAGCAACTCTGTCACAGTTGCTGTTTGCTACCTCCAATACTAAAATATTAGGAGGCTTCAACTTTTTATTTGAATGACTGTTGTCACTGCAGTATTGCACACCTACAAATACAAAAAAGTCACGTGGAAGCAGAAAGTCCTGCTACATGAATGCATGCAACAGGAGTCTACGAAGGTGACAGTTAAGTAACTAGTAAATAGACACTTGCATAGTTCTATTTTAAAATTCTTCTGTCAAAATTTTTTTTTTGAAAGTTATATTGCAGCTGTTAAAAAATGAATACTGAAAATAGAATTGCATTTTTCTTGCTAACTTTAGTTCTGTAAGGTTTGTTATCTTTGGATGTAATTATAACAGATATAAACCAAGAAATTGTAATTTGTCTCTTTTTCTTTGCAGAATCACAGTGTACACTCTGTGGGGAGCCTGAAGGTGAGCATGCTTTCCTCTTAATATCTTTCAAAGCAGCTAGAGGTGAACACTTGACTCAAACGATACACGTGTACAATAGATTGGAAATGGTATCTGAATTATGAGAACCAATGAAAGACATTCTTCCCTATGTTAGATACCGAAAATGAATTGAATTAAGCTGCGTAAAGCACAGTACATGCTCCAGGCAGGAAATATCTTAAAGGACAAATATTCCATTAAAGCAAAAATTGAAATATTTTCTTCTGCTTCTTTAGTGTATTTGTCAAACTAATTTGGGGTAAGAGAGAGTGTGAAAAGACATTTAAGGACATCAGATTGGACATAAAAGGGAAATGAGAAAATGTTTTTATATTTGATATTACATTTGCAGAGAACTGTGAGAGGCTAACAGTTTTTAGCAGGTGAAGTGAACAAATATTGCTTCTGAAATAAAGATAATTAAGCAATAACTGTTATGCAGTGCAAATACATGCCCACGTGAGTGCATTTGGTGGGTTTGTTTTGTTTGGTTGTTTTCTAAGTGACTAATTAAATGCCAAGGTGAGACCCACAATTTACCTAAATGAACACTGAAGTAATGAGATTATGATTTTTAAAGCAGGCCATTATTGAGGAAAATGTCTCTAATTTATGGATTTATTAACATTGGTACTGTTATAAAGGAAATGTCAAAAAACTGATCTTAGTTTCAAATCAACCATTTGGAGTCTTTCTAAGACACATAGTCCAAAATAGCAAATGTAAATGCCACAGCAAAGTATGTTAATTAAAAAATAAAACTACAGATTCTAGACTGTTCCTGAGGACATTCAGATTTATATCTTGAATTGTTTCTGAAAAACAATTTAAAATTTTAATGGCTTATAAATTTAGGGGGGAGAAGTTATTAAGAGATGAAGCCTGGAAGTGAAAGGCTTTGAGAACTTGCAGCTAATGAAATCACTCAATAAATTAAGCATTAATTATCTGCTGCTTCTTTGTTATCTACTGAAAAATAGTTCTAGAGATTTGTTTTGACTTTGCATTCTTTAATAAACAGTCAATTCTTGATTTGTTCATTTTCTTTGTCCTTTATTTGATAAATTTATAATAGCACAGATACGCATATGAAAAGGAAAAATAAAACAGGTGTTTGCCTTTAATGAGATATTCCTTTCGTAATACGATTGTCCAACTTTAAAGTTATGCATTGGATTAGTTCTGTTTTATTATATGCTATGCCTGCTTTATAACAATAATTCTCCTTTCTTTTCATTACTGCTCTTCCATGCCTATTCAGCTTTGCAAATTTTAATAAATGTGCATGGACTTTGTAAAAAGGGAATTCCAAAAAGAATCGGTAATAAAAATGTTTAACACTGATATGACTAAAAACCCACAATCAAAAGATAATTATATGTATTGCCGTAGGAACAATCCTCAAGAACATAATGTTCAGTTTTTAGCTGAGCAGAAACGAACTTTCCCAGGAGTGAATGTCTCCTGGATCACCATACTGTCCCCTCAAATACAGTATTACTGGAATGCTAATTTTTCATTATCTGCCTCAATTTTAGAACTACTGACATTAATTTCAGCTTACGTTAGTGACAAGACTTAGAATCTTAAGTTTTTTCCTTGCCAGATTGGCACAATTTCTGATCTAATATGTGATTTTGTGATGAAGAAATAGTTGCTCAATAGATATGACTTTAGTTTTTAGAAGGGCATTCAAAAAGGAGCTTCATGTCTTTGTTGTGTAAATTGAAACTAAAAAGCCAACAACTCAAACCTCAAAAAATATAATTTTCCTCTGAAACATTCTGTAAGTTTTGTTATGGTTTCATAGTAAACTAATTGAGTTAATTAGAAAACTAGAGAAGAACCAGAAAAATCAACTTTTTGCTATGTTTTATTTGGAATTTCTGACTTTTCTCTGTAGCCTTCTTCAGAAATTTGAGATACTCTGTGGCTTGTAGTTTGCATTTTTGGTATCTGAGGGAAATTCAAAGAATGGTATTTGCCTTCAGGTTCCTTTTTTCCTCCCCTTTTCAGAAAAAAAATCAAAGTTTACCAAGTACATGAATGTACTTTACTATTTTAAGATGAATTTGCAAAATAGTAGGACAGGTACACCATGGTGTAGGCCTCCTATATTTATTTCCAAAGTGGTAAGCAGACTCGTTCATGAAATAGTAGATGTGGAGAAATCTCCCTGACTTTGGAGAGAGAAAGACACACAGTGTCTTACTACTTCTGAGTTCCTCTGCAGCTGTTTATGCCATTTATTGAAAAACCTATGGGCAGCTGGTGGTGAGTTTCTGACCAACATCATCTAGCTTCTATAAGAAAGCTTGCAGAGTGGAAACATATTGCAAGCCACAAATTCTCATTGTCAAATTGGTCAACTGTAGTCCTCATCCTTCTTGTGACAGTTCATCCTTTCTCTAACCATCACTCTCCTTTCACAACCAGCAGTTTGGTCCTGGATTACTGGTGTATCTAAGTGTAAGAGGAAATGACTGTGTTAAACAGAGCTCTTGGCTGGGGGCACTTTGCAAAGCTTTTAGTCGTTAGTGCTGCACTTCAGAAAGCAACTGCATTTATCTGCATAGATGTTGTTGCACAGGTGTGGGACAATGTTGGTGCATGTTTTATAGAGAGAAAAAATAGCAGACATGGGAGGGAGATATACGTTATCAGAGTACAGATTTCACGTTTCAGTGTTTCGCCTGTGGAATTTGTGGGTCCGTAGATAAATGTGTGTCATATTGTCCTCCTTTGCAGCCCATCTAAAGAGAACGAGTTGGACAACACTGAGGTCTCTCTTTGAGAATCAGTCTTTTGTATAAGCCGCAAAGGCTTGTGTGTTCTGTGTGAAAAATCGTGGGTTTACTCTGTTATTGATAAGCACGTCAGCCACTATTCCTGTCAGTGTGAGATGCTGAAGACCAGGAGGCCTGTTTTATACTGGGAGAATACTAGAGTTGCAGAAGGCAGAGCTACTGATCTAGTAAATCTCATTAGCGTAGTTACTTCAGGCTGCTCCATCTTCTGGAAATGCAAGTGCAACAATGATGTGTTTTCAGACAGATGACAACAGTCGCCACTGCGGAAGTGATCTGCAGTTGACAGATTATGTTGTCATGGTAAACACTGTTGGGTTGGTTTTGGTTTTGGTTTTCCTGCCCAGATTTTACGTGAGGATAGCATGTTACAGACGCATGTCTCGCTCAGTCTTTGTGGCAGCCAACTTACTCTGTTAGAAAGACAGGTGTAGTAACCAGAATTTTCAGGAACAGTTATCCCCATTAATGCTCAAGCAGATGTTTCTGTTCTTTCTAACTCCTGGCAGTTGTTCAGATAAGTTTTTAAAGGATTATATTAACGAATGTAGTTTTCTATATTACAAAGCAGCAAACAAGTAAGTTTGGTGGCAGCTAAGATTTCAGCAGACAGCTCCCTCTTCTTTTGCCTATGCAAATGGAAGTTTTTCGTCCAAGATTTTTAATATCCTTCACAACTCCAGTAGTGGCTTACTGTTTCTATCTATTACTTTTGCCTCTGTACTTTACGATTATTCTGTTTCCTTCTTAAAGATAAATGGGCAGTCCTGTACAATAACGGGATTTTTCAACTTTTTAAAAAATAGATACCTCTACACATTCTTTGACAGCGCAAGCTTTATCTGAACACACATAACTGGAAAATGTGGTGTTAAAAAAGAATACCACTGAATTGGGCTGTTTCTAGTGAAGTTTGAGAAGAATTAATACAAGGTCCGGCTCTGTGCAGCAGTTCAGTCTATAGCCTATTTCAACAGGAGAAAATAAAGATATAAGTTGTTTCAGGAAGCTCATTAGCCACTGGAAGCTATAGATTAATGGATCCAGGTAAAACATCATTCTACGCTCTGCTTCTCCTTAGACACTTCTCTCTTAAAACTAGGGAGAGCATGGAAAAACACATTTCTCCGAGTATCTGCTACTGATGGTTACGGAGGATGGAACACTAGGAACACTGGCCTTTGATCTGACCCTCTGTTGATGGTCTTATGAGTTTGTTGGGTTCTTGCCAGTTTGAGATAAAAAACAGTGAGGATGTGTAGAATTTTGTTTGGACATCCATGGGAGGGAAAACCCAGGTTACCTTTGCTATAGGTCTTAAGCTTTCTCAGATGTTACTGTGATGCTGATAGTAATTTCCAATTTATTTAGAAGCATTCCATGATTAAAATAAGCTTCTCTGTGTAGAAGTTCCTGATGTGTTATGAGAGTGGTAGAATATGCTGAGCAATTATCCAAAGACTGTGGAGTAGGTAATAGGCAGTTCTACCTCTTGTTCACTCTGTTATCTGGTACCTTTTATCTTGCAGTCTGCGTACAGACTGTAGTATTCATATCTTGTTCTGCTAGAGGTGTTAAGTGGCAAATGTCCTTTCAATTCCATAGCATTTACTAATCAAGTCTGTCTCACCATGCATTGTAAAAATACCAATATAAACAAAGGCTATGAGTAACAATACTTCTCTACTTTGCTGGAATCTATATTAACTTCAACATCATAGAAAGAAGACTCAAGTTTCATTATGAACGGTTCAGTGAAGACCTCTGGTTAGGATAATAGTTAAAGAAAACAAGCAGAATATGAATATTTGTAAGGAATGAGATGGAGAGTAGAATGCAGTACATTAAAACACCACTTGTGCATACTAGAACTACTCTAGCCTGAACTACTGAGTTGAATCTTTGCTTCCCACCACTACCAGAAATGAATATAGCAAAGAGTTTAGGAATCTAGACATATATTTAGTAAACTTGTGAAGATGCACAAGGAGCAATCCCACATGAATGAATATTGAGATGATTTGCTCCGTGTAATTTAGAGAAGGTATCAATAAAAAAAACAAAATACATTTACTGCACTTTCCTAATACTGTAGTAAACGATGCATCCCATTTTTCATGGGATCGTGGAAACCATGCATTCCAGTTCCATAATATATCCAGATCAAATAAATATGCAAAAACAGAACAAGTATAATTGAGAAGAGCAAATACGGTTGTGGAACCTGCTGTGACAATGAGGTTTCTAAGATTGACTGCAAATTCTATTAGCACTGGATGTTTCAGTGAACAGTAAGAATGTTGTGACAGATTTGGGATAGAGGGAAGTCCAGTTGTTATCAACATGTTTTTTTAGAAACAGAAAAACAACCTGTCTTTTAAATAGATTAAGGAGGTACACCCCCTAGGTGTAGGTTATTATAAATAATTTCTTAATCTTTGTTTTTTATTAGCTTTTCAGTTACTGTAGTAAGAAACTGAATACCCTGCTGGGCAAACCTTTGGCTTTGTCTGCTGTGGAAATTCTCGTATTCCTTCTGCAGAGGCCCTGAGAGTTTCTAAGAGTCAACCTCCGAAGAATGAACTGCAAATATTCTCCCTTTCCTACCTCATCTAGATGACTGGGTCTTTTTAGGTATATTCATGCAGCGGGGCAACTGTAGATCAAAAAAATACGTATTGGGGTGCATTAGAACTTACTGCAATTATGTCAACTTGAGTGGACCTTTCCATTTGAAGCATACAACGGCACTCAGAGAGATAGCATACAGAAATGTCTTGCTCTGACATGAGATGTAGAATCATAGAATCGTTTAGGTTGGAAGAGACCCTTCAGATCATTAAGTCCAACCGTTAACCAAACGCTACCAAGTCCAGCACTGAGACAGTCTTCGCACACACCGCAGAACCAGACCAGTACTGTGCCACATGTATTGCACACGGTGTATACAATATATGAAAAAACGGTGACATCAGTGCAGAGAGATTATTATATTCTTCATATCTTTATGACCGGTGGCAGATAGAATGGGGATCTTGCAGATTGTCTCCAGTTTAGAGGAACTAACAATGAAGTTAGGATTGTTTAAAGGTCTTTTGTATGCTTGCAAAGAATGATGAAGTTCTGGTAGAAAGATTCAAAGAGCAGGAGAAATTTTCTTTGCCCTCAAATAACCATCTTTTTCACACCTAGCCTGATAGACTCAAAAAAAGTTTTCGCAGACTTCTCTTAAGGTCACAGAATTTACCTGTACTGGAAAAGTCTGCCATACACTTTCTGGTGCTTTCACTACTTTTTCTCCTGTATGCACTTTCCTTCAACAGTTTTTCCTAAGAATTTGTCCAGGTAGTTCAGGGTCTTCCTTAGTGTCTCAGATCTCTTTTGGTGTGTGGTATGCACGTACAGTTTGAATTAAGTTCACTCATTATTTTTTGCGAGTAACTGGCACCAGAAGTGGTTGGTCATTGTTAGACTTGCTGAGTTCAAGCTTGTTATAGCAACCTTAGAACAGTGACTTTCTATTAATTAATAAAATAAATGTTCCGTGTAAAAGGAGAGTTTAGATGAGATGTATTTCTTGATGTATCTAAAAGTGAACATTGTTTTATTTCCTATGCTGGTTCTTTTGTTAAGTTAAACAGTTAATAGTTCAAACAGCCAATGCATAGATACTGCATGATTCCAAATGTCAGAAGACTGAGAATCTTCTGACAATTATATATTATCTGACAACAAATCCAAGTGTCAAAAGATTAAGATTGTTTTTTACTGTCGATTTACATTTTCAAGCTACGATGCCAACATTATTAGTGTTTCTCTGAGAAGAAATGAGTTTGTGCAAAATTTTTAGCAAAGTTACAAGAATGCTAGAGTATGTAACTCATTTACCCGTACAGAACTTTATGTTAATTAAAAATAGAATAATTTTTAATGTGAGTGAAAGCTGAGGATGGATTTAATTGATTATTTTTTTTGGTAAAAGAACCTTTTGGTTATTTTGAAATCAAAACAAATGGTACTGTTGAATTTTTTGTATATCCTCATAAGACGCGTAAAATATTCAGTAGAATTTGGGAAATACAAGAAATATAAATAAATAATTGACAGTAACAAATAAACCCTCTTGCTTTCCTTGACGATAAAAAATGGCTTTTTCAGATACGTCAATTTTACGGTGGTGAATTTATTTCAGTTACTACCAGCTTTGGTGCCCTCTGTGCTCTGATTGGTACTAGTGTGTTGGTATTTGGTGGGAAATGTGTCTGGGGTTTTGTTTGCTTTTTTTTGGTTAAAATAAAGAATCCAGACAGTAGCTAGTTCAGAAAAATACCTTAATATTGACAATATGTCTTAATATTGATGATGTTCCATCTGGGTAGTTCTTGCTCTGAATATAAACATTTCCCTTAGTATCTAGTGAGAAACTATTACAGGCATATTAATAACTCCAGAGAATTTTGCTAATCAAAGTTTGGCTAATCTTAACATTTAGTAATCCACACTGAAAACTGATGGGTTTACCACTGTAAGCATTGACTTTCAAGAGTCCTCTGGTCTTAACCTTTTTATACTTATGCTGTATTTACTAGACCAACAGTTATGAGTAACAAAATTTGAAGTTCCCTAAGGAAGCAAAGTACGTTTCGCAATACATAATCCTGACATTTTTAAGGAAACAGTGACACATAATAAAGTCTACTTTGTCTAGTTTTAATATTGATTCTTTTCCCGCTAATTATAAAAAAATTGCAGTTGTTTGTTCAAATCAGAAAGTTTCTTGTTCTGTATATGCGCCACTGAAACAGTTAAATATATTATTATTCCTGCTGTCAACATAATAGTAGTTCATAATTAATACCTGAAGTGATTGACATAACGCTGACTTTATTCAGTCCTGTATGAAAAATTTTATGTAAATACAAGGACAAGGTCTTTGATCTTTCTGCTCTGATCCATTTATATGCCAGCACCTTGGTTTTCAGGAATAGTCACATTTGTGTGCCTGCGTGAACTTCCTTGCTAACATTTAAATAATAGATTCTGGTAAAATCACTGGTAGTATGAAACTTCCTCCTGATGTGAGTATTGTTAATATACCTTTCTCTTTTTTTTTAACACTTTAACTACTGCTCCTAAAGTGAAGTGATTTGATTTTTCATCTTCATGGAAACTTTTCCAAGTTGCATAGAAATGTATTGCTATCATTCTCCATTGTGTCGTCTGTAAATATTCCCCCTTTTTTTACTCTTAGATCAAAAGGAAATACGCACTTTACAGTAGATATTTTTTAAAATAAAATAAAATAACCTGCAAAACTTGGAGAGTGTATGAACGTAAATATTTTTAAATCTCTTTCTCACTGGGCTAGTATGATTTATTTTACTCATTAAACTCTTTAGGATAACAAGTTACGGTATATTCACAATGTCCATTATTCTTGAGCTATGCTGGGTTTTATATAAAGTGAA
Organism: Steatornis caripensis; assembly: GCA_013398225.1. NCBI lineage: Eukaryota > Metazoa > Chordata > Aves > Caprimulgiformes > Steatornithidae > Steatornis > Steatornis caripensis. The sequence goes on along the minus strand of VZSC01002758.1, from coordinate 140,732 downwards.
GAGATGAGATGTGTATCATGATTTTAGCAAAGAGTTATAGTATGTTTTTATTCAAACAATATCAAAGCAAACAACTTCAAGCAGAATGATTTATACTTCTGTACCTGTTGATTATTTTCCATCAGCTTTCATCACAACTTCAGTGACTAGAATCATCACACAGCTTTCAAAATATTAAAGCCAACATTTGTCTGTAATAATATGTGACAAAGAAATAGCTTTGAATATGTGGTTGGAAATACTTTTTTTATCTGCTGACTGACTGTCCATGAAAATGGTGAATAATAAGATGGCAGCAACTGTGTTAATAACAATTAGCTTGTGCGCCTGAATGTTAAGCAAGCTCTTCAGTGCTTGTCTCTGAAAAATATTTCTGAAAAATCTTGACATGGTTTTGTTCAGTTACTTGAAGACTTGATTTCCAGGTGCGTCAAGAGGCAGCATGTCCTCCACAGTGAAGGTCCTACCCCAGTGCTGGTTTTACAGGTTTTAACCTCATACTATATAACTGAAACTTGGGTCGGTGGGTTCTTTTCCCACAACTTACTTTTCTCAGTGGTACAAATCAACTACCGCTGCCTCAGCAGGCTTAGTAAAAGGCAAATAGTAAACTGGTATGTTAATGCCACACAAAAGTCACGGTTCAGTCTTTATTTGTTTTACTTAACATAACCCTTGAAATGATAATGGGATGAATGTATTCTGTCAGATAGGGCTTCAGACATGGTGCAATGAGTTACTTGGAAGAAAAAGAGATTTTTTTTTCACGTTTTAGAATGGACTTGGAGTGTTAGAAAGTTTGAATGTTGAACTCACTTTCACCAATGTCTGTTATCAGCCTTCTTTATGAGATGAAATAAGTATTAAAACATGGAAATAATTTCTCTTTCAGCATATGTGGAGACAGTAACCTCTTGGGGTTTTTTATTTTTGTTGAATTTTCATTATGCCATTACATTTTTTGTTTCTCAAGTGTGTCATGACAGTGTCCTTTTTAAGAACTGAATGTCTATAAATCAGAATCCATTCTGAAAAGAAATTTCTTAAAGTACTTCTTAGCTAACATGAAATAGTTACAGCATTGAGATAATTCCATCTCAACAGGCTTTGTGCTTTAAGAAGAGAATCCAATACTAGCGTCAGAACCACATTCCTCGTGTACATTACTGTAAGTTATGGATTTCATGAACTGAAATAAGACTCTGTCATAATGGCACCATGGAGATGTTATTTTTGTTTTTTCCTCAGTAATCTTCAGTTCATCATCTTGATATAGAAGAAAACTAGTTCCCTTACTGGCGGAGAACATGTGGGTGTTTTCTTCTTGCCTTGGTTTTCCTTTGTATTTACTGTATATAAACGGCTTTAAAAATAGCTTTGTGCTAGACACAGTGATTTTCACTTTTCTAGCAGTGGTGGAGCAGCTGATTAAGTGATTGTTTAACCACTTCAGTATTTACCTTGTGTCACAGAAACAGCGCAGAGGAGCTGGAGGATATTCCTGAAGCTGAGACAAAATATTGTACTTTTTTTGGTCTGTGCTAGCATGCTAGACACTTTAAGATCAAAAACCGTCCATGCAGTTCGAATTCTGGCCTTTTCTTCTGTTAGCTAAATCTGATTCTTGACAACCGTAAGGTTTAAGTGCGGGTTATGTTTTCTAGCTAAACAGCTGTTGAGTTTAAGCCCAGCTTGGGAGAGGATTTCTTGGAATGATTTATTTCATATTGTAAAAATGCTAATAGAGAAGAACATGTTATGACTGTCTCTGCCACGAGAAATTTTGTGGAGGCATCGATATGTAATTTAGGAATTCCGCTTGATACCAGAGGTTCTCTGTCTGTAAAAGTTTGGTCTGAGTGCGCTATGTTTTAAATACAGGGCTTGATTATACTCTGTATTACTGAATGTCTTCATATTGATCTAAAACCTAAAAAAGGTAACAGAAGAAATTCTTGCTTCAGACACAAGACTAACAGTGGAGGGCTGCTGAACTTCAACAACCATCCCTGCTGATCGCTAGGTCTTCTGATCAAAGTACACTTAACATTTGTGTCCAAATAACTAGCGTTCTGTATCAAACTAAGTTATCCTCACAGCTGAAAATGAGATTACCCATTAACGCTTGATGAGTTATATCTTCAGTTGAATCTTCAGAAACAACAAACCCTAGAGACATAAATTCAGTACTTATAATTAAAGAGATAGTAATGTTCCATATTGTATTTTGGGACACTGCTACAGATCAATTTATTAAATATATTAAATATTAATGCGATATTTTAATATGTTATTAACATAGCATATTAATACATTAAATAATATATTATTTTAGCCCCCCCCAAAAGAAAGTATTACTCTCACTCTATATGGCTTTCAGTGTATCTTTTTTGTCAGAAAGTATTTCTCCAGAAAAACCTTCTGCCGGAGAATTAAGTGGTTCCAATTGAGAATTTAAAAAAAAAAAAAATCAACATTTGGATTACTTTTAAGCTTTAAAAGCTGTGATAGTAAAGAGTGCAATTAAACACTGCAATTTATTTCTGAAAGATACGTAAGAATCCCAAGTAAGGACATTTTTGTGGATTTATAGCCTGTTTTATTAACAAGGGTTCTTTCACTTTGGTTTTTTTTTTAAATGCAGTAAAAGGTCGGTGTCACATTTTAAGCTGTTGTGAATTGGCAGAGATCACATCACACAGTGCTGTGCCATTCCATAGGCAGCAGTGTGGCCATAGTAATAGAAGGCTCTGAGGCAGATCCTGACACGTATAGCTAGTTTTAAATACTCAATGCGTACACTCTGGTCAGGATGTTTATGCTTGTTTTGTAGCGATGGGTTGGTTACTAAATTATAAATTTCAAATAACATCTCGTGTGTTTTCCTTGAGTTCACAGAGAGCTGCTTAATAAGCTGTATGGTCTAAAAATGGATCAAATGTACAGTGAAGCCAAAAGGAGTTTATGAAGTGAAAGTGACACTATTTAGCAGAAGCAACACTTCATTGTAATTTGAAGAAAAGAATGATAATTGTTTTCACACTAAGATGTGGGAGCACAGCAGGGCAATTCCAAGAAGTGCTAGGATCTTCCTCTCTTACTAGCTTAGGAAGAGAGAAATGCAGTGTAAGTATTCACAGCTCTGATGTTCTCTTCAACTCACCAATTCTTTATAGAACATTTTTCAGTCTGTGGTAAACATCTCTCCTGTCTCACCTTCGATTTAGAGCCCTAAATCCCCACACCATTCTTCTTTCTGTTTCCTTGCAGCATAATGTGTCATACTCTATCTACTGTTAATCTATGCGCAGTGGAGGATTTTGTTTCTTGTTTGAACAAGTAATACATCGATTAATAAATGCTGCATAATTTATTGGAGAAGTAATTGCTCATACAGTGATGTTAAGCTTCCGAGCAGTACTGAGCTTTTGGCAAGCTTCTTTCTGGATGTAATTTCTGGTGGAATAACATCGATAGAGCACCTCTCCTCACTTTATAAATAATTGTAATTAATACTAATTTTATAGAGGTGAATCAAAATTTCAGTTTGAGGTTCATTTTGGAAGGAAAGGTCAGACTTGTTGAAAGCTTTTCATGGAAATGTAGGAATTCAGATGACAATGTGCTCACTAATATTTCATAAAATAAATATACTCAGTAGCTGATTGAGAAGCTTGCCTTCAGAAGATGTGAGACACCGTTCAGTCCCGACTCCAGTTAGTTCAGAAGAGGGACACTGAAGATGAGAGTCCATTTTCCAGATGAATGACCTGGTCTGGATTATAGGCTAATGTAGAACGGGTCTCCAGTGGCGTATGTAATCATTCTTTCTTTGAGACAGTGTATGATTGTTTATCCGTAAAGGTACAAGACAAGTAGATAAACACATTAACCACGAGTGGAAGCAAAATTCAGCCACCTCTTATGGTTCTGTTTATAAGGAATAGAAGTGAAATAAAGGAAGTGCATGGAGACAACAGCTCTGTTCAATGCATTATTCCATTTTCATAACTTCAGTTTGTTTGGTATTTCCTATGAATCATATTTTCCAGTTTAAGAAAAGTAAAGCATGGCCTCTTGGTATATACCTCAACATGTTTAAGAGACATTTGTAGGAACATCACATTTTTGAGAGATCATGCGCTGGGTTACCAGGCCTAACATCTCACTATTTACGAAGACAATTTTACCAAGTGTTATTTGGAACAATAAAAGGAGAAGCTTGTGATGCTAGTTGCCAGTAGGTTTCTGGATGAAGTTTATGATGCTGACGTCAACCTGTCTGGTTTGGATTCTTTTTATTGACAGACGGCTTCCTTTTGAGTGTGACACTGAATCCACTGCACACGCTGAGGTGCTTGAATTTAGAGCCCTGGCTAAAGCAATGGGACGGCTGCCGCACTAGCCCTACTCTGTCCTACCTTCATCAGCTACCAAGGGTTAATTTCAAACCGAGTCTAAAACAAATGGCTTCCTACAATGACTGACTAATCTGAGTCTGGCCATGTAATGTGTGATTTTTGTGTTTTCAGTGTATATGAGAAGCAAAAAGACAAAATAATACTTTGTTCTTCAACTTGTTTTGGGTACCCTCAAGTCAATTTGTGTCTCTTACCATTTTACTGCGCTGAGTGGTGAAACAGCCTTGATCCTCTAAATGCATCTGGATGTTTATATCAAGTAACAAAGGCAAGCTCAAGGGCTGCTGTCTCAGTGCAGATCAAAGCTTCACCGAGTGGGCTGTTTTTCAGTTTTGTTTTTTTAATGAGGGAAAAAAAAAGATGTTAATGTAAAGAAGTCAAATTTGTAATTAAGCATATAGCAGGATTTAAACATAATCCTGAAACAGAACATCTCAGTTTCTAGTTAAGCTTGTTATCCAAATCCGTTTCTGTCCTTTGTCTCTTTTCTCAAACTGATGCACAAGAGAAGGCTGACTAAACTGGTCTGCAAATTCTTTCCCTCTGTTCTTTCCTGTCTATCTTATTTCTACCAAGTAGACTTTCTAAAAGTGTAAATCAAATAATTAAATGTTAGCACTCGTGATTATTTTGATTACTAGGGTTTTTTTCCAGAACTGTGTACTTAAGAAATAAGATAACTGGATGGGTGGACAGAGAGGAAACTTGCTACAATAATAATAATAATAATAATAAATTAAGACCGTATGTAGTTCCTATTTCTCTTACAGGAAAGTATTAAACATTTTGAGAAGTCCTTCTAATCATCCTCTACTTCTACCGCCTCTTCTCCCTACATGTCCATGACCTACAGTCATAACAACACAAGTGTCATACACTAGTAAGTATGATGCTTGACAGAATTGCCCTGGAGGTTCAATTACTTGGGTGTGTGATGATGAATGAGAACTGCCGCAGCTCTCAGATCTGCCACAGACTGGCAATTGTTTGATCAACTGTGGCATCCCTATTAAAGCTCTGGTGAGACCGAAGCCTTTCAGTAGTTACAGAATACAGGCATGTCAGAGCTTTGGCTGTTCCCAAAGCACAGTAATGCTCTGAAGATAGAAAAAAACCTCATTTGCAGAATTGCAGTTGCTATGCTCTGTGTCTGGAATGCATATAACCCTAAAACAAATATTTCAGTAGCTGAGGATGAGCAAACTACATATTGACATCTTTACTAGAAGACGGTGAAATAGTCGATTATTGGAGAAAATCCAGAACTGGAGAGGTTATTAAAAGAAAAACAAACCAGGATTAAGGAAGGAAGCATCACAGGAGCAGCAAAAATATTGCTGATGCAGGATTATGTAGAAGCTAGGCCTCTGAGTTAGTCAAAGGATTATTATCACAAGACACTTGTGCATTCTGCTGTTGACCTATGAGGCCATGGGGATGGTGACAGCAATCCTCTGGAAGATCTCAGGAGACATTCTGAAGTACGTGGTTGTCAGGCCTTGCACCAACAACAGCATATGCAATTTTACATATAAAATTCAGCTGTGAAATTGCTGGTTGGTGTCAACCAGCAGCCTAAGAAAAGTTAATACATTATTTGTTTGGGTGTCTGTGCAGCTGGTCAATCAAGCACATGCCTTGCCTTAAGCGGTCGACTATAAATATTTCATTATATTTCAATAATAATCATCCTAAGCCTGTGCTGACATGTTTTATTGAATTAGGTATATTTATTTGACAGCTGTGAAAAAAGAAAGGTTATTTGTTTGGTAGATCAATAGGACTGCCTCACCTAGCATTGAATTCCTGTTGAAAAGTAAGTATTGGCTAGGCTCATAATTGTCAAGTCAGCCTTAATTATCAAGAATGTAAAACTGACTACTACAGTGGAACAAAGTGAAATGGGATGGAAAAAGTAGGGGTTCAGGGCTATATTTTGGGAATTTCAAGGGTACATGTATGCATCTCTGCTGTATTTGCGTGATCAAGTTACCAAAAGTATAGAGCTGAAGTAAGGAATGGCTTCAAGAGATAAAACCCCAGCATATCTGAAATAGGACCTGTTTATGAAATACTTTCTGTATGCAAACCCGTATTTTAAAAGCCAACTTTCCATGAGAACACTGCTGCTGTTATTAACTGACAGTCAAGATGCTTACATCTGTGTTATCAAACAAGTGCATTTTCTGTATACAGCTATCCCATGATACCTCCAGCAGTTAACTCATGCACTGTAAACACAGAGAATGAAGTTTAATTTGCTGTTGAAGTAAGTCTCCTTTCAGGTGTCTTTGATGTTACAAAACCAGCCCAAGCCTGGTTTTCTTGCAAGAGGCATTGAGACAAAAGCATATATGTATTCAAAGTGAACACTTCCATCATTGTAATCAATTTTGAGGTGAATATGTTTAATGTAATTTATTTACTGTTTAATGTAAGACCTCTTTGGTGAGAAGTATGAACAGTTAATGACCTGCAGAACTCTTCTATGGAACTGTAAATTCTAAAAGCATTTTACCATTAATTGAATTCATTATGTCTTGAAACGTGGCATTCTGGGAATATTCTAGCGACTGATAATAAGTCTGCTTTCCGTACGTACACCAAATTCTTCTGTACCTACAGCTTCATACACTGTTTTCACTGTGAATCAATGTACTGCATGTGTAAGCGGTCGTAAGATAGATGGCCTTAGACTTAATAGTTTTAGTATAAAAAATTATATTCTCATATTAGATAAAAAACCCGTCACAGCTTTAACTATTAGATCACTTGCACATTTCAGCTATACGAGTATTTACTTTTTCCTGTAAAATGACAGTGAAATGTTTGGGGAAAAATATTTTGACCAGTTGTCCTACCACTTGCTCACAAGTGCTATTTTTTATTAGCTTAGATTTTTAGCAATTTTTTTAATTTATTTTTTGGTCAATCCAAGGGAAACATCAGGGCAAAGCATGTGCTCCTGCAAGGGGAACAGCTCAGGATGATCACATTTGTAATGTTAGTTGTGGATGAAGATTTTTTCATTTGTTTTCCATTTCACATACGTTTTGTACAGCCATCCATCATGTTGTTCTCCCTGTTCCTTTAGTCACATAAAGCAATTCCTAAAGAATGAGCTGCCTCTCATGAAAAAAGACATAAATGCTCTTTTTTTTTGTAATAAACTCCAAACCCCAACCTGTAGAATTCCTGGGGAGCAAGGCTGAGGAACTTTTTTTTTTGTTTGTTATTGATCTCTACAAGCATTCACAAACTTAGTCTTAAACTTGTTTCCAAAAAGTAGAGTATGTGTTGATTACTCAGCTGCTGCACAATTCACCAGTGTCAGAAGTAAGTGGACCAACTTGCTTTAAAATGCACAATATGATCGGTGACCCATAAATGAACCTTAATAGAATTCAAAAGAGTATTTTGTTCTGAATGTCTGGGGTAAAGATAAGGACTGAAAAAACATGTAAACCATGAGCACCATCCCTAGTAAGTCCTAGGTGGGTTATATATCTCAGCCACATACTGACAAGTAATACCATTTCTCCTCCAGCCTGTACACCCTTCATCTCTCACTGCTGTAGGCAATTCATCATTTTGCAGATATAGTTACTGTCCTCCTTTCTCCCTCAAGCATATTACCCAGCTCTTCTCTCTTTGTTGTCTTTTCTCATTCCTCAGCAACTTCAGACTTCCTCAGACTCACCTTCAAACCTTGTATGTCAAGTCTGCCTACAGCTTGGCTCACGCTTGGCCCTGCTGTGACTTGTTTACTTTTATTTAATTAAAATGCACCCATCCAGAACTCTGGGCGCATTACTGACTGCCCGCCGTGCAGAACCTTTAATTTCTGCAGTATTTTCACATTGCTTTCTCTCTATGCCTGGAACAACCTCCTTCAATTACAACAAGCAACCTAAAATTTCTCCTTCAGAACCACCTTTTGAATCCTTGCTGGGACTTAACTACCAAACCCATATTTTTACCTGGAATTTAACTTATTTCAGTCACTGAAGAAATAAACTACTGTGGCTAGGAAGGTTTATGCCAAGCTCAACTCTGAAGTCATTGTTTATCTGTGGTCTCTTTTTTTTCCTGGTGGTGTCAAGATTTTTGCGTTAGTGTCAGGAGAGTAGCTTCGCCACATGAACACTAATTCCTGTGCTGTGGCTGAACAAAACCAGTGTGTTGTCCTCTGTTATCTAAATAGCTTCCTGATGGGAAGATTTAGCAGACGGAAAAGTGTGTCTTCCTAAGTGAGCCACTGGTTAATGTTCACCAATTTTAAAAAAAAAAGAAAAAAAAAAAAGAAAAAGTTGTCTTTCTTAGATACAGCGCATTGGCTTTATTCTTAAGTGTCAAGAGCATTAATAGTACTCTGTCAAAAAAATGAATAATTCAAGCAATTAGGAACCTGAGTAAATAGAATTTGTTAACCTATTGGATGTGTTTGTTATTCAAGCAAATGAGCTTTCTTATCCCTCTTTATTTCTTTCCTTATTTCTCTTTCCATTTGCAGTTCTGTATTCGAAAGCTCTTTCTCATTTTTTCTTCCCACTCCATCCTGGTCCTACTCCTTCTCTCTGCATATTGCTCATGTATTCTTTTTTTTTGTTCAATGTTTTGCTTTTTTCGTACCCTTTAGCCATAATCTAACATCCTACACCTTACCCCCCAGTACAAGCAATGGAGAGAAATAACTGTGCTTCAAGTCTGCTCATCCCACCTTATTTTAAAGACCTCTGTAAGGTGAGATGAATCTTCACTGACTGTAGAAGCAAGGACAGAAGCAGATGTCACAGAAAACTGCAGGTATCAGCTCTTGGTCAGATGAATCCTACCCTCGGTAAATCCTCCACTTTTCTTTGAAATTGGCTCTTGGAATACCTGGATCATTTGATCCAGCAGTCAGTCAAGACCTGATACTGTCTGGATTGCCTGGTTCTGCCTCTGGAGCCACCACAGATACTTCGTATGCTCTCATTTTTGTGCTTAGAGTGGAGGAGAAGTTTCTTGCTTATACATTGCTGAGTGAAGAGAATTATCACTGCTGTTGGAAGCAGGGGTAGGTGGATTAGTACTTACAGGCATGCTAGGACCTTAACACAACACTTTGAATGTAATAACATGTCCATGGGAGGAAAAGCAGAGGTACTGCGCTTGATGCTTTGCTGCTACTGGTGCGTACTCGTTTGCTAGGCTTGTTACAGAACTGCTCATTTTTTTTCTTGAAACACCCACATTGTGCTTGATGCACTGCTGTTACTCAAGACTGCAACCAACCTTTCAGAAAAAAATGAGGAGAAAACAAAAAATCTTGAATCCCTTCAACTGTAGGTGCAGTTGCTTGGAAAAGACTTGGAGAGGAAAAGGGGCGTTGAGGCCAACACAACACTTAAGGAACTCGGTGACTGTCGGAAGATTCCCAGTTACAAAGCTGTTCTAGATATGCACCTTTAGAAAGGCTTTCTTGGAGTAAGACTGTGCGTACATTTCTAAAACTGTTTTCCTGCAGAACCATTTTTGAGAAATACCGTTTGTGCTTTGCCATTGTGATGTAAAAACATAGCTGTTACGGTATTTAGAATAAGATATTTATCAGAAAGCATTCTGCAGGTAAAAAAGATCTTGAGATACCTGAAGTCCTTATCTGCATTTTCAAATCTAAAGGGTGTTTTAGCTAAATATCTTTATTTCTTTTGTTAATCTAACTTTGGGTTAGGTTTCCATTTTTTAAATTTTCTTTTTCCCAATGATTGCTGCAAAAGATAAGTCAATATACCAGCTTGACTGTAAATAACTTATTTTTTTCTGTGCTTAGGGTTTCGTTATAATGTTTTACTGATTTTTAGTACACAAACCATTGTTCTGTCAGCTTCAAACTGTAATTCTGTATTTTTCTCTCTTTTTTGACGATAATTTCAGTCCTAGAAAATTAAGCATTACTGACCTTTGATTCTAAAGGTAGTTAAAATTGGTATAATACTCTGATGAGTATTATAGTCTCTGTTGAGAAAGATGATGCTATACAAATATAAATTTTTATTAATGTTTCTTTTGTCATGGAAGTCTTTGCAGCATGCTCTAGTCAGAAATGCTAAAAAATATTTAATTATTTTAATTTTCATTTCTTAATTTAGGAAGTCTTTAATTCATGATTGAAATATTTGGTTATCCTCATCATGCTTTCTTCGATATTTTTTTATAATGGGTGTCACATTTCTTCTGTTTATTCAAGTGTGACCTTTTTTTTTCTGGTTTTGAAATTTTTTTGTGGTCTTTTTAAAAAGAAAATTTTTATTACATTTTTGAAACCTGTGTGTGTGACTGAAGAAGAAATTTTAGTTTCCTCTAGGTTAGAGTATATTGTATATCCCATTCTGGTGATGTACAGCCTATAGAAAGCCAGCTAGTGCAATTAGATATGTGGATCAAACAAGGGAGACTTGTTTTTAGCAGTAAAGGTTGTGGTCTCGTGAAAGCTCAAATTGTCATCAATTCTACTCTATTTGGATTCTTTTTTTTCTTGTGTTGTAAATTAGCACAATTTCATTAAAATTATATCTGTCCTTTTTAGTGCATGTACTTTCATTTTGAGATTCAAAAACTTTGGTTTGATTTGTTCTTGACCTGCCAGAAAATAACAACTTTTTTCTCAAATGTTTTCTAATTATTTTGGTATTTCTGTTCAAGGGCTGATTAAAGCAATTCTAGAGAAACTGAAAGAATTTATTTCAGAAGCAAAAGATTCTTTTTGCTAAGCTGCCCTGTCCATTTCAGTCTTTGACTTGAGCAGTCTAGTCCCTAATATGCAAATCTAGCTGCTTCCAACTCCACTACCGCAGTAGATTCTGACATTCAAAAATACAGCAGCAAATCCACAGTACAAAAAAGGTTTGAATTTTTGAAACGGCACAGTATTTCATGTACTTCTGTATGTGTTTGCTCTGTCATCTTAGATTATATTTACCTTCACAAGGGCTTTACCACATGAACACAGTATTTCATTCCATTAAGTTACTCATCTCCATTATCTTTTCATCTGCAAATTCAGCTGGAAGTTTGACCAAAATAACAAAGCAAAAAATTATATTAGCTTTACAAGAAGGATAAGTAGCTTCCATTTAAGTCTCTTAAGATCTTAAAAAAATGGATTGGACTAAGTAAATAGAATAGGTTCTGAAATACATTTTTGTATGTAATTTAAAGTTTACATTAATATGTTCAATCATAAATTTCATTATTTCTAGCTCTATGAGATCACTCAAGTTTATTTCATTTTAATGTCTTCTTGCTGGATAAAGCTCAGTGGCAGTGTTTACACTGATCTGTCTTTGAGCATGAGTAAGACTCAAAATCTGCTAGACAGATCCACAGTGTGGATTGGATTAATTGTGTCTGTTGGTCTAGATGAGTTTCTTTGTTAACTAGTAACTCTTACTGCACTAGCAGTGCTAGTGACAGTGACAACCCTTTGACACTACAGCCTGGACATGCGCTTGAGTTGCTTTACTTCATACCATCATGAAGACCTTTTATGTTTCTTGGTCTACCTGAGTAGTCCAGAAAATGTATTTGTGCCAAAAGTGCATTCAAGATCATAGTCTTTTATTTTTCTCATAAATCTCAACGTAATATCCAGCCTAGTGTGAGACCGTGGTAATTAAACTCTATACTGAAAGCTATGATGTGCTTCACGGATCATTGGATATGCTAATTACCTTTTACTAGGACTGTCACCTGTATTTATGTTGTTGTAAGCAATGGAATAATTTCATGTACTTGCAAAACCAGTAGTGATGAAGGTATTGTAATTATCATTCATTTTTTTAAATAAAACATAAGAATCTGATACTTTTTTTCCTCCATACTTCAGCTGAATGAAGCCAAACATCTTGATCTAAGTAGGTCTGTTGAGTCTTCTATTCACTTAATAAAGTGTATTTGCAATGTATAATGTGTTTTCTATGGCAGTTGGCTTTTCATGACCTTTTACCTTTCTCTAAATAGGAACAAACCGTTCAAAGCTTGAATTGGATAAACTATTTTGTGTAATTCAATAGCTGCTGATAGATGGTTCATATTGCACAGGCTATGATGTACCTTTTCTGTGGCATGGTACAAGAGTACTAACTCAGTGTCATGAAAAAATAGAGTATCAATTGGATTGTAATAGTTTTGTCATTTACAACAATGATGTTCAGGATCTTCTTAAATTTTATATTAAATTTCATTTGTAATGTTTATTTACCTATTAGATGTAATCAGGTAAAACAGGCAATGGAGTAAATATGTGTGAACATCCAGTTCAAATGTAGCCAAATTCTTGTTTGTATCTTATCTGACAAATGTGACTTCCTTGTCTCACCTGATTTATAAAATAGAGGTAGAGTTAGGTTTTTTGCAAAATTAATACAGGAAAACGACAGGGAGATGTGGAAAGTTTCTTGTAAAGCAGGAGATTATACCTGTCTGACCTCTTTATTGAAATAAGCCAAAGTTTTATAAACAATGAAAATATTCTGTCAAATAGAAGTTAACACTATAGTATTTATCCCCTAAAAGACTTTGCAATTTCAAGATAAAAAATCAAGTTTCCAACTAAGAAATGTTATCTGTTGTAGGTGAAATTTTGACATTTTATCACACATCATGTAAGAAACAATTGTTTCTATAGAGGTTCCTGGTGCAAGCTATACCCAGATGGTTGGGTTTTTTTAGTTCTCTGTTGGGTTGCCAAAGAGTCAACTCCCAAAAACTGCCTAACAAAATCTGTTCCCAAATTCTGAGTGAGCTCACTGAGGATGCAGATAACAAAAAATGACAAAGAGGAACTTTGCTCTGAGCAAACTAATGCCTTTTAGTAGAAAAAAATAAAAAGACAATAAAGGTACATGTGATCATATTCTGATTCCCTGTTTGTCTCCTTCAAAAAGCCATATTAGAAATCACAAAGCTCTTATATTTTTTTCCCCTGCAGCACCGTAACAGCTTAACTCAGTTGTGCCTCTGGAAGCTGTAGGTGTTCTTCAGCGCTCAGAGGTGTGCAGATTGTTTATCTGTTCAAATGCAAGGCAATGATTGCAGCAACAATGCAAATTTTGAATCGGGGTAAAACTATTTATGTAAGCACTCCCTTAAGAGTAGCAATATGTCTTCAGGAGGACATAATTTAAAAATGAAATCCCACTTTATTCATCTTAAAAGAAATGTCTCTGGTGATTTCCCTGGGAGCAATGATAACCTTTAGGTTGTAGCTACACTAAATCCGCTTCTACAAAAATTTGAGTACTTAAAGTGTTTTTCAGATTTTATATCTTTTGATGATCTTTCAGAGTTTTTTTCTTTCAGTTTCCTGTTGCATCATGTTGTATTTACCAGTATGCCCTATTTTGTTTAAGCTTCGTTGTTCTCTGGTAAATGAAACTATATTTATTCTTGCAGAAATTTTACCTATGTAGCGAAACTCATGGGAGACACAGTTTTTTAGCTTGAGTTGGTTCTGAATCTGGTTCTGGATCAACAGGAATTTTTCCCCTGTTGAGGTGTACTGTGGCTTATGTAAAAAAAAAGTAAAGCCTGATTCTTGGGCTGGATGTCCACATAATAGTTAAGAGTAATCAGTATCATGCTGAAGGTCTCAGCATGTCCAGACTGTCTGGACATCAAAGCAGAACTCTTACTGTTCAGAAGTGGTGTGGAAGAATAAGGGACAGGCTGATTCAACTTCGTAATATGCCTTCTTTGTGATAAAGTTGTTGTCCCAATTATCTCAGGAACTTAGGTAATGTCAAAGATTAAACCTGCAACCTCTTCATAGTTTAATGTGATGGACTTTAGCCTATTCAATATCCTAATGGTTCCTTCAACGTCAGGCTTGTCAGCAGAGGTTTTCAAAGACAAAGTTACCATTATATTCCTCCCAATCAACTGTCCAGTTGTTTAAATATTTATTGTTCCTTAAGCATTTGAAAGTCTGCAGCTACTAAGTTGGCATCTCCAGCTATAATGGATTCAACCCAATGATTTGAATAAGTCAAAAGCTTGAAGTGGCTTCATGAGTAGTTATTAGTTTAGAAATCTCTGATATTAAAAATGACACATATTATTTGCTCATACTTGATTCGTCTGTAGTGGTCAACATCAAATGACAGGTTCAAATAGATGACATCAAGAAGAAAAGTCAAGTAATTTAGTCCAATCTCTGAGCTCTGTTAGGATCAACTACACCTAAACAAGCTGGACCAGCAATACATTTGTACTTAAAAACTTCAAATAAATGATTCTGTAGTATTCCTAATTTCTTTCACCTTAACAATCGAAAAGTTTCTAGCTATGCAGCTTTGATAGAATTTTTTGCAAATTACATTGGTTTCTTCTCTACCCTACATTGGCCACTGAGCAGAGCAGATCATGCTTTTGTTTATAATACATTTGTGCACATTGGAAGAATATTACCATGTCACTACTCAGTTTTCTCATCTTTAAACTAATCAGATTCTATTGCTTCAATCTTTGCTTGAAGGTTGTATTTTCTACTCTTTTTCTAATCTCTTTTACTGTTCCCTGCAATTTTCTTCATTTTATCTCCATCTTCCTTAAAGTATCGTGAAAAGAGGACACCATTACTTGGAGCTCACTGGTGCTGAATTGAGCGCAACTACTGCATCTTTATCTGCTCAGCTGCTGCTTACCCTTTTACTCCGTGTGTTATGGCTGTGTTTGATGGCTGTTTTCTGGGTATAACACTTTGCGCTTGCTTCTGCTGAATTCCAGCCAGCTGCTGAAATTTCAACCCCTAGTCTAAAAATAATTTTTATTCCAGCCTCCAGTGTGCTTAGAACCCCTCCATACTTAGTCTAACAGTCAAATTTGGTCTTGTCTTTGCCATTAGTAGTGGAACTGATGAAAATACTTGGTAGATCTCAGCCCTTACAGTCCCAGATCTAGTTCCACTTGAAATCCTCAATGATTTGACAACAAATCGCTGATAATTGTTCACTGAGAGCAATTTCTCAGGTGGTTGTCCACCTATGTGATGGTGATTACATCTCCTGCCTTAGCTTATTTATGAAAATATTGTATGGAATAGTCTCAGAAGCTTTAATTACAAGTCAGGATATGTAATAGCTACAATTTTTCCTTTATCCAGTTAGCTTGTCAAAGAAGGAAAGTAGACTAGCTTGACATGATTTCTTTTTGACAGGTGCATATAGGTGTTTTACTATCTCAGGAACTCACAGATATAATTTTTAATACTTAACTCCAAGGTTATTAATTTAACTAGACAGTTCTCTGTTAGACCTGAAAAGTTTTTGGTGGTGGGTTTTTTTTTTGTTGTTGCTGTTCTCCTACAGGTCCTTGATAAATACTTACTAATATTCCAAATTCCAATTACTAATTTCTTAAAATATCCAAAGTGGTCTCTACTGCAATGCTCACATTCGACTGATCTACATCTTTATTCAGCATGTTTTCTTCATCACTACATTTTAATATCTTTGTTAAATTAATTCCATTAAGTGGACCGTCACAATTTGTCTTTCGTGAGAAGATTTAGAAGAAAGGCAATGAATAGGTTATCCTTCATTTTTTATTATCTGTAGTTTGGTTTCCCTTCTATTTTACATTCTTTTGCTTTCATTATTTAGGTATGGTTATGGACTATTTCTGTTGCCTTCTCTTCCTTGTTCTAATAAGGCACTTTTTTTTTTTGCACAGTAGCCTTTTTGATTTCTTTTCATATGAACATAAACTACTCCTTTATCCTCAGTTATATGTGCTCATTATCATAATTTCTATGTTTCCATTTCTGCTTTCAGGTACCTAAAGAGCTCCTGGCTCAGCCAGGAAGATCGCTAACTTCACTTCCTCTATTTCCCTCACATACATATAGTTTGTCTTTACAAGTTTGATAACAAAAATTCCAGTCTTGCTAATGGGAATATTTTCAAACTGTATGACACTCAAATTAGTGAAATGAGACTTACTGTGTCTCTGTGCTTACTAGGATGGATTCTTTGCATAAACTACTAAATATACTAGTGTGTTTTTTCAGTGTACACACAAAGATGAAAACATTTCATGGCATTGATAACAGCATGTCCTGATTTGACCCAATGCAGTATTCTATCCCACACACATCATGCTCAGTGTAAAGCTGAGGGATCACAAAGGTTGCTCCCTCTGCTTTTACGGCCAGAGCCTGAGGACCCTAAGCAGATTCACCTGGTCCTTCTGCCCACACCCCCATGGCCCAGGAGCCTATTTAAGTCCAGCATGGGAGTGTTAGTGGAAGTCCTGGTGGTGTTGTTGGATGCTGCTGTGCTCAGCTCCTTGCTCAAGTGTTGGAGGACTCTGCCTGATTCTTCTGCCTTCAATATTGACCTGTGCATTCCCGTATCCAGTTCCTGCCTGCTGCTGGGTACAGTCTGGGACTTTCCTGGAGCATGCCCCACAGCATCTGGGTGAGGTATTGTCAGTGAGGGGGGAACTCAATATTAGTTTTGTATATATTTCATTACTATTCTTTCTATTACTATTATTATTGTAGTTAGATTAAAGCTGTTTTAACTTTTCCAACCCATAAGTCTCTTCTCCTTTTCTCTTTCCCCTGTTTTGAGGAGGGAGGGGGTTAACAAAGAGTATCTGTTGTCTGTTTAATAGCCAGCCCAGCTTTAAACTGTGACAGATTTATTGGTGCCCAATGTGGGGTGAAACAGCAAAAGCTGTTAGCAAACCAAGTCACGTAGATTAGCAAGTTCTTAATTGTTTGAGCTTTTCTGTAGCTGTTGACAAGAACAGTCAGCTCTTCTGCACTTGGTGTTTTGGTCTGGACAGCATCAAGAGTGGCATAGCCAATTGGATTGCATTTTGTTTTCCCAAAGGTGAAGACTAAGACTCAGCAGGAATTGGAAGATACTGCCTCTCAAAGAGACAGATGCTGTCAATCACATTATCATTTACAAATTTTGTTTATGCAAGATAACAGCTCTTGGCAATGGCAGAGCCTGGAGTTCGGTAGGAACCAGCAGCTGGGAGATGTTGCCTTCATCAAGGCCTCTGATGATGCTGTCACTCCTAGTTCTTGGTCCTGTTAGCCCTGCTCCATAGCACTATCTACCTCTACTGTATCCAGCATTTCTATCTTGGCTTGCTTACTCCAGCTTAGATTTTTCTTTTCAAGAGACACTTGAGGTTTTTGAAGTCCATTATCCTTATTTATTTTACTTAACTTTCCAATTAATTCAAGTATTAACTATAATAGTTGTTTTCCCAATTAATTTTCTCCCTTGAGATTCTCAATCAATTCCTCACTATTAATTGAACTTAAATATGACATAGCTGCTCAATGCATCAAGAAAAAGAAAGCCTTGTCCATCCTCATTTTCTTCTCAGATCTCCTGTTATGACCTTGAATAAACTGGACTTTTCCTTCTTCCTGAGTTCAGAGGAAACGTACTTACAAGTACATCACTTCTTTTATTTGCCTGTACTTACGAAATTAATCACATTGCTCAGGTCAATATTGCAATTCTGTGATCTATGCCACAAAGAAATGGTGAAAGCAATCTTTCTGTAACTTTGGGTTTTTAGTAGGACAGGTAAAACTTCCTGTCTCAAGAGAAAATGATTTCACGAAGAATTCCTGAGTAGAAGTGTGGATAGTGGAGTCTGGTAGAGCTTTAAAATACAAGCAGCAACTTGCCTCAGTCAGGAAATAATTTGAAAGCTACAGAGTGTGGGCACCAGTTATTTTTCAGTCAGCTGAAACAGTACCTTTTCTATAGGAAAAATGTTATCATTCAGCAGCAGACACCAATATGTTACTTGAGAATTTATGCCAGATAGTGTTATATGGATTTCCAAAGCTTTATATAATATCTCCCCATTTATCATGATGCTGTTTGCAAATGCAGTAAAGTCAGAAAGCATTACTAACGTATTTTGTGTGAATTTATTCTTATTCTTTCATACTCATTTTTGAGAGCTAATCAGGAAGAAGTGTGACTAACTATCCTTACTGATAGCATAGTTTTGTTGCATTCTGTCTACTCTTGTTTCAAGTGACTATGTTTACACTGGACATGAAAGGCAACACACATGTGTTTCTTCATAACAAATTCTCAATAGGTTTTGATTCTGCTACCCTTAATCCTCTATATACCCATTTACTTAGAGTATGCTTTGGCTCTACTCATGTGAATGAGGCAGAGGGGGAGGGGAGAGACTAGTTTCCATGTAATCTTACCAAAGAGAAGAGACATGCATAATGTAAATAATTTTCAAAAGCAAGAGGAAATAATGTTAGTGATTTGAATGCTTGAAGAAGGAAAAGTATTCTAACCATTAGGTGTCTGCCAAATCACGCTGGGCAAAAACACTGGGAAAACCTGTCACTCTGGGAAAATTGCCTGCATCTTGCAATTCCTGGATGATGTGGTTTTACCATACTTACAACAAATGGTCACAGGTGCAGTGTTTCTTCTTTTCTGAGACCTGACTTGAGGTGGTGGGGTCTGCTGAGAAGGAATGTTGAGCTGCCTCAGCTGGAACAGAGGGCACTGAGAAGGCTGCTTTGAGTGTCATCAGATGAGATACATAAAACTCTCTGAAAGCTTGGCTCCTGGGCGGTTCAGAATGGACATTCAATGTTAGTTGAAACTTCTGGCTTTTTTCTCAGTATTCCTCAGTTCTTCAAGCATAAAATGGGACACACAGGGGAAAAAAAATCAATTCATGAAATGCTCTTAAACTCTGGAGTTGAATAATCTGTGAGGCTAATAACTACAGATGTTATTTGACTGCTCGTTGTGACAACAGAATATTGTATAGATGCATGTTAACTGAGCACCCATCATCATGAGTTCTGAGCGAAGCCAGAAACCTTTGGAAAATAGAATCAGATCACGTAATTAAGACCAGTAAAGCTAGAGTGACAAATTGAAGTACCCCAGGAAACTCTAATTCTTGCACTTCTTAACTACTGAAAGGCTTACTTATGAAAATAATGCTATTTAATACATTTTTTTGTGTGTGTGGATAATAAATATTTGCAGCTGGTTGGTTGGTTGTGATTGAAAGTCTAATTAATTGTCATGTTGCCTACTGCTTTTCAATGGAAATATGTTTTTTTATTTTCACTTGTTATGTGGAATTGTATCTTTCAGTACCTTCCCAGAATATCAATCAGCTTGTCCTAATCTTCACTGTGAGGAATAGATTCTGTCCAAAGGGGGAAAAAAAAACCACAACACAGCTGATACTTCAATAGGACCTGCAAGGAGCAGCTATAGGCTGTGGACATGTACTTGATCCAATTTATTAACCTAGGAATACACATGGACTTTCCTCCAAAGAAAATGCTGAATACGAAAAGGCATGTCTTCCCTCATTGCCTTTTCCAAAGAGAGCTGTTGCCAGTGTTTGTGTCAACTTAGGGAGTTTGGCAACTGGTTGAAAATATACAGCTGCCTGGACCACAACAAGACTGTGTAGAGGAAGATGAGATTTTCCCTACCACTTCAGTTAGGAGCATAGGCTGTTTCCTTGGCATCTATTTACCCTATGAGGGAACCATGCACACCATGAACAAAAAGAGAGAAAGCTGGGAGAGGAGCACCACAGAAAACCTGCCAAAATGAAATAGTGGGACCAAGAAATGTTCTCATAGCAACCTCACCATAATATGTAGTACAGGCTTAAACCCAAGTAGGTAGTTGTGCATAAAATAGCGAAGAAGCTCAGAACAGAGCATGTGGGAAAGTATCACGGGTATGCTTCAGAGAGCACAGTTCACCGTGTCTCTTGCCTCGGATAGACTGAACATCCTTCACATCATAGCCATTTCTGAAATCCTCTGCAAGATTGAAACACAGATCAGAAGTTAGGTCCAGTGAAACCAACTGCTCCCTCCAACAAAGCAATGCAGGAGAGCCATCAACAAGTTCTTATGAAACTTCATATTAGAAATGCATTTCCTACTGGACCGTGTGGGAGGGATGAGTAATAGGCTCTCATTGTGCTTCACTTGTGTACTCTTTTTCCCCTAGAATGGATACACAGAATCTCAGCAGGAGACCACTTGCTTTGCAATTCATCAAAATTGGCTATTCTTTATTTAAATAAGTGTTAACATTTATTTATGCTTCTTCAGATTTGAAGCGTTGGCATACCTGTGTTTAAATGTCTGGTAGTATTTTCATATGTTTTCAAATATTTAAGATGTGTCAAACAGGGAGAGGCTGGAAATTGTGGCTTCAGAAGCTATGAATTGTATGTACTATGTTGGAAAAGCATAATTTAACAAAAACTGTGGTACAAAGTAGTTCAAATGCTAGGATTGTCAAACCCTCGTAGATGGAAGGTGGTCATGCAGGGGTGTTTCTTTCATTGGGTTGCCTTTGGGGGTTTCATTGTGGGACTGTGTCCTAACCCCTTCCCTTGGTGGGCTTAGGGAGCAGCCAAATCAGTGAGCCACTTCTCACTGGTTAGGTTACTTGGGTTCCTCTGCCTAGCATTCCTCCTCCAATCCTCACTGGGGTCTCTGTGTTTATGGTGGTTAGCCTTTGATAACATCATCTAACACACTGGAAAAAGCTCCACCCTGTCCACAATGTATAAATAATAATGCTTTGTGGAAAAGTAATATTTTTTCATCCTTTGAAAGATGTTGTCAGTACACTTCTGGGTTGGGATTTTTACTAAAATCTAGTACTAAAGACTAACTTTCTAGCATAGAGAGGACTTTTCAGAAGTATTTTAGCAATCAAGAGTTGATTAGAAGTATCAAGGGTAAGTGAATCTTATCTTGTGTTTGGTTTCCAGTCTTCTGTAGTCATCTAATATTTCATCCAGTGGCAAATCTATTATGTTCTGCCTAGTTTCTGACTCCTTAGTGCTCATGAAGTCCATTTTTTATGGCTGTAGAATCACTCAATGTCCATGATTAACTCTTGCTATCTAAGTAGTGTTTAAGCTGTATTGCCTTATCATGCAATAGACATTTCAAGACCCTTTACACAAGATGATCGTTCATTGAATGCTGTGGTCTCTAGTGCTGATCAAAATGACTGAGAGTGCAAAGGGGAAATTAAGTGAGCTTTCAGTTCTGATTTAGGGAAAAGGAGAGTTAGCATCCCTGGCAAGGTTGGACCTAGAGCACAAGACAGACTGGGATATCTGGAGAAGTGACAGTAAATCTGGCCATGTGTAGTCTCGGAGAATGTAGAGTACAATCAGGTCTTTTCAAACTTTATTACAGTGTTAAAAATCGGCTTCATGGGGAAAAAAAACTCTTTGGATTAATACTAAAAAGCTTGAAAGGCAAACAGTACGTGTATCACATTCAAGATGAACAAGCATCCTAGCAGCTATTGTAACCATAACAACACTAGTCATATATAAAAACTGGTGAAAGCTTGCAGACTTGTGACAATTTTTGACAATCTGACATTTTCCTTCTAAATTCCAAAGAAGGTAAATATTTCTATTATTTCTTCAGAAATGAATGTTAAAAAAGTATTTTAATTTGAAAAAAAAGTTCAGAAATTTTTGAAAGTTCTTCAGTTTACTCGATCTTGAAAAAAATACCCTTCTCCTGGAATGTAAGTGTCTGCTGAAAGGATAGACATGAGCAGACACAAAGACTAACTGGTCCTTATGTGTATCCTGATGTTAATAATGGACTTCTTCAATAACGTGTCCAATGATAGGTTTTGTTTTCTAATAGTTACTGGGAACAGTGCTAGAACAAATGACTCCAGGTTCAAGAGTATGACGTGGATTTTTCTATACTTTAAATATTCAAATTCTGTGGTATCAAAATATTTGTTTTCAAAAAATACATTAGCCTGAAAATACTGTATTGCTGACAATGAAATATTATCAAAGAACGAAAATATAAAGTGGAGCAAAGCTTTTTTTTTATATTCAAGCGATTAAAGACAGTTCCTGAGGCAATGAGTTAAATATGGTTAGAGCAGGACCAGTTTAGACATGGGAGCAGGATGTTTATTAGTAACAAACATGTATGCTAGTACACACTTGTGCTGTACTATCTTGAATCCATATACAACTGAGTTCTCTGTGTCTGCTGTGATTGAATTCTAAACCTAATGCATCTGTGAGAAACAAGAGGGAGGTTTTATTTGTTTGGTTGTTCGGGGTTTTTTATTTGTGCATTGTATGGATGAATTTCTGTCAAAAGCTTTAATGCTTGCTGAAAATTATTCCTATGTATTCAGCACTCACACCTGACTTGTGAACTAATGCAAAAAGTGGTAGCGTCTTTCAAACATTTATTTGGTTTACAGCAGAGGAATATCTGCTCTAGAAAGCTATACCATTGGTTTACAAACCACCCTTCACGGGGAATGTTATCATAAGATACTCAACACAGACTTTCATAAACTGAAGCAGATGAAGATGAATTTTACTCTGGTTTATAGAAAACCATGAAGTTATATCAATTTTACAGGACAGAGAAACCATAAATCTGCGGCGAAGAAAGGATAGTAAAAAGACCGGGTGTAGTAAAGAGGTAGGATTTATCTTTAGTTGTGAGTATGAGGTAGACCACAAGTCAGTAAAGTCAGAGGTGATAAACTTTTGGTTTCAGCAATGAGCAATTTCTGAGCATTCAGGAAGTTGGGAGGGAGGGATTCTGGAAAACCATGGTGGGTTAAGGAGATAAGAGTGAATGCGTAAGGATGAGTTCTGTGTTGCTTTGGAGCCATTTAGTAGGTTGGTGTATGAGACACAAGAAAGGAGAAAATCCAAAATCAAAACAACGCTAAAAATTCTGGTCTGAGACAAAGGGTAGGTGTGTGTGCTAGTGTTCAGTGGGGAAGTAGGTGGAAGGAATTCATTTTGTTTAACATCCGGTTATGCAATTTGGATTTTTGTATGAGAATGAGTTGTACAGGCAATCTTCATAATCAAGAGAGAAGTAAAAGTGTGATTCGTCTGACCTCAGCTTTACGATAAAGTAAAATTATGGTTTTTAATTGCTTGTTTGTCGTCACTGACTCTAGAGGGAACATAGATGATGAAGGTGGATACAATGTCTAGATTAAATATATATATATTCAGTCAGTGAAACACTCTATTCTCCATCCTGTCCTTCCTATGCTAATTTGCATTTGTCGGTCACCTTTGTAACTGAAGGAGAAAAAGCATATGAGGCTAAGAGAACAGGTGCTGAAATTTTCATGTCATTTCATCTCTTTAATGAGGGTAGTCTGTATCAAAACTGAATCATATGTTACGGTGTCCAAAATTGGTGTCTTCAGAAAAAAACAAAGGGAGGAAAGCAAAACCATAGTCTACTCATAAATACATAGCCTGAATCCCATGTGAGAAGAGAATTCTTGCCGAGATACCTGCCCCACAACCATTTCCTATTTTTGTTTCCATTTCTTAAGCAGCAAGCACAGAGAGAGAGTTACGTGAGTATTTTGGGCTCCTGTCAGATGCTTTGTTTTGCTCTGGGAGGGCTGGGCTAACCTAAAGAAATCAAGAAGCCAGATATGGATTGTCAGTCCCTCTCCACTCTACTAAACGAAAAGTCTAACTGTAGCTTTGCCAAACTAGATGAGGATGTAACATCTATAGATGAGTACAGGTACATGTTCAACCACACGTGTGGCTTACTGAAGACCTTTACGTGTAGTACTATTCATATGTAATTAGACAATAAAAGTGTTAAGACAGGCTGAAATTTGAGATGGTCTGTTAAAAAGCTTTGCATTAGCTTTGCTTCTGAAATGGATGTCAGAGCCTCTCCAGCAGAACGCTCCCAGTGTCTTTCCATCTCCAAATTTTTTGTTCTCACTATGTTGCTTCTACCTCCTGCTGTTCTTTCCTATTATTTCTTTTCTCACACATTGACTTAAGAGTATGTGACACCACTGTCAGTGAAACGTGTGGAGAATTAAGAGTGGCTATGCTCCATAAGCCCAGATGCTAAAAATATTACCCGCTTATGCACCCACGCTGCTACTTTTGTTGTTATTAGCTTAAGGATATGTGGCTTTGCTGTCACTGTGGTGCAGTGTAATGGAGACAAAAGCCGATCCTCCTGCCCCAGTGAAACAGAAGATTTTTACGGATAGTCATGTTAGGGTGTAGTAACTGGGATGGCCAGCTTGGGATTCTCGGCTGTGGAGGCCAGTACCCTGCTGTGGCAGGCAACTATGTCACATAAAGTAGTAAAGGTGTGGAGTTACGCTGCCAGACTGGTAGAATCTGTCTCAAACCTGTTTGGCACTATGCTCTGTGTTGTTCAGGTGCTGACTGGAGGGAATGATGAATAAGAGCCTAAAAAGTGATAAATTTATTACTAAAGTAGGAATAAGAAAGTAAGAGGCTGGGGTGGATGGACTTTGTGGAAAACAATGAAAGCGCAAGAGCAACGTACTGGAAAGGCTTGCCTTGGCAGAGAGCAGGCAGAGTGACTGTGCATGCAGACCTTAAGTGCTCTGAACAGATTCACTTTTGATCACTGTGGCAAACTGAAAGTTTGTAAATATAATCAGTTACAGTTTATATCTGATTATTCACCACTTGCAGTGAATTGGGAGATAGCAGCATATTTATAAAATCTTTTTTGCACACGAAGTCACTATGATGGCTCTGTATTTCTAGAAAGCTTTTGGCCGTGTGAAATCTGAGGACAAAAATAAGAATTGTACCTTTCAAACACAGGAATAATTTGTTCTTTTTTATTATTTAGTTCAGATGCAGCAGCCCCTCTACGTCCCCCAATCTAAAGATCATCAGTATAGATAAAAATATTTATATTACCCTAGCATGTCACTTGGTTAACTTATCTGTACTTTGAGGTGTTTGGGATGGAGATAAACATTCAGGATATTGTGTACAAAACCAATGACATAAATTAATATTTATCATTGACCTCACCAACTGATTCTAGCTGTATGTTGTCAAATGTAGTGTTACTGATTTCTCATCCATCTTTTAAGGATGCCTAGTGAAATGGTAAAATTTTTCTGTGCCTCAATCTTGTTCACAAACTCCAGGTAAAAAAAAAGCTTGAAACTTCATGTTATGAAAGCTTTTATCTGTAATGAGTGAAAAATTACTTTTATTTCCAATCAGCCACTTAGTTTTCAGAGGGTTAAGGGAAAAAAACCTCTTAAGTATGAAGAAAATTTCTTGGTAACAGGATTGGTCTTAGCATTTAACAAGTGCTGACCAATGCAAGGCCTTTTTTTAATGACCTTTCATAGTCTAATAATGTATTTTTGCTGTTCATAGAATCATAGAATGGTAGGGGTTGGAAGGGACCTCTAGAGATCATCTAGTCCAACCCCCCTGCTAAAGCAGGTTAGCCTAGAGCAGGTTGCACAGGAATGCATCCAGGCGGGTTTTGAATATCTCCAGAGAAGGAGACTCCACAACCTCTCTGGGCAGCCTGTTCCAGTGCTCT
>VZSC01002758.1:98215-114771 GCA_013398225.1 Steatornis caripensis | reverse complement strand
CAGGGCAGAGTAGAGGGGGAGGATCACCTCCCTCGACCTGCTGGCCACACTCTTCTTAATGCACCCCAGGATGCCATTGGCCTTCCTGGCCGCAAGGGCACACTGCTGGCTCATGGTGAGCCTGTTGTCCACCAGCACTCCCAGGTCCTTCTCCGCAGAGCTGCTCTCCAGCAAGTCAACCCCCAGCCTGTACTGGCACTGGGGTTGTTCCTCCCCTGTTGGAGTTGTACAACTTGATTCCTGTTGATTGTGAACTTAGGGAGAATAGAAATACATGTTATGGGGGGGAAAAGGCAAAACTGGGCTTCTGAGCAATTCAGTGTTGGTGTTGTCATCACACAGCTCTGCCCATGTTCTGTCTAGTTCACAAATGTTAAAAGTTCACTTGATGCAATCCTTGAACTATGTGTTCGGTCTTTCAGCTGTAAAACCAATGCACACTTACATTTTATCATTTCTTTGAGTACTTATCTTAAAATTGGTAACACCGTTGTGTCCCTAAAATATGGATTTTGATTTAAAAAATTGTTTTTTCTTTTTTTGTCTCCTGTTTTGCAAATAGGTTTGTCATGTAGCACTGCTTCTGTAAGAGTATTTTCAAACACGCCAGCGTGAGCCTATTGGGAATAACTAGGTATAAATATCACTAATGAGCAAATAATTGTTCAGTCCAGGATGGGGAATATCAGTGTAGGAAATGTAAATCCTAAAAAAACCAAACATGAAGTGTGATACTACAAATATTTTTTCTATGTAAGCTATTTATTTCCAAATTGCTTGTCACTAATCTCATTATGAATTTGTCTTTTTCAAAATGCCAGAATGTTGAAAGGCTACCAAAGGTGATGGAGTAAGAGAAAATACTTGAGGTGAAGGAGGCAATAGTGTTCATAGTGGCTCTCTTACATTTGCAGCGTGAACAGATGAATCTGGACTCAGTTTTCCTATTTGTATGTCTGCTGCTCCAATCTACGACAGAAAAAGAGCAATACTGTTCATTGGCGTTAACAAGTCAAAATAGAAAATACTGTGTGAGGTACAGGATTTTGGCCAGATTACCTGCTTGTGGGTGACCTTATCCGAGTTTTTCGTCATGTATGCTGCTTAGTCTCTTTGTCTTTGCACTGACAGCAGTTGCCCACAGCCATGTATGTTGTGAACAATTCATCTGGATTCCTTCTGGTCTGCAAATCCTGTGCCTGGAAGTTGTATCAGATGCTCTAAGTTTGATCCCTCCATGTTCACTTTACATCTCTCCTCTCTGAAGTGCTTCTGGTCATTGTAGGTTCTGAAGAAAGACAACAGCCTGAAACAATCCAGTGATAGGTCCTGTTTGGGCCCTGTTTTCTTTCCTAGAGAGATGTGCAGTGGATTCCTAGAAGGCCCTGTAACTCATGTAAACAGCACAAAGAGGTCAAATGCTGTGACAACAGGCTGTAGTGACAGGGGAAAAATGTAAATGTCCAGTTAAGCTTCAAACTGTCACAAACATTTCCGTAAAAGAATTTATTTGAAGTTTGTCACAGACTTGTCAGCTAGCAGGGTCTCTAAACTTTGAAGCTCAGAGTTTGGATGCGGTCATGCCTTTTTCTCCCTCCTTTTTCTATCCCTCTGAGTGTCCTGGTTTCTGGGGCAAGGACATCTGGCTTTGTGGCATGGTAACAAGCCACAGGATGCTTTGGCCGGGTCTCTGTTCTGGGTGACTTTAGAGACCAGGAGCTCAGAGGGTGTTATGTAGTGTGGTCATGAGTCAGTTTACATGCAGCCAAAGACGCTTTCCCTAATATTTATTAGTCTTTTAAAAATTCTTAAAACTTACTAAGATTTGAAAACTCTGAAGAGTCAGGATTTCAGACTATTACCCTATCTCCTGCTGTATAACCTTAAGTGCAAGATATTAATAAATTATGGTAACTCTCTCTTGGCTACTTAGCCACCAAATTTGTGTTGCTTTTATTTATACATTTTTAAACTAATATAAGGTAGGCTAATACTTCAAATAATGTAAAATGTATGAGGCTTTAGAGCTTTTTTAAGCAGCTTTCAAAGCCTTAGATCATTTTAATGCCTCATTTAAACAAAGAAATAAATCCTGGAAAGATTTTGAACCAATAACTAAGAAACTGAAGACAAGATCATAAAAGATAAATATTATAGAGACCAGACCCTGATCTGAATAATGTACTCTGCCTGAGCTTACCTCTTCTTTCAAGCGTGTATTTCATATGCTCGATACAGCACACAGACACTCCCAGTTTTTACTAAAAAAAAAAAATACCTCTATTACAAACTTGACAAAGGATATGCTCTGCTCTAAAGATCACCTGCATGTCATTCTTCAGCTTCTAATGTTTGAGCACTGTTCTGGTCCTGCTGAAGGCAGTAGGACTTTTGATGTTGGCTCAAATACCTATTTTCAAAAATTCTTTTCTTTTTGCATGGGTGATCAAAGTTGTGCAACAGTGAGACTGACAAGGTGACAGCATTGCTGGGACAGTTGTGCTATAGCTCTTGGATGAACAAAGACTTAAAATTAGTTCTTTAGAGTTCAAAACAGTAGAAAGTGTATTTGCAAATATGTATTATCAACAAATGTGTTTTTCACCAAAGAAATCTGAAAAATGTCAAGCCCAGAGGATGAGTATTTTAAAATTAGGATATGAAAACAGGATCTAGATTGGAGAGTATTTTACAACCTCAGTTAAGCAGATTCTGCCATTGCAAACACTGTAATGTTTTGCAGAAATTTCGTTCTACTACTTCCCATTCTGAAGAGATTTCAAGAACAGTCTGGCTCATTTGTTGGTGTTTTTCTCTTGTACAGAAGTGCTGCACTAGGCAAGACTCTTATCACTGAGCTGGCCATTCATCAAGATGTTGACTTAAGACTGTGGCATTCCACAATTGCCTGTACAGTTTACGGTGCATTATAGATTGCTCTTGCAATTGACTGTTGCTTGCTTGTCATGAAACGGGGTACAAAAAGCAAAAGAATAAGGTAACATTTAATTTATATAATCAACGAGCCATTGAGCCATAAGCAATTTATGTAAATAATGAGCTATTAATTAATTTATATTTAATATATATTTAATATATATTATATATAAATATATATATTTAATATATATTTAATAGATATATTAATCATTGTTAAAAGATCCTACTTACAGCAAGATTGTATGGCCTGTGATAACTTTTTCACATATCCTAACTAAAACAGACTCTGCAGGCTCAAAATTGAATTAGGCGATCTCTCTTGTCATCGCCTTTCTCTTATCTTTGTTCATTGTTTTATAATCACAATTGTAAGCCAACCAACAGGAGGCAATAAATTCCAAAGGATAAATTGTCTTTTAATTTCTGCTTGTGCAGTGCCCAACACAGAAGGACATAAAGTAAAAATCAAAAATCTGTTGTTAATAAAGACTTACAAAACATCCCAGCATTCCATCAGCAGCATCCTGCCATGGCATACATTTTCAAAGTTTTCTCTTTGTGTTTCCTTTTCCAATTATAAAGCAAAAGATAAAAGGCATGATAGTGAAATCATTCCAATAGTAGGACCTAGGACATTGCTGGAAAAAAATACTGCTTATTTCTAAAATGAAATGTGAAACCTTTAATGAAGAGGAAATAGTATTGTTGGGGACATTGCAAGAACTGGAGAGTTGCAGATAAAAACTGGATATTTGAGAGACACTGAAAGGAAAACAAATGTCTTCGTACTTTTACAATATGTTTGTAAGGCACTATGTGTATACTGAATAGCTAAGAACTCTTATTCGTTAAGGACTGTTTCACCAAGGTCACCTTTGGGTGGTGTTTGTATAGCACTCAGATGTAAGAGTTTGGGGAATATACTATATTCTAGTACCTGATACACAGAATTTTGCTTTTTACAGTATTTATCATTCCACTGGTGGTATTGACATAATAAAACTCTGGTTAGCTACCTTTGTAAGTAAGCTTAAAAGCAAGGCTGGAAGTCTGCTCTGATGTAAGAATGGTAAGAGCTAAGATGTGAAATCCTGGCTAGAGTGCAATCATTACATATTTTCTCAGGGACTTAAGTGAATCAAGGACTTTATACCAAGTTTTACCTATCATTCTAAATGCATTCAGTTTGTGGTAGAGGAAGGAAGGGTCTTCAGTGATGTATGTGAACTGCTGTGAAGTGCTTTGCTGCTAATGAGGATGGCTCTGTTTCGTATAGGTGGAAAGTGTATGTGATATGACAGATTTTTTTTTTAATACAGACCAAGACAAAAATCCTGAGTCAAATGAAACTTAGATTTTTTTTTTTTACTCCTTGAACATTCAGAACTCCTTCTATCCAGGATGCAGGGCATAATTTTGGTGGACAGTGGAAGAGCAACATTTGATGCAGTCCTGCACAACATCATTGTCTCTAAATTGGAGATACATGGACTTGATGGATGGACCACTCACTGGATAAAGAATTGGCTGGATGGTTGCACTCAAAGAATTGCAGTCAACAGCTTGAGGTCCAAGTGGAGACCTGTGAGTGGCATTCCTCAGGGATCGGTATTGCAACAGGTGCTGTTCAACATCTTTGTTGGTGACATGGACAGTGAGATTGAGTGCACCCCCAGCAAGTTTGCCAACTACACCAATCTGTGTGGTTCAGTCAATATGCTGGAAGGAAGGGAAGCCATCCAGAGGGACCTTGACAGGCTGGAGAGGTCAGCTTGTGTGAACTGCATGTAGTTCAACAAGGCTAAGTATAAGGTCCTGCACATGGGTCAGGGCAATCCCAAGCACAGATATGGGCTGGGCAGAGAATGGATTTAGAGCAGCCCTGAGGAGAGGGACTTGGATGTTGGTGCTTGAGGAGCTCAACATGAGCCAGCAATGCACACTTGCAGCTCAGAAGGCCAACCATATCCTGGGCTGCATCAAAATAAGAGTGACCAGCAGACCGAGGGAGGTGATTCTCCCCCTCTGCTCTGCTCTTGTGAGACCCCACCTGGAGTACTGCATCCAACTCTGGGGCCCCCAACATAAGGGCACAGACCTGTTGAAATCCAGAGGAGGGCCACAAAGATGATGGGGGGCTGGAGTACCTCTGCTATGAAGACAGGCTGAGAGAGTTGGAGAAGAGAAGGCTCCGGGGAGACCTTATAGCAGCCTTCCAGTACCTGAAGGGGCATAGAAGAGAGCTGGAGATGGTCTTTTACAAGGGCACGTAGTGATTGGATGAGCAATAACAGTTTTAAACTGAAAGAGGGTAGATGTAGATTAGATATTGGGAAGAAATTCTTCACAACAAGGGTGGTGAAACACTGGAGGAGGTTGCCCAGAGAAGTTGTGGATGCCCTGTCCCTGGAAATGTTCAACACCAGGCTGGATGGGGCTTTGAGTGGAAAGTTTTGAGTGGGGCTTCTAGTGGAAGGTGTCCCCACCCATGGCAGGGGGGTTGGAACTAGATGATCTTTGAGGTCCCTTCCAACTCATACCATTCTATGGTTCTATGAATTTCCAGGTTTTGATGCGTGCTCTTTAAATTAGAGATGTATTTTGATACAATATCATGAAACAGAACAAAAGTTCATTAATGTTATTGGATTAAATTTATATCTGTTCATTAAATACCAGTTTTCAGCATAGATTTTGTTAAGTATTTCATGTAGCTCTGAAGTCTGATCAAAACTCTCTTACCAGCTCTTTCAGCTTACTAGAAGGACAGCTAATAGGTTACTGTCAGCATTTGAGCCCAGTTCTGAAATGTAGTGATTTGTGAGTTGTCTTGTAGTTACAAATACTAATATTGCTGGTGGAAATGACGTCTGACTGTGGCAATTCCATTGTTCATTGTTCTGACGTTTCTAGACCTAGTATTTCTTTGTACACCAGTATTGTGTCCCTAGGGAGTTTATGAACTGCACAGCTACTCTTGTGTGCTGTTAACAAGTCTCTTACTGAGTTTTCTGTTGTGTGGAGGATCACTAGATTTTGATCAGTGAATTTCTCTCATCTTAGTGTTGTGGACTAATTAGCTATTTTGATGCTAGCTTTATGCAGCCCTTATCTCAAAATACGCCATCGTTCCTTGGTTTAGTTTTTTTAATTATGTTTTAAGAGTCCATCCTTATTTTTGTTCCCAACAATAACTTTTATTAGGTGACTAATAACTTTGTTTGGTAAATGTGATTCTTCATCATTGTTGCTCAGTCTGTGTTTCGTGGTAGATGGTGTTCTCATCACAGCATGTGCCCTGTGTCCTGTGTGGCTGCCAGCTGCAGTACAAATTTTTCCCCTTTTATTTAAACAATTTTGATCTTCCCTGGTGATTAGTTTTGCAACAAATGCATGGCATTATGCCACTTCGGCATAGTCCAGGGCATCTCATGACTGATGTTTAGAGCAGAGAACTCCAGAGTCTTCTGCTGTGTAAGCAGTACAACTCTTCTATGCAGTTTCATGGCATGAACTTCGTTACTACCCTATATGTGTCTGCATCCAGAACTCTTCACAGTAATGTTTGAAGTCTTGCAGGAGGAGACAAGGTATCAAGAGAATTGGAAAAAGGCAATCACAGTGCTTGACTGTAAACAGAATGAAGAGAACAATCTAGCAATTGTTGTCAGTTAACATCAATCCCCTGAAAAATTCTAGAGCAAAAAGTAAAATAGAGTAGGGGAGCAAAGCACTAGCTGTTGTGTGTCTTACTTGATGCAGTGCACTGTCTAGGACACTTTTATTAACAGCTTAGATGATGGAATAGAGAGTGAGTTTATTGTGTCTTCATGTGATCCAAAACTGGGAGAGAGAGCTCATACACTGGAGGATGGGATCAGAATGCAAAATGATAATGACAAAGTGGCAAAGAATGTGAAAATGTAAAGCAGGAATTATTTACTGCAGTGATACAAAATGAGGACGGTTGCCTTGGTAGCAGTTATTCAGAAAAAGCTGAGCATGGGCCCATAGTACTATGAAAAAAGCAAGCACAAAACTAAAGTACAGCTGGCAGAACGTGTGAAGTAATCCTATACTGGCCCCTGGTAGACTAGCCAGCTAGAAAACTGCAGTTTGGGGCACTGTACTTCAAGAACTACATGGCGCAGTGGAGACAGTACAGAAGAAATGAAGGAGATGGATTACAGTTCTGGAAAATTTGACCCTTTTTACTATTGGAAAACACTTTAAAATGGCAAAGTCAATGAAGAACGGTCATAGATTTCTTGGTAAGTGATGGAACCTCCACCACTGGAGTGTTTTAAGAACTGGTCAGACAAATGGCTCTTGGAAACACTGTAGATATCACTTATCTTACCTGGGAGCTAAGTAGATAAACTAGATGACGTCTCATGGTTCTTTCAAGCACCATTTTTCTGTTATTCTGTAATTACTAAAGCATAAGTTCAAAGCTTTGATCACAGCTGAATTAGATGCCAAGTAAGTGGTTAATATTTCTTAATGGATAATTACATATATAGAGACTGACAAAAGTCAGAGCAGAGGGCTGGCTGAATCTTTAGAACTCTTTTCTTCAGAAACTGGGAGTTTGGTTTCTAAGCATGCAATTCTACATTGTCTTCATAAGTGATTTTTATTTTTATAAATTAAGTTATAAAGTTAGGAATATTTTACTAAAACTAAGTAAGTAATAATGAATGTTGAGAATTTTTGCTTGAGTTGGACAGTTTTGGCAAGCCTAGTATAGTTATCCAGATGGAGTTGTCAATGTTGCTGATGCTGAGATATTAGCTAGTATCTGTGATAGATAGACACTGGTGGAGAGATTAAAATTGTTCTGTTGTCTCTAAGCAAGTCACTCTTTACAGCTTGCTTTTATCATCTGTCCTTGTTCATGCTTATACCTCTGTCAGGGAACATGCTCCTGTCTGATTTTATTGCTTATTTTAAAGATAGGTTCTACCATTTATCCCCATATTAACAAATTAGCTTGAGGAATAAAGGAAAAACTAATTTAAAAGCAGCAGAATCAGGACCTTGGAATAATTTAACTGAGAGAATCTCTCATCAACTGGAACTGAATCTGTTCTGGAGTATACTAATGTTTTTGAACCTTAAAACCATGATACTATTTTTCTCCTTCCTCCTGAACCCATGCCTTCCATGTACTACAGTAGTGGTTTTTGAATTGTCTTCCTCTAAATTTAGACTGAAAATTTAAGCAGAATATAAAAGTTCTCTGTTGGATGGTTTGTATTCAGCTTGAGCTACTTGGTGTCACCTTAACGATAAAACTGGGATAGTGTAACAGGTGCTTATTGTCTTGTTCTTCCTCATTGTTTTTCAGATGTTATGTTTTGGCATATGTTAGTGACTGTCAAGGGGATATTATTGATCTGCTGAGACATCTGCTTCACTCATTAATTTGACTATTCTTTTGTGAAAGATGAGTTCCTTATGCCTTTCCATTCCTAGCACAGTAATACTGACCGGGTCTTTGCAGCTGGAAATTAACATTATTTAAACCGTACCTCTAAGTTATACAGGTTTTGTTTGCTTCTAAATGTATGCCATTCTTTTTCCTGGAATTATCACACCATAAATTATCTAAGGAATA
This sequence comes from Steatornis caripensis, assembly GCA_013398225.1. Classification (NCBI taxonomy): domain Eukaryota; kingdom Metazoa; phylum Chordata; class Aves; order Caprimulgiformes; family Steatornithidae; genus Steatornis; species Steatornis caripensis. The sequence goes on along the minus strand of VZSC01002758.1, from coordinate 106,211 downwards.
AAAATCTAAAGATTGAAATAGTTAATTTTACTTTTAAAAGGGATTTTCATTCATTATCTTTGCGGTAGCAGAAAAAAGGCAAAACTTTTTGTCATAAAAGAGGCTTTAGAATATTTTAGGGAATAACCATAAGCCAGAGAAGAACCAATTGACCTTCTTACAAGAGGAAATGAATTTAGTGGATCTGGGCAATACTATGCTTTCAGTCACATTTCTGAAAGAAAAATCTGATCACTTTATGAAGCTGAGGAAGAAAGGGAGTAAAACTCAAAAGCAAACTGACATGCTAAATGCAAGAATGGGCGACTGGCAGCCATCAGTTAAACCAGTATCCAGAACAGTATCTCTAGTTTCCTTACTTAAATTTAATCTCTGATTCAAAACAGCCTTTCGTATCATCCAACTTGAAAAATGCATTTATCTGGAATTAATTTAATGGAAATAGTACAGATTTAAAAACTCTTGAAGATACAACAATCATACAATTCAAGTAACCTAATTTCCCACTTGCTTGAGCTACCAACCACTGTGGTTGGTTGAAGTAAAGTATGATTTCTAGAAAATCTTTTAATTTGTGCCTACAAATACATTTTACGTCAAGAAATGAATCAAGCTCTGCTTTGAATATCAGTTCTGCATTTCCCTGTAGTTCTCCTTATTCATACTCTTCTGTATCTTTGAAGTAGTAAATGATTAGTGAATAAACTGGTTTGCTAGCTGCACTCTAATCTACATGGGACTCAAAAAAAGAGGAAATAAAACTTGATGGAAATTTCCACTCCTGTTATCTCACCTGCCTTATCAGGTGGCTCTTGACTACCTGATCCCTCACCTGTTGTGGAGAAGGACATTGCTCCTAGAAACTTGCACTACTCTCTGGTGATTACTTAGCAGCAGTTAGCTACTATACTGACCCATTTATAGGACCTAAAACATACCAAAAAAACTGTGGTGCTTTCTGGGTTCACAGGAACAACGGAGTGTGAAACAGGAATTAAGAGGAAGAGAATGAGGGTGTACATGTAGGAACACAGGCGAAAGAGTGAGGTTAGCAATGGTAGCATTTGGATGATAAGAAGGAGATTGATGACAGTGAAAGGTCTAAGCTTTTGAAGGCAGACAAACAGTGGCCAAGCAGATGTGCATGACTGAGTGACCTTTGTAACAGTTTCTGTAAAATGCTGTAATCAACCTCCACATCTTCATGACCATTAGGGAATTCCTATGTGCAATGCATATGCCATGATCTTTACAAGGTCTTATACAGACAACGCTGTACCTTGGAGCACCAGTGAGCCAATTCTTAACTCTGAATTTAATCCTTAAGAGAAAGTAAAGTCAGACCTTGTAAAGAAATAACACTGAATTCTGAAAGGGAAAAAGTGTTTTCTATCTCAAGGCAGTGATATCATCTCTCTACCTACAACCTCCAAAAGAGTAGGATTCCATGGACTTTCACAGAGAATGAAAAGTTAAAATTTCAAATGTTCATTAATATAATCTAGTCTTACACCTCAGGTGATACCATTCTGGAAAAAATATTTGGAAGGCTTTGAAATTTAATATCTACCCTCACAGTTTTTTATATATGCATAGTTATGTAGGTAGGTACAGATATATTTCATTAGCAGAAGTTCTAGGAGCCCAAGAAAAGGGACATCATGCTTCTATCTATGCTAAACCAATTTGACTGTGTTATTTTCTTTGCCTTGACTGAAATTTCAAATTATATTAGGATAATTGAGTGCACTGTATAGGATCTGGTCTTGTTTCTATTGAACTCAATGGCAAAATTCCCATTAATTTAAATGGCAGCAAGAATGATCCTCAAATGTTCCTATTAAGCTGTTCACAAGCTGTGCCTTCTTCATGTTAACCAGCAATGAATTTAGTTTGTCAGTGCAGCTGATCATTTCACATTAAAATAATAATAAACAGATGTGATAACAGCCTGCCATTTTTCATTCCTTCAGTCAAATGCTTGGTGTGATGGGCTGTGCGATTTCCTCATTTAATGAACTGCCAGCTGAAGATGTAAAAGCTGTAACTGACACAAATCAAAAATGTTGACAAAAATCTTTAGTATAATTTAAGAAATGTTTTTAGTGAAAGGTGATTTGTTCATTGGTTTCCTTTTTCAGACAAATAGCTTGTTGGGTTCTGTATGTTTAAATTTAATCGTGTATCTTTGAAAGAAGAAAATGAGAGAAGGAGGAACAATGCATTCACTTGTTTTGGGTAATGCAACCACATGTGCTACATAAAAATAAGTACAAAAATTCAAATTAGAAGAGTGGCAGGAGGCTTCCTCTAGTATAGATTAATCAAAAAATCATAGGCATCACTCTACTCTTCTCACTAATTTTCATCTGTACAAGAGAACTGTTTGATTCTGTAGAATATGGATTCCATTCAGTCCAAACTGATGTCTTCTCATACATGTAACTAACTCATGGAACCCTTTACGTATTCGGGCAGGGAGAAGAGCCAGTCTTCCTTATCATCTTTTTCTTCCATGGTGAATACTGCCTAAGGCTTTTTCCTCCCTCTCTTTTGACCTCTTTTACTCACCTTGTTGCCTTTGAGGAGACTTAGCAAGCTGTATTCATTTCTATCACCAACTGTTCAGAAGCAAAGGACAAGCAAATATGTAGTATTAACACGACATGACAGAAAAATTGTTAAAATGGTTCTACTGGCAACTGTTTTTTTCAAATGGCCAACAATGTTCATTGTCACTTTATTTTACTTTTTTAACCATAAAACTGTAGTGACTTGGTATATTACTAACTACATAATGCTTTTCATGGTTTCTTTCCTGTAATGCGGTCACTTGGAATAAAGCTTTCCCTGTTAGTGCAGAAAACAGGCTAAGAATCAGTGTTACATGAAAAAACGGCTTGAAAACAGCCATCGAGTAGAAAAAAGCAATCCCTGGAAGCATCCACCTATGTGCCCTTTGCCACCAGAGCCAATGCACAGTTTTAGACACCATGGAATTTGATGTGTCAAGACGATAAAAAAAATCACTGTGTCTTTCCAAAAGACAGACCTGCTGGTGCAGACCTCTCAATCCTACCACTTTTGTTAAAGGCTCTCAAGCCTTGAAAGAGTCCTACACAAAAGACATGGAACAAGAGTCTGTTCTGCACCACTGCCCTGGACAAGAACAGAGGAAACTCAGAAAAGAATGCTGAGGTTCATTTCTTTTATTTAATACAACAGGTATTTCTCAGAGAGATAAATGTAAGTGGAAAAGGAGGCCTGCTGTGGTGGGTTGGCCCTGGCTGGATGCCAGGTGCCCACCAAAGCTGCTCTGTCACTCCCCTGCTCAGCTGGACAGAGGAGAGAAAATACAACGAAAGGCTCTTGGGTCGAGATAAGGACAGGGAGAGATCACTTGCCGATTGCCATCACTGGCAAAACAGGCTCAACTTGGGGAAATCACTTTAATTTATTACCAATTAAATCAGAGCAGGATAATGAGAAATAAAATCTTAAAAACCACCTTCTCCCCACCTGTCCCTTCTTCCTGGGCTTAATTTTACTCCTGATGTCTCTCCCTCCTCCCCCTCTGTGGTGCAGGGGGATGAGGAATGGGGGTTGTGGTCAGTTCATCACATGCTGTCCCTGCCGCTCCTTCCTCCTCAGGGGGAGAGGGCTCCTCACACGCTTCCCCTGCTCCAGCACGGGGTCTCTCCCATGACAGGCAGTCCCTCATGAACTTCTTCAACAGGAGTCCTTCCCACAGGCTGCAGCTCTTCACGAACTGCTCCAGCATGAGTCCCTTCCACAGGGTGCAGCCCTTCAGGAACAGACCGCTCCAGCATGAATCCCTTCCATGGGGTCACCAGCCCTGCCAGCAAACCTGCTCCAGTGTGGGCTCCTCTGTCCACGAGGCCACAGGTCCTGCCAGGAGCCTGCTCCAGCGTGGGCTTCCCACAGGGTCACAGCCTGCTCCTTCAGGTATCCACCTGCTCTGGCATGGGGTCCTCCATGGGCTGCAGGTGGAGATCTGCTCCACCATGGACCTCCATGGGCTGCAGGGGCACAGCCTGCCTCACCATGGCCTGCAACACAGGCTGCAGGGGAATCTCTGCTCTGGCACCTGGAGCATCTCCTGCCCCTCCTTCTTCACTGACTTTGGTGTCTGCAGAGCTGTTGCTCTCACACATTCCCACTCCTCTCTTCAGCTGCAGTTGTGTAGGGTTTTTTTCCCCCCCCTTCTTAAATACATTATCCCAGAGGCGCTACCACCATGGCTGATGGGCTCGGCCCTGGCCAGCAGCGGGTCCGTCTTGGAGCCAGCTGGCATTGCCTCTGTCAGACCTGGGGGAAGCTTCTGACAGAAGCCAGCCCTGTAGACCTTCCACTACCAAAATCTTGCCATGCAAACGCAGTACACATGCTACTGATGCCTGATACAGTATCTTAGAGGAATTGTACTGTACTGCTTTATAAGAGGATTGTGACAGAATTTGTTTGTAAGTGGTCAGGTTAATCACTTGTGTTTTGCTGTACAGTACCAGTGAAACATACTTACTGAAAACAAAACACCTGTGTTCATAATAATTTGAGAGTCAACAGCACCTGGCCCAGTTATTTGTCCCGGTCACATCCCATAGCCTTAGCTGCTTTTTTTTTTTTTAGATTTGGGTATTGTTGTGATACTTCCTAATTATTATAAAAATATATGAAGACCACTTTCAGAATGCAGAAATCATGCGCATGGGTTTTTTGAGGAACATTCATAGCTGAACTGCGGCTTATAGCAATGTACTTTTAAAGAGCTGTTTTAGTAAGACTTTTCAACATGACATTCTTTGCTTGAACTTCCATCGTTTTATAAAAGAGACTTCAATCCAAGTTTTTACTAGGAAGTAGCAATTATTTTCTTACTAATTCCTAAAATGTTCTCTGTAAATTAGGATTAAAAATTTATGAAAAAAGCCTGTAAAACTTAGATCCTTAAAAATCTTCCTGTTCTGGTGGTTTGGGTTTTTTTTTTCTCCCATATATCACTCCTCAGTGGTCAGCTAGATGAGCCAGAAAACCTCATTTGCTCGCGTAACAAAAAATTACCCTGAACCAGTATGTTATAGTTGAGTGAGAGTAGAATGGCAGCCTCGTGTTTGCTGACATGTTATAGATAGATTTATTGTTTCAGGAATAAATACATACTAAAATGCCATCTTTGATGTTGTGACTAGACCCGTTTCTGTTTTAAAGGATGTGGGAGAAATCTGCTCATTAAACTTGCTTTTCATTTTCTACTCACGTTTTCTTTGGGAGTGTTTTCAGAAAAGCCAGAAACATTGACCCGTAGCTATTTGACAATGCAGATTGGCACCAATGGATATTGCTGATATACTACAACGAATGCTACTATGTTGCATACATTGAATTAATAATAACCCCAGCCTGAAAACATATAGAAGTATTCCCAGGACCTAACATTAAACTTCTAAGTGCCTGCATTGGGCAGCTAGTTTAACTATGGTTCAGATGTCATCAAGAAATAGAGATGATCTCCCCAAGGCTAGGAGTAGGAGTCTAATTTAGGTACCTTTTCTTTCTGATGACCAGTTTAGGGAGTCTGGATATCTTCCAAAGACAAGCATTGTGAAGACTCCACAGAGGCCCAGTTGCAAATTTAACATTTGACAAAAATAAGTAAATTAGTCGTGTTACTTGCAGGGTAAAATAATCCCCTTCTAGCTATCGATGTGATTTCTGAGAAGCTTTAAAAAAGGAGCTTTCTGGCTCAGGTATCGTCCTAATCCTCATTTGCAGTTACTAACATGTCCATACCTTTTTCACCGAGGATGTCACTCGGGTATGATTTAATAATTATGATGCAGATGTCAGCATTTAGAGTGGTAGGAAGGTCTTGTATAAATAGACTCCGTAAGTAACACGGTAATGTTATTCACCTGTTGCATCCCACTGTGCTGTGTCTCAGTGGCACAGTATCAATCACTTTGTCATATGGGAGAATTGAAGTAGAAAACACTCGAAGACACATTCTGCTCCTCCAAATTCTGATTTCCTTAACCCAGCTACATTGTAAAAGACAACATTTTAAGTACAACTCCTGAGTTGGAGTAGTGAAATGTGATGAATGACAGTGCTATCTTCTCTGCCAAGGGGAAGGGAAGACCCCTGGGCACTGATCGGGGGCAGCAGCCCTAACCAGAGCAGACACGGCTGGATCCATTCTTTCTCCCTCTTCTTCCTCTGCTCCCATTTTTGCACAGGCTGTTGTTCTCAATCCTTCTTGTTACCTCCATTGTAATTTCAGTATATTTAGGTTGTTTGTGTGTTGAGCATATATTCCTTGTCCTTTCTTATGACCTAAAATGGGTTCAGCCCAGTAACAGTTTTGAACTCAAAGAGGGTAGATTTAGACTGGATGTAAGGAAGAAATTTTTTACTGTGAGGGTAGTGAGACACTGGGACAGGTTGCCTAGAGAAGTTGTGGGGTCCCTTCCAACTCAAACCCTTCTATGATTCTATAATTCCGTTGATGACCATTAATTGACCATTTGTGTTCATACACTCAGGCTTTCTAATACCATACCATGCTTGTCTTTTAAGGTTTTTGTTATCATATTGTGCTTTAACTCTCAAAGGTGCCTGCTATAATCCTGTGATTGCTCCATCAGTAGGTATAGTTCTATTGTAAAAATACATTTTTGTATTTTTTCACCATCTCTGACACAAACCAGAAAACTTATAGCAGAGCTAACACTAATTGGTGATGCAGACAAAGTACCAAAGACAGCCTCCAAACATCAATTGATAGTTCCTGTTGAGAATTGCCTAATCTCTCTGTGTTACTCATGGGATTATATACCCAGACTGTTATCAATCTTAAGAAGTGTTTTCACATCACAAACCTTTGATTATCACATAAAATCATTTGTATTTTCTACATTTAAAATTGCTAATAGACCTCAATAATCCTATCTAATCCAAGTAATCCAAGGGATAATATGAATCAATAGTTACAGGCAGATGTACAGCAGGTTTTATTGTGTCCTTAAAAATGTGGCCACATTTCTGTGGTCATTATAGTAACAAGTGTTACTACATTGACTATAATGTTACCATATATATTACATTCGGAGGACTGTCTTTTTTACAGATGAGTGTATAAGACAACATATAGACGTTCAAAACCTCCATGTTCTCACTTTTTGTATATTCTTACTCCAAGTGTTGTTCAGCTAACAAGCTCTTTTTAGGTGAAAGGAGGCTGCTTTTGCAGGATACGGCAGAGTAACACTAGGCACAGCTCTGCTTGGTCTTTCCTCTGGTGCAGTATATACTGAGTTAATCATTCCCAGATTTTTAAATGATACCTCTGTCCGTACGTTTTCAGTGCCTGTCTTTGAAAAGAGTTCTGTTATGTGAGACATTACTGATTCCCTGTACTTTCTACTGCTTTGACGCATGAAACATTCATAAATATTGAGGTTTTTCCTTTAACGTTTGTTCGGTTTGACAAAAACTAGTAGAATATATTGGCAGGACGGAACTTGTGAAATTAGTCAAGCATAATGTTGAAATTACTGATAAGAACCTAGCATGCTGGTTTGTAGCTTCCAGTGTTCATTTGTCTAGCCAATTGTGAATGGCTATTATATTCTGGGAGTTTCTGTCTTTATGGTATTATCTGGTATCTTTATCGTATTATTCTGGGAGTTTCTGCCTTTATGGTGTTATCGCACGGTTTTATTTTTATAACTTCTTAATCTTTAGCAGAACAGTGCCACTTGGGTTTTAGTTGGGGTTTTAGTGTTTTGAAGGCTGTGTGAGATACTATTTAAAATGTTCAGTCCCAGTTGACTGAATACTACATGATCAGTAGCCTTATTTTTTTACCCCAGGAAAAAAAAAAGGTTCTCATCAACTGAAAACCAGCTCGCTGTATTTAAATGCCTAAGATTTTGTTTCCTACTTGTAGTTTTTGTGGACCCTTTTTTTTTTTTTT
>VZSC01002758.1:32348-96464 GCA_013398225.1 Steatornis caripensis | reverse complement strand
GTTTTTCTTACACTGCGTCTGCACAGCACTGGGTGCAAAGAGCTTTACGTCTCACCTAGCAGAAAGATACTATTACAATAAGCACAGCAGTCCTGATTCAACCTACCTAAGGTGTAGCTACACCTCAGAATCTGCTCTTTCCTCTTAGCTATGGTTCCCTCAGGTGGGAAGCTATTTCCTTAGAGCTAGTTAATAGGAAAACAAGCACAAGAGCATTGATTGACTTCAGGCTGTGTAGCTGGAGCAATGTGTGTAAATAGGATGTATTTATTACTGTCCTCTGCTGATATTTTAAGACTAATGCATCTTAACTGCTACGAAAATACAATCCCTTTCAGAAATCTGATGAGCTTTTTGTGCTGCAGTGTGTGATTCACATACAAACTATGATTTTCTTGTGGGCGTTTAAATCTGGCAGTCTGCATGCAAAACATCCCTGAGCCACAAGACATCTCTAAAAGCATATAAAAGACACTGCTGTAGTCTGAACGTTTAATTTCTTCTGATGAATTACTACTGCAACAGTTTATAAAGAAAATAGCCATGCATACATCCATTCAGTGCATGAAGAGAACAGCATGATGATGCCGGTTCTTGAGTGAAGAGTAAAGAGCATCCTAGGTGACCGTGATATGTGGGTTAACTGACTTAACCAAGGGAAATATGGCTGCAGTAGTGGGATTCACACCCTCATAATCTGTCTAAAGTGCTCACACTGTCAAACTAATGTTGTTGGATTTATTCTGAGCTAAACCAGAAAGCTAGAGCTCCTCTTTTTCCCTGTTTGAAGATCAAGATGTGCCGAACAGGATGAACTGGATGCCAAATGAATGCTGGCTTTTCTCTTACATCATGTTTCAACGGTGTAGGTATCTAAAGATGTAGTGCTGAGCAGGGATTTTAATCAAACCTCTCAGTTTAATTTATCAGTGTGATATTTTTCACACAGTTTTGCAAGGAAAGTTGAAGGACTTCCCTTCAATTGTGTTAAAGTTCTGATATATAAGACATAAATCTATCCTAAAAATGCTTGTCATAAGCAACAGCAGTGTCATTCAACAAACCTGAGTTTCATTTCTGTGTTTTAAGAACAGGAAATTTTCTGGTGGTTTTAATGAATGACCGTTCAACTTACAGAATACTGGGCAACTACAAATACTAATGGTAATTCAGGCCGCAGAATTAATTAATGTATTTTGTAAATATTCCAGAAATTTAGCAAAAGTATTTCTATTTTGTCTACCTGTTCTATGAACTATCATTGACAGTAAAAAGGCTATCTAAGAAATAAATAGTAATAGACAAACCTATTACTGGAACAAAAAGTGAATGTTTAAGATTCCACTGGGTTGGAGGAACTGATACCTGGCTTAAAAATGAACGTCTGAAAAAAACCCTCTGGGGGAAAAAATAAAAGTCATTCCTCCAGTGAGGGTAGAATCTTCTTTCCTCTTTCTATATCCATTCCTTCTTCCCATTAAAAATATGTGCTGGACTCTGCTATCACACTATTTATATACAGATTTTGATTGCCTCTCTGTTCTACCACCACGATGGTGTGGTTGTATTTGATGTGTTACTGAGAGCTTCTCCAGTTGCTTCAGTCTTTGCCATTAACTGGGTTTCTATAGGGAACAAAGTAACACAGATGAGCTTGTACTGATTTTGTGACTAATTTCTGAGGAAGTTCGGAGTGGAGAGTGTTTTCTAAATAGTCCTGAATGTTCATGTCCCCTTTCTCCCAATCTTAGCTGTAGTTCTTTCCTCAGTGGGTGGGAAAAACCCCGAGAAGATCAGTGACTGGGAAGGGTTCGCTGAGGCAGCTGCAGGCAAATATTCGTAGGTACGACTCTCGATTTCACATCTAGTACAAGACAGTTAACATAAGGATGGTAGTTTGTACATAGGAGAAGAATCTGATCCAAATAAAATCCAAGATGGGTTTTCAGAACAAAACTGTAGTATGAAATTACGTTGGTTTAAATCAAACAATGGAATATTTTTTACAAAATACACTTTTGAAAAATATTTGTTTTAAAGCGCATCCTATAATTAGGGAATCTTTGTAGTTGCAACAAGGCTGATGTGGATTTCAAGAAGCTTCCAATTCTCCCATTTGTTATCTCTAGTTACAGGAACTAATCTTTTTCTGGGAATTCAATGCTTAAATTTTAAGAAACTCACACGTGGTGGTACAGGATGTAAGCTAGGACAGAATAAGTAGAAAACATTTTGTTCTAGGGTTCATGAGTCTGTCTAACCCCCTCTGGGTACAGATTATGTTTCAGGACATTTGAATAACAACGTAAAAATAAATCAGTTCCCGTTGTAGCTAAATGAACTATGAATTAAATTTGTTATCAGATGACCAGTAACTGCTAAGCATTTTCCAGCTGAGTAAGCTAATAAACCTATTTACTCTCTGCACGAGCAAGCATAGGCCCATTAGCTGCAGATGCCTTCAGCAATATTCTTTGACATATAGAAGGTCATTCTCCTTTCATTGTCTTCATATCTTTATAGTTTAATGGTTAGCAAAAAAGAACAGCTGCAATAGTTCTATTGAGTAGCTAATTAGTAATTTAAAATTGCAGTTGTAGGATTTTTATTGCCTTTAACCTCATTCTGATGGATTAGTGCTGTATGTGCATTTACTTTGAAAACTCTTGATTTAAATTGAAATCACCTGTAGTAATTTAAATTGTCAGAGGCTTTATTAGCATTCGGTAGCAAGAATACCTTGCACATCACAAGACCTCTTCTTGCTCTTGTTCTTTTCTTTTGTTGTTCAACATTGGAGTGTTTGCTTGCAAGAACCTTGTCAAGTGGTGGATCGCGCAGAAGCTAATGGATGATTTAATTTACCATGTTTTCTGGCAGGTACTACATACTCTCCTCTGTTGTGACAAGATGTCAGAACAGGTTCAGTTTTCTAATACGTTTCTCAGGAACTGTTGCACCCTTGTAAGCTCCTATTGCAGGGTTACTAAAATGAAAATGCATTATTGCTTTTATTGTCAGTGTGGCCGTGTTTTCTTCAGCTATTTCAGTTATGGCTGCCACACTTGCCTTCTGTGCCCTCTTGCAAATATTTCCCAGAAGGATGCAGCCTGTTCACAGTGCAAGTTCATGACACAAGAAACATCAGCAGGAGACAAAAGAACAGGTTTCATTTTTGCTTTACAGGATCGATAAACTTCAAGATTTTTTAGCTTAATCTATGGAGTGTTGCTTCTGGATCTATGAATTCTTCTGCTTGAACAGAGCAACAGTTGTTTTAAAGTCATATCCTACTGCGAGGAGTAAGATTCCTGGAGGAGAATATGTTTCCACCGACTTCATCTAGAAAAACACCTCTAGCACGCTCTTTTCCCTTCTAGGGAGTTTTATCCTGCCTAGTAATATCCAAATGTTCCTATCGTTGCCTCAATTTTCAATTTTATTTCTTGTTTTCTTTTCTTATTATGCTATGTAAGCTCCTCAAGCTTATAAGGAGGATTTAAATCTCTGCTTACACTTCCTTGGGTTCCTCAGTTTTCATTTCACACCTCAATTTGCTTAGAATGATTTCCAAGTTCTTATGGTTCTGCCACAACCCGCTAGAACCCTTCTGTAATTGCTTGTACCAGGCAGAGGGCAAATACTCATAAAATGTTATTTTTACTTTTACTAATAGACTAAGAATATAAGGTCCATTAATAAATATTGATATTTTAACTATTATTATTGATAAAAGATACTAGAAACACCCTCAAGTTAAATGACAATAAATCCCTGGTTTAGCTCAGTCGTTTTTCTGTGTTCTTTAGAGATATCCAACTGTTCAGATTTTAGCCAGGGGCAAAAAAGTGTAAAGTTGCTTAAGTACTAGATTAAAATTAATATTGATAGTAAACCTTGACACTGGCTGTGAGAGGTTTTATGTCATCAGATGAACCTTCATGCCTTAGAGTGATTTATTCTGGAAGAAGTATGGCTGGTTATATTCTTTCTTATTGCTGGATCAGTACTGTGCCTTGCTATATGCTAAGAAATCTTTACCTTGCTTAGCCTCAGTTTCTGTGTGTTCTTTGAGCTCTCCTGGTGTCGACTTTTTTGAATGGAAAGGCTCTCCTTCCATTTGATTGCCTCACAGCTTTTGGCATACTCGCTTTGGTTGCAGTAGAATGTAATCCAGACTTTGCTTCTACTTTTGCTTACAGCCTCTTCCCAGTGTTAGTAGGATTCAAGTGGTTGGTCTTGGTCAGGTCCTTAGGCTGGTCTCTCTCAATTCTGCGGTTAATGCATGTGCAAGGGAAGTGCAAGTCCTTGTTATGCAAGAAGCTTATAACTGGATGGCGTGATAAAGTGTTTTTCAGTGCCTTTGAAATTCTTATCTCAAAACTTCTGAAGTATCGTTTTCCTTTATAAATGTTTGCGAGTTTGAAGAGCTCTCATATACGAACAGTCTTATGTTTAACTGCATGGGACCAGATTATCGCAAGAGCCCTATTGACTTCCAAAGTCTCCGTCAATTTACATTCTCTGCAAACCTGACCTCTAGACATAGTATTTGAAAGCTTGTATTGTTAGAGTTGTTGCTCCATACCGTACTTTATTCTGTTAAACAGCTATCTAGCAGTCTTACTTTATTCTCTGAACGTGGTGACCAAGCTGCCAATAAATAATTCTTCAGTCTGTATATATAGAGTGAGTAGACAATCCCAGAACTTCCATAAGGAATATACCAAATAACTGATAACATATAATCTTTGTTTGCACTGAGGGAGCATAGTTATAGTAGAAACAAAACACGTGAAATCAAGAATACACGTAAATCACAAAACCTGAAACAAAGCATGGTTTAAGAATAAGAACATAGTTTTAAATAGAGGGACACCAACTACAGTATTTTTTTTCCAAAGAACATACCTCTTTTGCTCTACACTTTCATGTAAAGTAATTCACTGGTGCAAAACAGTTGTTTTACCTAAGTATGCATAGTCTTGTAATTTAAACAATTTTTCATAAGAAAGTTATGCCAAAATCTGCTGGAAATGGGGGGAAATTCTGGGTCTTGAATCAATCAGGCCTTTTGGTGTGTACCTCGTGCTGCACCCTTCATAGCACCTTGGAAATACTGTCAAGGGCCTTCACGTTCTAAAGCCAGCTTGCTTTGAGCAGATGTTAGAGCAGACAACACTTGAAAACAGAAAAAATGCCGAAATGACTGGGCTGAAATAAATAGCGTTTGCCCACTCATTTCCCCCTGGCCCCTGTGTCCTCGCAAGTGGTGGGAGTCCTTTCTTCCCATCTTGCTCCCAGCCCAAGAACCTTTCAGTTGACTCCTGCACCGCATCAAATTGCGTGCGGTCCCTTCTCAATCACTAGGAAAATTTTATCTTTCCACGAGCCTGGCTGGATGCTTGTGCTTTGACAGGCATATCACCCTGTGCCATCGGCTCTGTTTGCTGCCCTTACCCCACCTGTCCCTCCACCTCTGGCCCCGTGCCGGAGACCTCTCCCCCAGAGCGCATTTGTGCACTCCCCTGGGGAGGATCAGCCCTGCCCAGTCCCTCCAGTGCTTCACCAGATGGATGCTGCAGCCACCAGGAGAAGGCAAACAAGGGCTTTCTCTCCACTGTCCAACCACAGAAAGAATGTAGCATCATACAAAATAGATAAATGAAACAGATATTGTCTGTCACAGTCGAGCAGATTTTTTTTTTTTTGGAAAGTTCAGAATACAGTTTGGGGACCAGTCGCTGAAATTGGAAATCATACTGTGCTTCCTTTTCTGTAATCCATACAGTGACATTTCTAGGACAATCCTGGGTTGTCTTATTATGAATAGAATATAATATTCACAACTCCTGATTCAAATTTAGCTTTTCAAAGTGTCTGAGTCCCATATAGTGGCAAGAGAGAGAAGCATGTGTCATTGAAGACAATCAGAAGGATTTTTCCTCCCTGTTGACACAATGGTGCTTACTTCCAGAGGAGTGATTCACTGGGTGTAAATTAGGGAGCTATTCAGTGTTTGGTTTTCTCTGGGGACCAATTTGAATTAAAGCTAGCCCTCCTGACATGAACGCTTATTCTTGTCGCTGTCTCCTCAGTCTTTCTCCTGCAGCTCTTAGGCTGTGGTCTGAAAGCCAATGTTAAACTGATTACCAAGGTGATCCCTCTCCAAATAATTTCTGTTTTACTTTGAAAATTTCCTTGGCATGATTTACCATGCAGCCCCACAAATTGCTGCATGCCCAGTATTTCATGCGTTATAGTACAAGATCATAAATCTAACATATTTGCTTACTGCTCCTGTCAGCCCTGTGGTAGGTTTCAAAACAAAGCTAAAGCCCCACAGCCTCGCAGTTACCATGTCCTACCAATGTTGTTCTATTTTAGCTACAAAAAATTGAATTTCTATACTTTTGACACACTTGAGCACAGTTTTTGTCTGAGCTGTTCACGCAGTTTCTCTTGTTGCTAGAGGCAGTTTCAAAGTCCTTTGCAGTCAGAAGTATCATCACAATTTTCATATGATTTCACAGCAGCAGTAAGAGGCTGGTGAAATACGGCTAACTAGAAATGTAAACTTTATGAGCGATGTCTGAATTCTTAGCTCAGTGACATTAACTGAGACAAGAAGGGAAAATAGGATTGTTGCATTTAACAGAAAATAGACCTTAGGAGTATGTCCTTCATTCTCCTTCTTATTTGTGTATTACTTATATTTAATGCACCTTAAGAGAATAAAAAATAGATGGGCGTTAAGCTAGTATCTTCTATGGGTTTGCATCCCTATATGCAATGCTAGGGGATGTTCCATGCCCCTGCCATGACAGAGTTCTGGGGGGAGATATATTCTCTTGATTTTTTTCAAATCCTCCTCCTGTCAGTCTTGCTACCATTCCTTGGACTTCTGTTTGGGTTTTTTTTCTAATATTTCGGATTAAGAGCTCCCAGGAATAATGCCCAGGCAGAACTCCCATGCAGACAAGAAAAAACCCTCATTTTGTTATCTAAGTTTGTAATACAGCTTTTGTCCTGCTGATCTTTGCAGTGACTTCCTTTGTTTCTGATACATCAAACAAAGGGCTACTTAATAACTGCTTTTCTATAGACCCTAGAGAAGACTACTTGTAGCATTCCCAAGCTTCACTGAGACTTGAGATTTCGAATAAATCAAAGTTGCATTCCTTGGGAAGAGTGAAACATTCAGAATAAAAATAAAAATAGTGATGTGCTTAGAAATAACAGCAGTGATGTGCTTAGAAACAAAATGATTGTGTTAATAGATGCTTATCACTTAAGGCCAATGAAAGAGCAAACCAGGGCTTTATTTCTACAGCCTGTCTATAAGGAGGGGATAAATTGCATTTCTATTCTATCTTATAAGGCAGGTATAAACTTCTAAAAGAAAATGCAAAACTGCATATATGTGAAGCCCTTTTTACGTCCATTGCTTTTGCTATGGTATTAAGATTTCTGTCCAACACTGCTCCTTTCGGTCTCACGTTGCTTTGACTTTAGTGGGGAGCTTCAAGGAAGCATCGCACCGTAGTCTGTAAAAACAGATTTTTATTTTTATTATTTTACTATGCAAGTGCATCATTTAGGTTTTAGTATTTGCCACAGTGCTCGTCACAATTCTTTATTGCTCTTAATTGTGATATTCAAGTTTCCTTTTTTACTCGTTTCATTCAGTTTGGTCTAATATGAATCAGCACAGGAACTGTGTGAATATGTATTCCATTAAGTATCATGAAATATCCCTTCCTGCGAGCTTTTATGAACCTGTTAAACTTACTTTTATTTTTATTTGTATTACACTGAGATTCCTCTTATGTTGACAGAGTAGAAAATGCATAGATCTACCGTTGACTGACTGGCAAGAACCCATCTAATATTCATTCACGATATTACTAGTAGGTCCTTGTAATAAAGAGAACGTGTGCTTTCAAAAAATAGGGCAAGGAAAGAACTGCACAGAACAGAGCCAGGCTATCCCCTGTCCCCGCAGGATCAGTGATGCTGAACAGATGTTTGGTCTAACCTGGTTTTCCGTGCTTCCAACAATGGAAAGGCCTTAATATCCCCAGCAGGTCTGCTCCTCTGCTTTGCTATTCTTGCTGTTAGAAAGTTCAGCTAATGTTTGACCTGAGTCTTCCCTGTTTCGGAATAAGCTCATTATTTTTTGCGTATGAAAGTTGAAATAGATTATTCCTTCCCTTCAGCAACAACCTTTCATGCAATTGAAGGCTGATACTGTACCATGTCAGTCTTATCTCTGTTACACTTAAAAGCAAATACTCTTTCAGTCTTTTCTCATAGGTCATGTTTTCCAGAGCTCTGATCAGTCTCTCCTCTGTACTCTCTCCCCTGTCAAATCTGCACACTGCTGAGTCCCTAACCTATACTCCATGTGGAAGGAGAATGACTTTCCAGATCTTGTGGCTTATGCTCTTGCTTATACATCCCAATATGGTGTTTATTTTTTCAGAAATAGCATGATATCGTCAACTCATATTTAACTTGTGCTAAACTGTAAAAGCAGACACTTTTGTGTAGAGCAGACACATGACAACTCGTCCTCTATCTAGTGTCTTGCCATTAACTATTCCCTCTTGAGTTCAGTATCTTGTACTTGTCCTTACTGAATCCAATCTTATTTGGTTTATTTTTTTAACTCAAGAAATTTCTTTAGTTTTTCAAGATAATTGTAAGCATGTCCTCATGCTGTCCCAGTGACATGCTATCCCATCTGACCCAAAAACCCGCAACTGCCATCAGCATTTCATCAGTATTGAAGGGGGACACTCCATTTCAACCGTGAACCACTGCCTGTGGGTAAGGTTTTGGCTTTCCATCAATTCGATCTAATGTAATTTAATCTAGAACGTGACTCTCGCATTGTTTGTGACATGGATGACGTTGTCAAAAGCCCTAAGAAAGTCAGTGCAAGAGATATCTAAGGCTCCTCCTCACATATAACCCTGTCTATTCTAACACAAAAAGAAATCAGACGGTCAGTTCTAGGCAAACAGACTAAATGTTTCCAGTTATTGATTTCCTTGTTTTCTTCCAAGTGCTTATACACCATTACTTGTTCTAAAATTTCTGCTTTCTCCAGGATTTCTAATTACTACAGCTTTATGACTAGTCCTCCTCTTTTCCCTGCCCTCTCCCTTTAAAGCTTTAAGCTCTGTTTTCCCTTTGTAATCTCTTAATACCTAGTCTGTTCTCCACAAGATCTGAGCTAACTTAAGAATCTGTGTGAAATAAATGTTCCTACTTGTCCTACAAGCCACAGCTACCAAGGAGCAGTATGCTTCTGCCATAGCAGTCCTGGGAGCCCACTGCTCCGGGTACCTGTCTGTAGTTACCCTGGTCAGACAGGCCAGAAGGAACACGCTCGGTGCAAAGCCGATCATAGAGAGGCATAAAGGAAATCATTGCACTAAAAAGAAAAATGTTTTATAATTAACAACTATCTTTTTGTCCTCCGTCTACTTATACATGTGCTGTAAGTAGTTATTCCACAAGTTTTCCGGAGTTATATGCACACATTGGTCTAATTGTTTTCAGACCTGTCTTCAGATGGAATAAATCACCCACTGGAAATGTGTCTTTCTCTGTTGGTTATGGAAGGAGAATAAATATACAACATACACTAAATAGCTAACTTTTCATAGGCTACCTGCAGAGATGATTAAAAAGAGAATTTCCTAAAATTATTCAACAGACCAGTAGTAGAACTGGAAATTCTTCTGAATTCTTTAAACAGGCCATTCTGCATCTTCTATTGTATTTGTATTACAAAGGAGAACTTTAATGTGCAGCTAAAATCTAGAAAGGCCAAACTTTGCTATGTCTTTTTATAGAAAACTGTTTCTTTTTTCCTTGAGACCCTGAGAACTCTCAAGAGTACGAGTATTGCTGAATGTAATGCAATATTTCAATTTTATTTTTAAAGCTATTTTTAATTCCAGGATCTACTTTAAATAAAGTACTACACACCAAATTGCCAGGTATCATTTTGAAAACTGCCCTCACAGTTAGGGTTTGAGATAGTAAATATTAATTATACTAATGGAGATTGATGTGATCCCAGCTTTTTGAAGTATTTTATGTTACTGATTATACAGTTTTTCCTTTGGCCAATTTAGAACAAGGTTTATCGGAGAGAAAACTTAAAGGAAAAAGGAAGTATATTATTCTACACACACACCCTTTTTCTTTTTATTTGCTTATAGCATTTTGTTTCCTGGGCTCAGGGATAAAGTTTGGCAGAATATTTGCACAAACTCTCAGCATTTTCAAGTTCTTGATATGAAATTCTCAGCTCTTGTGTCTAAAGGAAACTGTAATAAAATAATTACTTAGATAAAATTAATCCCTCAGCAAGTAATCAGAAATGTTGAGGGCTCTCTGTTTTGCAAGGCCTGAGGATTATGTTGTCTGTTCTCTGAGGAGACAGCACATCAGACGTAGAATATGCAGCAACCCAGATGCAAAGATTGATTCATATACTTAGCGGCATCAGTGCTTTCAGTACCGGTAGCTGGTCCTTATGTGTGAGAATCTGAGGTTTAACGGTGAACTCAAGCACATCCATCTAGCTCATTGGCAGAAGGGTGGTGTGATCCTTCTTCAGTAGCCTTGTCAAGAGAATGGCATTGATAATGGAATCTCTTCCACTTGACAGTACATGCGCAGTACTGAAGACATTGATAGAAATTAGGAAACCTTATGAGGAAGAGAATTCGCGCACATGCATATCTTGTAGTTGAATCTAGGGGCAGAAGGGAACTGAGACAGAACCAGGAGTAGTTTTCCGGTGAAGCAGCCAGAGCTGAACATCAGGAGCCATTGCTCCCTCGATTTAGCCAGGTGTCACTCACGTTGCCGTGACATCCTGCTGCTCTCTCAAGACTCGAAGTGGCTGCCTGCAGAGCAAAGACTTGAAGAAGAGAAAGCTGATGAGTTGGCAATGTCCTAATATCTCTCTGATGAGAAAAGTAGTATATTTTATATTTATAATGCCTGAGGAGGAGAGGAAGAGACCTCACAGGGAAGAAGAGCAGTAGAAGTGTGATGTGAATAGAAGTGTGTGGGGACAGACCGTGCACGTCCTCGGGACCTCTGAGGACAGGAGCAAACAATACTTCACCATTGCTGCTCTAATGGCTTAGAACCCATTTTGTTTGTTTTACTACAGAGCTGAATCTACTGAAGAAACTTGAAGTCGATATGATAGGAATACCTTCAGCCATAGTTAAAAACTTACCAATGTTAGCAAATTCTTGACACTACATAATAAGCTTGAGTGAAATACTGTTTGAATTTATTGAAAATCCATTCAAGAATTGGAAAGCTGTAAATTTTCTTCAGAATACAGAAGGACTTGAAAAACAAGTCTTGTAGTGCTGTCTCAGAAAAGAAAGTAAAAGGTAAAAAATTCAAATTCATTTAAGGTTAATCGTACCTCTTATGAGATTATAAAGCTAGTTCTGAGAAACTGTCTTGCCTGAGGCTGCTGTCTTCAGTTTTCTCTCATCATTAATCTTTCTTACATTGTGTGCCATATTCAGTTGTAGTAAGACAATTAAACCAAGAAATGTGAAAGATAGATATTATCCTCTCCACTTTATGTCAGTTCAATAGTTTTTCTAACAACTAAATCATTGCAAGATTTGCAGGACACAGAAAACATAGCTCCCTTTCCTGAAAATAATTTCATTGATATTAAGTGCCTGAAAACAATTGGATCTTCCCGAATATCTTAGAGCAAGACTAGTACAAATTACGTGTCTTATTATTTTAACAACAGGTGCTCTCATAAAATTAAATTGTGTCAGGTTAAATGCTAAGTTTAACAACGAGACAGGAATCAAAAGTTGTTTGGACTGTTTTTCTTGCCTTTTGGTTTTCTTCTTTGCACTATAACCAAAGTTCCTGAGAGGCACACTATAAAATAAAATGACAAAGCAGTGCTACCGAAGTAAATTAACATTGCCAACAGAAACAAGTGTTACTGGAGGGGTTCTGAGGTTTTTAAATTGCAGGATTTGTTTTATTTTCTTTGTGGACGATCTCCAGAGTTGTGAGGTTGGGGTTTTGGGGAGTTTTTGAGGGGTTTGGTTTTACGACTCTCATGATATCAAAATTAATGTTGCATGGAATTTCCTATTCATAATATGCTCAGATGAGAAGACATTGTTTCTACAAAGTTTAACAAGTTCATTTTGGAGGTAGGTCTATTTCCATAACAAAGTTGGTTTTAAAAAATGAATTCATGCAAGTTTCCTATTGTTAGGTGTTTTGTTAAAGTAAACTCCAGAACATATAATAAGTAGATATGCTAAAATATAAAAGGAGGTCTTTGTCGTTAGGAAAGATGAGCTGAAATTACACACTGCAGACTTGGCCTTCAAATACAGTTATTTTTAGAATATTCTGATAAGTCTTTTCCTTCCATTTGAAACTGCTGATTTTTCAAGACTGAGTCTATCCCAGAGAACAAAGAAGTTTCCGTGCATTCTCTTTGGAAAAGCTTTTCAAAGCTAAAGGTGGTCAATGTGAATGAGACCCATGACCGTTTGGCTACTTGCCTATTTGCATGTCATGGCCCAGAGTTGACTTGCAGCTCATGGGTACGTATCCTGGATTTAGAGACGGTAAATGGACTGTTTGCTCTGTTTTACCTACATTTTACAGTAATGTTCTGAAGAGTCATACCTAGGATTTAGGTTATGATTAAATACTTCTTATTTCATCTAATAGTTGAATATTTAAAATCTACAAAGTCAAACACTTGATTCTGAGCTGTTTTCTGTACTGGAGTTATTCTGCTGACTCCAATGAGTTACATCATGAAATAACTTTTCTCCTTCCGTTATATTCTGCATTAAAAATGTCGAAAGTACAAAACTGTGCTGAAAGAATGCTAAACCAACCGAGCGAAGCAATCAAATCTGGAAATGCCTGTGGGCAAAAGCCAATTTAGCCTTTACTTCATTCCCTCGTGCATAGAGATTTTAATTACATTATCACAAATTCTTCCCTATGAAATCCCTTCTCCTGTCTTTTCTTTCTGAATTCAGTGCAATTCTCACGCCTCTGAAATCAAAGGGAGTCTGGCAGTCGTTTCTGATAGAACTCCGCTGTTTATCACTGCAAACATTGACAACTTTCTTAAATTGCCACTTCAGAAGCTGCCTATTGTTCCATGAAAGCGACATGAACAACATATTATGGCAATTGTTATGTTATTGTGTGCTGCCTTGTGTTATGGGCTCTTGACCCATTCCTGTAGTCTTTTTTTTAAATGGTGGAGATTCCGTTATCCTTTTGTCTCCATGCTAGCTGTGGGAAGAGGTCAGTTAGTTAAGGCAGCAAGTTCTGTAAATTATATTTATTTGTTTTGATAAAGGCTTCCTCTCAGGAAAAGATATTCAAAGAAAGCAACGGCTTGATGTGATGTGGATTTGTCAACTTGAGCCCTGAAGCATAGTAGCTATGTTCAAATGGCTTTGGACCACAGCTATTAATCTTGAAATGGCTTATTAGCTGTTATGTAAGGTGTCATGAACGTGCCTCTGCGACTTCATGATCCCGGTCGCTATGCGTGCAGTCAACAGGGGCCTCTGCGACATGCTCTCCTTTGTTTCTGCTTCTGGCATGCATAAACAGAGGCACGCGCCTGCTTCTTGTGCAATGTCACACAAATTGCCTGGAATTGATACTTCTCTTCGTTGTACAAAGTATGGGAACCAGTGAAAAGGAGCAGTCTATTTCATGATTTGAACTTTTGTGGTAGGTAGCTTTAACACGGTTCTTATCTCCTTCCAGGCCCTTTATGCTCCTGGCACAGAAAAATACATTTTCTGTCTTATTTTTTTCCTGTAATGACATTCAAAGTTTCTTTAGCATTTTCGCCCTTGAAGTTATCTTTCCAGAATCCACCTATATCCTGAGTTCTGTGATATGATAGGGGTCAGAAAGAAAACCTGCATCTGCTGCTCTTCTCATCGATGTTGCTCTCAAGATAACTCAATAAGAGCAGGACTGTGGCTAAACGTTTTCAAAGATTTAATTAATTTTAACACAGTCTCTTCAGATATTGCCACAGGCTTGATAAGGTTTAACTAAAGTTTGAAGAGGCAATGAGCAGTAATAAGAAAGTAAAAACAAACTAGCAGTCACCGTTTGATTGTAGCATAATGTTTTACCATCTTTGTCGACTGATTGTCTTCAAAATGTTAAGAAAAATCCGTCTTCGTTTTCAGGGTACGCAGAGCAGTTGCCAGGGCACACTAGTTTTCTGAACTAAGAGCCACATGAGAGCTAAAGAAACATTTTGCAATGGAAGCTGATTTCATCCACGTGTACATAATACAGTTGATCCCCCCCAAAATATTTTTCTCAGAGTCCAAGTGTTTGTTGACCTGACATAAACTTTAAACCTCCTACACAGTACTCATATTAAGTGATAAAATGATCCAATGATTTAAAATCCCTCAGAGATCTGTGCAATTATTCTTTGGAATACCTTGGAAGCAGAACTAATACCAAACAACATTGCTTACATTTGTTGAGCTTCACTAGCGCAGTTCTTCAATTCTGTTTTAAGTCCAGGGCCATTTATAACAAATTTCTCATGCTTTCACTTTCAGCCCTTCTTGAGTTTTAAGTCCTTATAGTAGGAATATATTTACCTTTCATGTAGAAAGTCAGTTTGTAGGTGGCTTTGGGATTTTTTTTTCTTAATTAGCATTTAACTTTTTTTTTTTTACAGCTCCATTGTATGTCTTCTATGATGTAGAAGTGCTACATTCGTCTAGCCCTAATCAGTCTCTCTGGTATACCAGTTTTGGAGGTTACAAAATGTATGCATAGACTGCGCCAAACCTCTTCTGACTTTTCCTTCTGAAAAGGAGTTAGCTGTTAGCAAACTCCTGGGCTTGCCTCATGGAAACGCTGCATTGCCTGCACTTTTAATGATTTTTTTTTTTTTCCTTTTATGTACTTAAGTACATGCCTTTTTTTTCCCCCCACTAGCTTTTGCAAATCTAATGTACTTAGAAGGCTCAGCTTGTTTAGTATAACAGGAATTGTTCTAATATTTAGTAAGTCACTGAGTCAGCTTTGTCATATAAAGCTCAAGTTGGTACTTTACTTGTCAATGTATAAACATAGTTATTTAGTCTCTCTGAAACCAGGCAGGGCATCAAAGGCTTGACAGATTGCTTAATAATAAGCACTCGGTTTTATCTGGTAAAAGGAAAAAAAAAGACAGGAGAATGAATATGAAAACATACTATGGCTTGACCAGCATAAGATAACGAATGATATATGAAAGACCAGATTAAGCTGAGCACAAACCTGAAAGCAATCTGACATGAGTTAGAGGGAGGGAAGTCGATGCTGAGGTGAAAATGAGAGAAAATTATCTGTTGTTTAGAAATGCCTGCTCATTCAGGAGCTTATATTTCTATAAACTTCAAGCAAAAAGCAGAGTCACTGAAAAACAGGGAAAGTGTGAGAGGAGAGGGATTTCCAGAACAAGAGAAAGAATAAGATCAACTGAAAGAATCTGACAACACGAAGAAGCAGCTTCCAAAAGACGTGTCACAGTGCTTGACACGAATAGCAGGGTGAAGTGGAACAGTTGAATTTCACAGGATTTCTTGCCTTTCTCATGTGTAAAGCAGACTTAGAAAGGGACTGCAATAAAACTGATCAGATATCTTATTTTGCAGTTAATTTTTCAGGAATTTTTTTTAAAATTGCGTTTTAATTTTTGTTACAGTATTATTAAACCTCTCTTTGAGACTCCTCACTTGCCTAGTGCCTGCCTCCAGAATTTCATCAGAAGATTTCACAAATGTTTTAACATTACGTAAACAGGTTGCTTTTTATTTAGCATGGTTTTACTTCATCTATTGTATGGTTTTCTGATCTGGAAAATTGGATAGCTTGATATTTCTGAGAGTCATGATGTCACCATATCATGACATGAATTATGTCATTGCTTTTCCTGAGTCATGGAATGCATATGCTCCACATGAATATGAAATAAATTTAAGTGTTAACTGTTCATATGGGAAACGAGTTGATTGAATGCACAGGTCAGATTCCACTAGACTCTCAAAACTCTGCCAGCTATTTGCTGTCAGATACTGAAACTCTACCTACAAATTACAATTCTTCAGAGGTTAAATAAGTATAAATAGCCCACGGCTGTCTGTGTTAGCCAAGTCCTTAATTTGGAAACTGTGGTGTTCCTGTATGGTCTTTTTCAGACAGATAGGAAAGAGTTATACTTGCCTTTTGAGCTAGCAGGATAGAAATCAGCTCTGACCCAAAGTTAAGTCTTTAGGCTAGTAGCTCAAGAATAGCATGGTACTAAACACGGCTCCACAGATCCTGGATATATGCAGGCCTTGCTTCTGACAGGACTGGAATAAATTTACAAATGTCCTTAAAAAAAAACAGTTAGAATTTGAACTTTATAGAAAGTTTTAAATGTAAGGTGTTAATTGTTCAGTGATCAGCCATACATCATTTTAAAAGTGCTCCTGAGCTTAAGATTGCTCATAGACATGCTGAGAAGTTAAAGTACGTTAGGAAATCAGTTCTTTCATGGCTAAACCACCTGCACAAGTGGAAGTCACTGGGGAAAGAATGAATAATGTTTGTGCTGATGTTTCTGAGAAACTTTTTCATGCATGTATGTGAGTTTGGTTTATGTATGTACACACTGAACCTGAGTGGGACTTAGGAGCTGTAGCACTCCTGGTTACTGTGTGCCTGTAGATACGCTGTGCCTTCCTCCAAGCGTTGGGATTATTACATGTGGCGAGGACAACACACCTTTGATAGTGCTCTCGGAAATCCTGGCTTGATACAGAGCAGTAAGGCTGTGGTGAGCTGCAGGGGGTTCCAAATTACAGTACACCTACCACTGATGATAGGTGTCCTCCATGAGTGCCATCAAAGTGCTGGTGAATGCTGCCTAAATAAAGTCTCTCTGTGCTCGAGTAGA
Organism: Steatornis caripensis; assembly: GCA_013398225.1. Classification (NCBI taxonomy): domain Eukaryota; kingdom Metazoa; phylum Chordata; class Aves; order Caprimulgiformes; family Steatornithidae; genus Steatornis; species Steatornis caripensis. The sequence goes on along the minus strand of VZSC01002758.1, from coordinate 79,432 downwards.
GTGGGTGCTGCTGTCAGCGCAGCATCCGTCACTGCAGTGAACCGAGGCTGGGATTTCAGCTGGAATATACTTCAAGGTTCCTCATGAGAGCTGCTTTGGAAAGCATTAATGTTCTGATCTTGAGATGGCTGTGTGCAGCCGTAGGTTCTGCAACGCATTTTAAGATGTGATTTAAAACCCCTGTACTGAGTTTGAATAAACTGGTCCTGAGGCCATGATTATACTAGGAAGCATGAAGAAGGCAGCTTGCTTGAGATCAGCAGAAGGAGAAAATGGATTAATGATGGCCTTAAAAATATAAGGAAAGCGGTTTGGGGGTTTTTATTTTTAATTGGTCGTTGTTTTTCTTTAGTTTTTTAAAGTGAGACAGAGTAAAGAAATGAGGAAAGCTTAAGTTGTGGAGAAAGAGAAGCAGACCATGATCCAGTTAAGCTGGCCAAGGTCAGTAGATCCCAGTTTTTTCTACTCTGAAGTATGTTACCCGGTATGGACCTACTAAAGGAGCTCAGTCAAGTCACACTAAACCTGGAGGATATGCTTACAATCAAGTCCGTCCAATATCCCAAATATTTTTTTTATATAATCTAAAGCTTTTTTTTTTAATGTAATATGAACTTTTATTCTGTGTAGAGGGTGGTGACATTTTAACACAAAAGCCCTAATAAAGACAGCTTCAGGATCACAGAAATGAAATTATTCCAAGGAAACTAAGGATGATACATTTAATTAGTATTTGCTGTCCAGTGGAAGAGAATGCCAAAAAGTTAACTGTATCTTAAGAGAGCTTTTTGGCTTAATGAGACACTTTAGTAAATCTGGAAGTGTATTTTCTTCCTTTGTCATGTTGTTTTGAATAGAATCTTTTAAGAATAATGTATATTTGGTAGCATTACCAGTTCTTGTGATTATCACAACTACTATGTAAGGATACATTTACATCTGGAATAACAGAATTTTAGGTCTTCCACTTGATGCTTATACTAAAGCAAATCATGTAGCCGGGCAGAGGCTGCATTGCATAAAAGTGCCTTCTGTATGAGCTTGTGTGAGTGATTTCTATAGCTACTGTATTGGGTTTGCGTGGCAAGGTTTTGGTACCAGGGAGGCTGCAGTGGTGGCTTCTGTGAGAAGCTGCTTGAAGCCTCCTCTGCATCTGACAGAGCCAATGCCAGGCAGCTCCAAGATGGACCTGCTGCTGGCCAAGGCTGAGCCCATCAGCAGCGGTGGTAGCGCCAACAACTGGTGCAAGCGAGCAGTGGGTTTGTAAGACAGTTACCGTACAGTAGTAATGAACATAGTAATGAATTCCTGAGTGCAACCTTTATGCTAACTCTTTTTTTTCTTCTCATTGGGGAAATTCTCACAGGAAAAGTTTACACTCCCATTCAAATAATTGTGCTGTTAATAGGATTGGTGGCAAATGAATGCAATAGTGTATCGATGACAATAAGAACGAGTCTGAAAACCGTTTTATTGCAGCAGGTGAGGGTCACAGTGGCAGGATAATGATAACTAGTGCAGACCCAAGTCTAGGCAACAGGACTGTGTAAGAGTTTCCTCTACTGCAAAAACAGCTTTTTAGTCAATGATGCACATCATTTCCAAAGCTGAAGGAAACTTTCTCCCTCTAGAGGCTAATGCAGAGAACTGCTTACCTACTAGCCTCTGGCTTTAGTTTTGGGTAGTACCAAATTAACCCCAAAATCTGTGTTCGGCCAAACTCACAATCCAAATCCAGCCCTAGGATTTATATGCTAATAGTTTTCACTGACCTGGTTGTCAAAGCTACAGTTGTAACTTCTGGTTAGTGCAAACCATCTCGCATCTTTCGCTGCTGCAGCTGTGTGTCCGCCCGTTACTTTCTTGTTTGTGGCCAGCCTTTTCATTTCTCTCCCTTTGAATTCCCGATTTTATGAGGGGCTAGACCTCACTCCTCTATTCGTGTTTAAAGAAGACGTGTGCTTTGCAAAATGCGCGGTCCTGGTGTTGTGCACATCCACAATGGCTCCTCAGTTCTGCTGCCAAGTTACGGGCTTTTAGTGAAATAAGAATGAGCCTAGCTGTAGAAGTTTAGCAAAGCAGAGACACTCATTTCCTGCTGGCAATATCTATTAAACATTTAGAAGCAGGAAGAAATCTTGTATTTTCAAAAGAGCGCGATTTAGCATTCATTTAGCTTCTCCTAACCTTTCTAAGCAGATATCAGCTCTCAGAGATGGTTTGGTATTTCATCGTCTCGCTGACAATGCAACGGAGAGCCCTTAATGTTAAATGACTTAAATGTGCTCTGCACCTTAAATATGTTTTCCCATGCACTGTAAAAACCATCCCTTCCCTTCATTTGGCATTGGTAGTCTGCCAACGTGTGGCAGTGGCAGCTATGCCATGCTTTGGTATTTCACTGTAAGCACGGCGCTAGCAGTACCATGCGAGTGGAAGTCAAAAGTCTTGTACTGGATTGTGCAGCGTACGCTGGTTTTGAAATAGGTGTGGATTGCATGAATGTATTTCATTGATAATTGCAATTGTGAACGTTAGCTATTTTGCCTGAAAAAGTAGATGGAAATGTGTTTCGTTTGTATGCACTCCACTTTCATCTCATCTTCCTGCTCTTTGCTTAGAAAGTCTTACGTATGACAGTAAAAGTGAATGGCGCCAAATCAGGGCAATTCATTAAATAAATGGAACGGAGGAAAATTGGATTCCACCTGACCAGGCTTGCTTAATTGAAAATCCTTCTAAGAAACTGCAAAGTCTTCTGAACAATAGCAGGAAATATTATTTTTCTCCTGCCCTTGGAGTCCACAGAAGAGTAGAAAAAAATCTTACGGCAGAGACTGAATACCCCAGTTGTTTCAGTCACAGAAAAGGTTTAATTCCGTTATAACTGCAGTAATTGCATGTATTGAAGTCTAGCAGGGAAATGCTGCGCATTGTGTTTGTCTTCATACGGGAAACTTTACATTGCCCGCCTATGCGGTGTCAGCTCATATCATTCTTTGTGAAGTGTAATGATGGAATTGGGGCATGTGGATCATGATTTGTGGGTTCAATATGACATAAACTCTTCTGGTTTCAGCTAGCAAAGTAGGTCTGATTTTGTTTAACAGTTCACACAGGACACGTGCTCAGGTGACGAACTACCTTGTTTTCAGTTAGTGGAGGTTGACTTGTAAGAAAATAAGCACATCCACAGTTTACATCATTAGCCAAGCATGGAGTATTACAAAGTAGTGCTGGTTTATGCCAGGACAAGTGCCTAATTAATTAGCATTAAGTCATCTGCATTAGTTTTAGAATAGCATTTTTACAGTGATACTGCTGCAAGTCACAATTACGTGCATGCACTTTTCAGAAACAAGTCTCACTTTTTTTTCTTTAGGTTGCTGTTTTTTTTCTTTTAAATCCCAGTGTCTGAGTAGGTACTGTTCCACTGCTATAGGAAGAAGGCTTTTTTTTTATTTTTCCGCCCTGTTCTTTTTCTTGGATTTTAAGGTTTTGCACCAGGATGCTTTCATCGATAAAATGACATAGAACAGATGTTTCCACACACATTATTGCTGTGGCAGGATGTGCAGTCGCAGCACGAGCAGAGTGAAAGCAGTTTGGGCAATTCAAGTATTACACCTTTTTTTGGGATGATCCAGATTTGCATGGTGGCCGCATCCAGTCTCTGTGCTTTCAGAGAGCAGTCACTGCATAGCTAGATACTCCATTTATGCATAATCTGGTTTTGGTGGGGTTTTTATGGGATCCTAGGGGACAAAAACATTCTTTGGTCTCTCAGGCTCTGGAAGGGAAAATGCTGGGATTCGTTTGTCTTTCCACCGTAGTTTACGATGAAGGTTGGTACAATAAAGCTTGAGACCCCACGTACTGGAAGTGTTAGGCTCACTATCTTGGATTTCAGAAAGCAATTCTCTCTAGTACATTTATCACATTTTGGGTTGTTTTTCTCCTGTGATAACTTACAACATTAAGCATGTTCTTAGTCCTCAGGAAATTTATCTCATTTAAACAGTTATAAATTATTAAAGCCAAGCACACTTTCCTCCTGTCTTCCAGTAGGAGAAGTTGTATATCCAGGAGTTGATTCGTAAATATTTTCCCAGTAATTTTTAGGATCAGTTACTGTACTACAAGAAGTTCAGGATTTCTGTGGCCTAAACATAGAACTTTGTTGATTGTTGCAATCAGGAAACAAAATCTTTTTTTAAGGTGAAGTGGTTTTAAAAAGGTACTAACAGTTTCTAATGAAGTGCCTAGATTGCCCAACTTCCTTTTTCCAGGCACTGCTAATAAATACATTCAATTCCTATAAATGCAAACTGAACTCGTGGGTACACGTATTAGGGTAAATTGGTCAGCCACAATCTGCCTGGTGTGCTTTTCCATGAGAACGTTGCTACTGCATCCTTCTGCCATCCCACCTGTGCGATGATGGGAAGGAGGACAGCCCGAGGGTCACACATGGTGGCTTTGTGAGCTAACTGGGAACTGGTGGACTGCTCCTAGCAACGGGGCTTGTTTTCCGAATGTGGTCACATCACTGTCTTGCATGCGAGAACAATACTTGTGAAGGGGTTTTTTGGCCATGTGTGTCTGAGAATTAGCCTTACACCTTGGTAATGCAATAGCAATCCTAGCTGATATTGTGACCATACTTTATCAGATCTAACTGCTCTTTCAGTTGTGGCTATAGCTTTATAAGTGACTCTCTCAGTGTAACTCCTCGAGGTTACTAAATATGTCTCTGTTAAGAACAAGGAATTCCCAAAGGTGGGGCGAAGCACTCCAGAGCTGAAATTCTAAATTCTGGTCCCAGTGCAAGTTGTGGAGGGTTCATTCTGGTGCCACCAGTGCCACTGGTGTGCCTTCCTGCTCTCCCTTCAGATGGGATTTGACCAGTGAGGCCCTAATTTGTGCTTTTTGGTATCAGCAGAAATTCTTCCAGTTCTCTTCTTTTTTAAAGCAGCTAATTTTTGGAAAAAGTATGAAAGAATGAACACTAGGATAGACAAAATTAGACTGTAATTTGTCATGAGCAAGGAAGAAAATCTTCTTTTAAAAATAGTATAATCTAAAAAGCATTCTGCAGATTTCCAGTTGTTCTTATGTACAACCTCAGAACAAATGCTTATATTCTAGAGATAAGCTCCTGAAGGCAGAGGTTGATTAAAATTATTGTAAAATTCCTATTTGGTTGTGCTACATCTGTCTTAAACAGTAAAGCAAACTAGCTTCGTATAATGTTCAAGACTTTCATCTTTAGATCCTATTCTCCATCTTTGCAAAACTATGGAGAGGAAAAACTCCATAATGTAATGCTAAGTGTTCTATTATTGCTTTTCTTATATATATGATTAAAATTTGATGTTGGTGATAATGTGATGTTTGGTGCCAGGCTTGTTTTTGATTTTATTTTTTTCCAATATTAAATTAGTGTTAAAGATTATTTTTTCACTGTTTTAATTTCAGATTTGGATTCTCTAACAGGGCATGCATTTCCAGGTAAAGTGCACAGTTAGATTAGATTGTTATTTGTTTGTTTTGTATTGAGTTTACTGAGTTTTCGGCGGGGGGGGGCAGGGGGGTAAAATTTAATTGGGATGTTTCTGACAGCATTTCATTACATGTCAAAATTTTACTGGTAGGGGTTTTGTAAAATTTCAGATAAATGAAAAAGAGGTAGCTATGACATGCACTAGTTTAAAGAATAGACTTGAAAATCTGCTTTAAATGTTAACTGTAGTACCTTTAGTATTAAAAAATCGGGGGAAGAGAATCATTAATCCAAAGTACCAAATCCTAACGAAAAGATTTTAAGTTAATTCAAACTTTCACGTGATTCCGTAAGGAAGAAAAAACCCCACCTGGTAGTGCTTAAGGAAAGCTAAGATTCAAGAGATACAATACTGAATTTCCAGTTCTCTTACTAGAAATGTATGGGAAATAATAGTTCTTGAGCAGTAAGAAGATCATTTTCAGTAGAAAATCAAGAAAGGCTGACAACACAATGATGTTAATTCTCTGAATTCTAAGGCACACATCCATTTTGTATGCTTTGTGGAAATTGACTTTAAAAATAGTCCACTGAATTAAAAATTTTAGAATCTTACAACTATAATGACTTAATATTTAAACATTTTGAGTGGGGAATCTTTTAGCAGAAACACAAGAGCAGAGAATTTGATGCTCAGTGATCACGTGAACGTCTGTGTTAATTGGTTAAAAATTTTGGCACAGGAGGAATATAAATGAGCACTCTGTGAGATAAGGGAAATATCTTCTCTGCTGGAAATGTGCAGATGCTTCCTGTGCTCAAAATTCTCTCGAATAATCCTTCAAGTGAACAGCTTGTGAAAACTAAGGCATAATTTTTGTATCCCAAAGAGATTTAGTCAAAATTTGTGATGATATTTATCATTAACACAATATTAGTCTTTATTATGTAATTGGCTTCTAACGTGTCTGTTGCATAGTATAGTATTCCTCCTTCTGTTTTGGTTTGAAAGAGCATTCTTTAAAAATCATGGGACAGTAGATTTATTTGAGGTTTTCCAAGTGTTCCTGCATTGTGGGCATTAGGTATGCTGTAAGAAGCTCAGTAGAACAAATGTTCAAAAAAAGATTAGAAGTTCATTACCATGAAATTCGTGTGCAGTGTGAAGCAGGTGCGGGTACAGAGTCTGCCAGAGCTATTTGTACTCAAACACAGCAGCAGACCAAGTGATGTCTGTTTGGGAAGTCAGAAGACACTACGTGCCGATTTTGCCATTTTCATCCCAGATGAGGAGACCCTTATTCTGAGTAGTATGGTTTGATTTGAGTAAGGATACTCATGGAATAATGTACTGCTTAATAGAGCCATGTTGTAAACATGATCTTCACAATTGCTGGAAATATATGCATGTATCACCAAGATAGAAATTGAGACAAGCAGTATCGATGTATCTTTTTTCCCTCTTTTTGAAAAAATTGCATCAGCTTTTGTCTTTATGTGAATATTTTGTGTTACTAGATAGTGCTATCGTGATGTGTCCTATTCTTCCTTTGAAATATGACGATCTTAACGTAATGATAATGACCAATACTGACAACAGAGCCTTATGTTAATCTGTATGCTTCAGAATTATGGTAAAGAGAAACCATCCTTATTCTTCATGGAAAAAGTCCTGCATTGGAGGACAGATGAATTATATGCCTGCGTTACATTGCAGGCGTAGATGTACACAACTCCATCAAATGGCCTATTGCTTAGCACAGACAGAAATATCTTTGAATCTGACTGACTGTCAAAGGGATGTAGGAGTATTGTATAGGTAGCTGAGAAGAATAAAAGCCTGGAAACGTGGACTTGACTTAAATAGATCTTTATTTGGAGACTCACGGTATGGACATGCCACTGTGCAGCTCCCAGAAATCGCTAGAGGATCCATTTATCATTTTATGCTTTATTTGACAGAGTTGAGACATACTCTCTTCACACACAGCTGTAAGGCACTAGAACTTATCTTTAGCTTTACTTGCATTTAATAATTGAGTAATGTCAGTATTCCGCTAAAATAGTGCGGATTGTATAGTTACAGGTGTATCTAAATTAAACACCAAAAGGGACGCTTGTGTATCTAGTTATACTGGAAAACACAGGACAACTAAACCCATCCTGGTACCTGTGTGTAAACATGGTAACTCTAGCTAGGCTAAAGCATGTTAATTTTCAGGAGACAGGAAAGGTCAAGGTGTTGCTTATGCTTCTTCAATAGCAATTAGTTAATTAGATGAGATATGTCCACGTGATCTTGATGTGTTTACGGGTGATTTGAGTCTCGCTGAACAAACACAAAATAAACTCAAATGAGATTCCCATTTACCTTACCTTGGGAAAAGCGCTCCCTTTGAGCCAATCCAGCAAGATTCATTAACAAGACCTCTAAGGGTATGGTGATCCAATGGTTTCTCATTTTTCCATTTGCCAGCGCTCTGCAGCAGCAGAGCCTGAAGCGGTTCCTTTCCAAAAGTCCCGTGGCTGTCAGTGCACTGCTGAGTGGGTGCTGATGCCAAGCCCTTAGCTGAGCTCGCAGATCAAACCTGGTTCTACCCTGACCTAATCATACAGTTCCCAGGTCAGAGGTGGTTTGCATCCAGATGGCTTCAAATTCCAAGTGAGCTCACATTAGGGTATGACTGCTTGGTGGATTTCAGACTAAGAAAAAGGACTTCCCCTGTCACCACTGGCCACTGCATCAGCACCCGCTGTGTTTTCTGTAGATGTGGGCAATCTCTGCTACTTCAGAGACAGATTAGGATATAAAACGCACCAAAGTATCTGGTTTTTATGTGAAAGGAAAAAGAAATTCTTTGTAACCCTTGCAGTTGATCAGCTGAAACCCTAAAGTATGAGATTTGATTATAGTCATTGTCTCAATGCAGAGCTGCAAGTGTTATGGGCATGTTGAGAACTTCCAGAAGCTGGATTAAAGCATCTCTTTTACAATGATATCTAATCTCGTCCTAAAGCTCCAAGCAATGGCGAGTCCACCAGCTCCCCTGGTAAGCCGTTCCAATATTTAATTACCCTTAGTGCTAGGAAATTGCAATGTTGTGGAAAGGTTAAATTTGTCTAATTTCAGCTGCCAGTCTTCCTTTTGCTATGCCTTTGTCAATAAGACTGAGAAGTCTCCCTTTTTCAGATATGTTTCCTGAACAAGTGTCTGAAAAACTGATTATTTGCAGTGACCTGTTGAAAAGCCCATGCACACAGAAGCTCGTGCAGCTTTTCTGACTGAGCCACCTGGCTTAATGAAGTTACTGCCTTGATCTGCAAACCTTGCATCTTCCATTTCTTTAGACTACCACGATTTTAACACCCGCTATGACTACTAAAAACTTGTACGTAGTAGTCAAGGCACCTTTCAACTTTTGTTCTGGTAAATTGGATATGCTGTACTCTTTAAGGCTCACACTGTAAGACTGGTTTTCTGGCAGCTGTCCTGGGAAGTCCCTCCATTTTTTCAAAACCTTTTAAAACTCTGGAGAACATATTCATGTAGACATTTTGTAAATGCTGTATATACAAGCAAAGTAATTTCTTATTTGTACATAACACCTCCTTTCTCACACCCTCTTTTTAGGCATTTAGCTCCAGTTCAGAACTGCCAGGTCAGTTTGCAGTGGTTGTCTGTGTCAAGCAATCCGAGTGGTGATTGCAAAATTTGGCTGATCAAATAGGAACTGATGATTTTCCTCTAGCTTGATGTGGCTAATGTGAGATTAGAGGTGGAACGCGATTGCCTCTTACGGCAGCACGTGAAATCTAGCTTCTTCGAATCTGCTCACGCCTGGGTGGGCACCTAGTTTTGGGTGATGACTATTCCGAAGAGGAAGGAGGATTACCCAGAATGTGTCTCTAGGCAGCGGGATGAAAAAAAGGACAGAGACTTCAAAGCGTGTAAGGATCTGAAATTTCCTCCTAAGTTTCAGGAGCCTGCTAAGCAGAAAATGTGGTGCTGGCAGTTCCTGTAACCAAAGGCTTTTTCTCAGTGTTCTTAACCAAGCCGTTCTTATTTACCCGGATAATTACATTCCTTCATAGTCCCACCCATGCCTTCATGGCAGAACTTTGAGAGAACTGGGTTCCAGGGTTGTGTTTTTCTATCTGACTGATACGTGTGCCCCAAAACTGGCCAGATTATAATGGATTTGAGTCCTTCCTTGGGTCTTTGCCTCACACAACAGAATCTCCCATGCTGTAGGTCCAACCTAAGTCCTTTGTTCCCAGTCTTCTATTTGTTTGCTTTAAAACACATTTTGGTGGCAGTAGTTTGTCCAAAGCAATTATTTGCTTTTTGTACAACATTTTTTCCTGGGTTGAAAGAGGAAGTGATGCAGTTTTGGACTCTAGTTTTTACTTGAAGGAAAAGTTATGTATTTTGTATTACAGTCTTTGGATAAATGCATCAAACGACAGTAATATAAAGGACAAACTGAGGGATCTCTGACTCCCAGGGGAGTGTCCTTAGGAGCGGACTGCTCACTCGGGTTATGTCTGTAGCAGCATAGCTCTTGCATTCCTTTTGCATGCAATAGCCCAGAGATGGAGAATGGCTCTTACCCAGATCCCCATCTGTAGACAGAGGCAGTAATAGTTTAAAAAAAAAAAAAAAATTGTTTCAATTCTGTTACTTTTGCGTACTCCGATGTGAACCCATGCCTTGGAATTGCAAAGGCTCTCCAAGGTACTTGTTACAACGAGTTGTGCCCCATTCAAACGCATCCCTCAGACCGCGTCCCTATACCTAATATCTTGTATTAACTCACTTAGAAGATTAAGGACGTACCTTTAACACATAGGAGCTCTATGGAGAAGATAGTTAATAGCAGTTTTCTGGTTTGCTTTTCAATGGCTGTGAAACGTGCCTTTGAACTCCTGTTCTGGATCACATATGTATTAATTAGGTGCCAACTGAATTAGGAATCTACAGTAGATAATTCAAGTGCACCTTCTGCCTTTCTGTTGAATTTTCTTTTAATTCTGCTTTACCATTCAGTTTTTTCTCCTTTGCTTGCTAGCACCGCGAAATATCCAAACTGTTCAGTAAGACCCACAGACTTTGTTTTTCATTGTGTTAACGATGAATACTGTTTTGTTGCAATTCATCTAATTAGGCCTGAGGTTTTACAAAATACCTCAGGGGCAAAGCTGTGGCTGGTTATTTATTCTAACAATTTTTCATTGTGGGCGATGTAATGCTAGATTTCAACTTCAAAATGTTTCTTTCTTTGTTTCTGAAAGTCATTTAATAGTCTAGGGAAAAGACTGTTGTCTTCAGCACTGTCAGTAGACCTCTAAGAGCTAAGTGGAACGAGCATTCTCAGGTGTTTGTATAACAGCTTGAGCTGTGGTAGGAATTTGGCACGTGCAGTCCTGTGGGAAGTGTTTAGAGAAAGAGGTCTCAAATACTAGTCAAATGTGAACACAAAATATCTATTCTAATTCCTGGGTGTATCTGGGCAAGGTAGCAGCTTGGCGACCTGCTGATTTTCCAGAAGAAATAACCCTTTGTCCATATAATGAGCTTAATTTCACAGGCTACTTAATAGCCTACTGAACTGTGCACTTTTATATTCACGGATCAGCTAGGTCTAAAAGCTAAATGGACATTTCATTCATTACACTAGTTCTGGGGCTTTGTGGCTGAAATCAAAGTTTACCTCAAAGTGTCTGCTCAGCCATATTATTTGCAGTTACTGTAGCATTCAGTCAGAAGCACAGGAAGTCTCATCTTTATCCTTTTTCTCTGCCTTTGCCTAAAGCATGTGTAAGGTTGGGTAGAATACTAATGAAGAATTGATGTTTTAGAACAAATAACACTGAATGGAACTTAGTCCAAGTGTATCAACAACAGAATATCAAAGTTCAATCTTATTTGATTAGAGTTGACAGATTTTTAAAGAACAAATTTGGAGAAATTATTATTTCACAGATGTTTTGGGCTAGCTATCCTCTTCATTTTATCCAGGGAAATGCCTGCCCAGTGAATTGAAGTCTGGCTAAATGATTTCTTTTTTCCTTAACCTTTCTACTGAACTTTAGTGACATTATTTTTGATTTACACCAAGTTCGAAAAGAGCAAGATATTTCAGCTTAGGCTGAATACGAGTGCATTAGGTTTGCATGGCAAGGTTTTGGTAGCGGGAGGGTCTACAGGGCTGGCTTCTGTCAGATGCTGCTAGAAGCTTCCCCCATGTCTAATAGAGGCAATGCCAGCTGGCTCCAAGACAGACCCGCTGCTGGCCAGGGCCGAGCCCATCAGCCATGGTGGAAATGCCTCTGGGATAATGTATTCAAGAGGGTGGAAAAAACCCTGCGCAACAGCTGCTGAAGACAGAAGTGAGAAGGTTCGAGAGCAACAACTCTGCAGACACCAAGGTCAGTGAAGAAGGAGGAGGTGCTCCAGGCGCCAGAGCCGAGATTCCCCTGGAGCCCGTGGTGAAGACCATGGTGAGGCAGGCTGTGCCCCTGCAGCCCATGGAGGTCCATGGTGGAGCAGATCTCCACCTGCAGCCCGTGGAGGACTCCACACTGGAGCAGGTGGATGCCCGAAGGAGGCTGTTGACCCCATGGGAAGCCCGTGCTGGAGCAGGCTCCTGGCAGGACCTGTGGCCTCACGGACAGAGCAGCCCGCACTGGAGCAGGTTTTCTGGCAGGGCTGGTGACTCTGTGGGGGACCCACGCTGGAGCAGTCTGTTCCTGAAGGGCTGCACCCCGTGGGAGGAACCCACACTGGAGCAGTTCCTGAGGGACTGCACCGTGCGGGAAGGACTCATGTTGAAGAAGTTCATGAGGGACTGCCTGCGGTGGGAGAGACCCCGCACTGGAGCAGGGGAAGCGTGTGAGGAGCCCTCTCCCCCTGAGGAGGAAGGAGCGGCAGGGGCAGCGTGTGATGAACTGACCACAACCCCCATTCCTCATCCCCCTGCACCACAGAGGGGGAGGAGGGAGAGACATCGGGAGTAAAATTAAGCCCAGGAAGAAGGGACAGGTGGGGAGAAGGTGGTTTTTAAGATTTTAGTTCTCATTATCCTACTCTGATTTAATTGGTAATAAATTAAAGTGATTTCCCCAAGTTGAGCCTGTTTTGCCAGTGATGGCAATCGGCAAGTGATCTCTCCCTGTCCTTATGTCGACCCAAGAGCCTTTCGTTGCATTTTCTCTCCCCTGTCCAGCTGAGCAGGGGAGTGACAGAGCGGCTTTGGTGGGCACCTGGCATCCAGCCACGGTCAACCCACCACAACAAGCTTGATTTAAAGAAAAACCCCAACAAACCAAAAAAACAACAACAAGCCAAAACATAAAATGAACGCGATGAAAGCATAGAGGGGTGGAGTATGGTGAGCTCAGTCGTTCACTGTTGAGTTCCCTTTGTGCTCCTGTTCTGTAAAACTCAATGGACAGAATCACAAAGAAGAAAAAAGCCTTCTTTCAGGTGTTACGCTTCATCTGGTGTAGGTCTTACCTAGCTTCGTAACTTTTTTAGCCCTGTTAATTTCTTACAGTTCTGTGTTTGCTCCTTGACTTTTTTGTCTCAAGTAAAAAATGTGAGGAGAAGGCTTGTGTGTACATTATACCTCTGTTGCCTTTAGAGTCTCGATTAGGATTTAACTGTGCATAGTCCTGCTGCTCAGAATATCAGGCTGCTGGATGAATCTGCAGGTAGAAAACCAAGCATTACGGACCAAAGTGAAAAGTCTGATGTACGAATTTGCGTGGGTCAGGGAAAGATTAAAAAATTGTTTTAAATTGATTGGAATTTATTTAGTGAATTCTTGTATTTCCAAACTCTTTCGGGCTCCTGGTCCAAAACAGCTCATGAGTTTCCCGTCTGGGTTGCTCTGGAGCCTGCCTCTTCTGGGTGACTGAGCAGCGAGGATTGCACGTCACTGAGCAAACCTTTCCTGGGCTCAGGACGCAGGCAGCATGTGCGCTGGGAAAGCTGAGCTGGGGCGTGCACAGCGTGGTGTTGTATCCCTGCTCCAGAGTGCAGACTTAGTCATGGAGTGACAAAGATGGGAACGCAGACAAAAATGACTAATCATGCAAGAACTTGGCAGTTGTGTGAATGTCATTCCTGTATTTAAATATTTATTTCTCTATCCTTAATTTCACCTGTTTATTTTCCACTTTAATATATGCAAGAAAGAGAAATGAAAGGGATGTGAACTTTCCTTGAAACAGAGGTAATTTCAGAATTAGGAGGACTTATACTCGCCTTTAAAATTAGGAGTTTCACAGAGACATAGGATGCCGGTGCTTTGCCACGTGGGTTTATTTTACTTTTTAGGATTACTTGGTCTCATTTCTTTGGTTCTTCATTATGATTATAGTTGTTCGACAAGAACTGTATAAATAGCCGCTGGTATAGAGGTAGAGGTACTACTAGTCATTTCTTAGCCATTTGTATAACATGAGTTATACAAAGTCTCAATGTGTTCTGCACAATTCTTGATCATGTTTAATATGAAGTTATGGATTTAATTTTTAGTTGTGCTTTTAATTCATTCTTTTTTGATATTTTATTAATTATTGTTTTTAAGTGTCTGGGATACTTCGTGTTAAGGGTACAGCATGAACCAGAGTAATTATATAACTCATTCATTACCACCACATAGAATTAAAAGGAAATTAAATTTTAAAAAGAAAAAAAAAAAAAGGTTTGGACTCTACTAGATGCTGCAGAGCTATGTGATGTGTCTCTGGTTTGCAAATACGTGAATTCATGGCTTGATTCTTCTTTAATTAAGCATTTCTTTTTAGAAAAATCTGAAATATAATTATTTGAGAGCTGCAAGGGCAACAGTAATTATGATATTGGGTTTGTCAAATTATCCCAAACGTTTTATTAAGGCAGCGATTTTTCTAAACCGTCATTCAAATATTCTTGCTCTACATTTAGCCTGTGATGCTACTGGAAATTGTTTTGAACCTATTACGCTGCAGAACATCTTAAATAGCCTCAGCACCTTGTAATGTTAAGAGAAACAGGTCAAATGGAGGCTCTGAAATGTTCAAGTCTCCTATAAGAAATGTTTTCAAATGTTTCAAACTAATTCTGTAGTCCACAAGAACTCATATGAAGAAGGATATTAAATTGGAATGATAGCCAAAGGTAGATCCTTAAGGAGGATAATTTAGATTTTGAATTCAAAAGGGGACAACTATGTTGGCTCAAGGCACAAATTAGACATGAATCTGCCAAAGTGTGGAGTTTTTATAGATTGTGACATATCTATGAAGTATTGTATATAGCTATGGAGCTTTCCATTGTAGTTATTATTATAAAGCCGTCTTGTTCTAATTTTGCGCTATCATCCTACATTTCTTTGGAAGTAAGCTGAATGTGTATAATGCTGTCAGGAAGCAGGAAGAATTGTCTTACAGTTGAGACAGAAGTCTGACAATCACCGGTTAAAGCTTGACTTCTTGCAAACTTTGCCTCCTTACTTAAAACTTGCCTCCTTTAATAACATGGCTGAAATGTAGCCCTTTTCACAGCTAAATATCAAAAATGCTTTTAAATTTTCAAGTGGTAGCTGCTTAAAACAGACAAGAATGAAACACTGCATCAACAAGATTTCTATTTACTGTGATTACATATTGTCCCATGCTACTTCTTAGTTACATGTTTAGGCCAGCTTGTAGCAGCCGAAGGCTACACCTAGAATAATTTACAAAATAAGCAGTTCGTATGAGTACATATTTTTCTATGATATACATCTGTTTTCCAGGGCACAATATGAATCATGACCATGATGATCCCCAGTGGCCAGTGAAGTGATCAAGCAGCACTTCTTTATGAATTTTAGTTGTTTGTGTATGCAACAAGTAGATTTTAAAATAATAGTCCTATATCATAGTTCTAAATGATTTTTGAATATTGCTTTCTCAAAGATCATTTTCCCTAAAACAACATCACCTCAGAATATTGTTTAAATTTGCGATTATATTTTTAAAATTTGTATTTATTTCAGACCTTAACATTTTTGCTTCTCTTGACATGAACAGCCTCAGCTGTGAATTACAAAAGCTATGCCAAGTCGAATAGATGTTCAGATAGCTCTCTGCAAGCCAACAAAACCTGCTCAGAAGTTACATGTATTGCATAGACCACAAGTCAGGTATTTCATTGCTTTTACAAGATTTTTAACAAGAATAAATCATACCTGTAGACAAATGTATTTTTCTGAAAATATTATATAACACTACTCGAAGGTAAAATGCCATATGCAGTCTTTACTATTGCAAAATAAACTTGATGATAGAGTTTAAATTTTATTTTTCACATCATTCTTAGAACTGTTTTCTGATTCAAATTTCAGCCCAGGAAGCGATCATAAGGATCAGAGATGATAGCAGCTAGTGTTTTCCATAGCTGTCTGCCCCTGGCGAAATACTGTTGTGGTTCCTATAACGAGAAATTTTGGATGTAGTAGTGTGAGACTAATCTGTCAAGATCAGTGACTTTTGTGTGTGTGTTTTATTTTAATGTAAGACTAGGCACTGCTAGTTAATATGGAGATGACTTTTGATGTTTCTGGTGGTTACCACTGAATCAACTTTTGCACAAACAGGATATTT
Source organism: Steatornis caripensis (assembly GCA_013398225.1). Taxonomy (NCBI): domain Eukaryota; kingdom Metazoa; phylum Chordata; class Aves; order Caprimulgiformes; family Steatornithidae; genus Steatornis; species Steatornis caripensis. Next base: position 63,294 of record VZSC01002758.1, on the reverse strand, counting down.
ATTATTCTTTCTAGCTTGGCAGGCACACTCAACCTGCCTCGCAGGTCAAGAGCTTGAAATTGCTGTGATGAAGTCTGTGAGAGAGGATTGCAGAATTTGTCCTGTAGGACAATAAAGGCTAATGCACTGTTTAAGTAGCATAACCCGGTCAAAGGGCTACACACTTACTGTGTATGTTCAACTGCAGGGTAAAAATACTGCTGTAATAATTACAGCGGTGTGTGGAACGCTTTTTTCTTTTTATACCAGTGGAACACTTAAGCCTTCATCAGAGTGCTAGATCACACATACTTAGTTGGTGTGAATGAAATAATAGGCAGATTCTGTATATTTGTTTGGATGGATGTAGGACTAGAGGATTATTCCTTTGTGTCATAGCATCTCTGGAAAAAGGCACGCGTTGCGTTGTAATTGGGAAAAAACAGATAGCTGCCATGGTTACTTTTTACATGTTTTTTAAGTGAAGTTCATGAGTGGCATATAGCGCATCTCACACATTGTTGCCTGAATTGCCACTGTCAAATTTTCATGTTACCTCCCCACAGGACAGGTGATTGTACTCCAGCACCACAGCTGCTCTTCCAGCTACCTGTGTCAGTTCCTGTCGTTGGTGCACTGTTCGAGAAAATACCTTCAAAGTCAGATAAATATCATGTATAATTGATTATCAGCTGTGCCATTAACAGCTTAGTGTTTACCTTCCATATATTTGTCCAGGAAGGAAGATCTGTGAAGAGGTTTAAGTGCCTCAGGGTGCCTGTCAGGGGCTCGGCGCAGGTGAACTTAGGAGACAGAGCCAACACTTCATTATGGTGTCTATGGAATGCAGCGGCCAATACGGCTTGCTTTCAAAAGCATCTGTTACCCATGGACAGGGGGTGATTCACTTGCTGTCATTGATTTGATCTCTCCTCCAGGAAGAATTCTTCGAGCCTCATTGAGAAAAGAGTGTGAGGCATTATTCTTTGCAAGGCAAGAATTGCAGGCTGGCAATCCTAAACTTCCAGTAGATAGAAATTGATGGTGGTCACCCAATCCTTCCGCTTAGATCACAGCTAGTCAAGCGTGAAATTTCAGAGTACCTTTAGTGAGACTATTAGTTCTGGTGTCTCTTTTAGTTCTTCTTTTAAAACTTTTTCACAGACTTTTTTCTTAAAAATTGTAAACTATGGAGCTAGATGTTTTAAAAAAACACTATAAAGTGATTCAGATTTAGGAAGATTCACAGAACCATTGGGGAAGCAAAAGACTTACGGCTATGGGAGTGTCAGCAGCGTGTTAAATTAGTAATTGTGTGTAGGCTCAATATGAGATTTAACAGGTGCCCCAGATATGTTGTGCTGACTCTTTGCATTGAATCTTATTGTGGTAACTGAGGGAAGGAAGGAGAGAAAGAGGGAATCTGCCAGCAAAAAAGCTGCTTCTGCACATTCCAGAAAGAATCAGACTCATACAGAAGCAGGCCAGTTTCAGGTGCCTTTCGCTGGATCTCCTGCAACGTAAGGAGAACTACATGAGTATGTGGTGGGTTGAGAGAATCCCATGAAACACAGGTGAGAAGAGAAAGAAGCATTTTTGTAGCCTGCATCTGAATCAAAAGCTATACCTTCTTCAATATGTTACGAGTGTTTTGTCTGTTAACTGTGTCAGAATCTTAGAAGAGGTCCTTTTGTGTTTTGTAAACCACAATGACAATGAAGTCCCTGGAATGGAAAGCAGCTATGTTAGTTAAATTATGTTGCCTGTTGCTATGGGAACAGTAGCTCACAAATTTTTATGTAAGTGCTTGAGCTACAATTCTTATGACATCTTATTCTAATAGAGCAATGTTTATACTTCATCCAGCATTAGGTTTTTGCTTTGTTCTAATGCCGTTATTGGGCAGTAATCCCCAGGAGCAAATGCTGAAATAATACACCATTCCATAGAAATATCTTTCATAATCATTAACTGAGCAATTTTCAAATTGCAACATAATCGGGAAGATACCAATCTTAAATCTGATTTATATCCCTATTGCCAAAGGTTTAAATACATATAGTAACAGGAACATGCAAATTGGTCTAAGCAAACATTGTTTATTCTGAATGTTGCAATTAAGACTCTACCCTGCCTCCTTTCATTATCCCCTTTTATATAAATTTTTGTTGTAATATGAGATGTAGCCGAAAATAATCAATATTTAAATAGTCTTCGGAAGTGTAGCCCAAGCCCTCATGAGTTTTATCCAAAACCTGATTTCCTGTTTTATCTCATAAAACATTCTCACTGAATCCAGCCAAACATTTGTTTTTTCCCTGCAGAGAATTACCTGCATTCTCTTAACACACTTTCCACACCGTGCAAGATGCACCCACTGTAACTGTTCATTTCTTAATCAATAAAAAAGTGCTATATTTGTCTCGAAGTCACAAATTGGAATTTGAAACTCATATTTTCCCCATGATATTATTTTGTCAAATTACGTAGTTGCTAAATAAACGAGGATTATCTAGCTGAAAGAGACCAGAAACAAGCCAAGCAAAAGATATTTTCCCTGGAACATTGTATTTATGTTAAGCATGTGATCCAAGTAAAACAGGTATATGTTATGAGAAGAAAGCAGTTCTTTATGAATATGGAGATGCACTCACTAGCACATTAAAGATATAAATATTAGAAGCATTTTCCCCTTAAAAAGGATACTATTTTTCAGTCATCTTATTGTGTGGAATAACCTCATTAGACAGAGAGGTTATCTTCTTCTTTAAACTCTTCGTCTTCCATTTGCCCTGATAATTTGTCTTCTAGGTTCACTTGGATTGTCTTCGTCTCAAAGAAATCCCAGACCAAGGGCATTTCTTGGGCAAGCCAGGCATTCTCTGACACAAGACTTGCACAGATTGCCATCAAGCATTTTGTAAGTCATTGCTAGGACCTTTGTAACTGTACCAGCAGGAAAGATAAGTAGTAATAAAAATTAGTTTTCCTTTCTCTTTTCTTTGATCAAACCTTCCTATCCTCCTTGTAGGTCTTAATTATCCAATCTCACCTGTTGTAGGACTGAGCCATCCCTTTTGAAAGGATCTGATCTGAATCCACTATGTACCAGTTCAGTGAGCCGTACGGTGCCTGTGACTGCATCTGCCATAGGAAAATGAAGTGGGCTGGGGTCTGAGTCTCCTCGCTGGCAAGTGGCCATCCACATAGTTAAGTGCGAGTGCACTCTTTGTGTGTATGCTGGGCATGTTTCAAGAACTAAGGTTGGCCATGCATCTTTCCCGAAAGATAGTTTTGATGCAGGCATCTTATTTGCGGAAGTGGAAGAGGAGGTGAAGTGATTTCAGCACTACAAGGAAGAGCTGTGTAGCGTCAGCCTGCGTCAAAGCCACTGTGATGGCCCAAGCTATTTTATTTACAGATGTGTCGTGGTTTAATCCCAGCCAGCAACTAAGCACCACCCTGGCGCTCATTCAGACCCCTTGGTGGGATAGGGGAGAGAATAGGAAGAGTAAATGTTAGAAAACTCGTGGGTTGAGATAAAGAAAGTTAAATAGCTAAAGCAAAAGCTACATGCGCAAACAAAGCGAAACAAGGAATTCATTCACCGCTTCCCACCGGCAAGCAGGTGTTCAGCCATCTCCAGGAAAGCAGGGCTCCATCAGGTGTAATGGTTACTTGCAAGACAAATGCCCTAAGTCTGAACGTCCCCCCCTTCCTCCTGCTTCTTTCCCCCAGCTTTATATGCTGAGCATGGTGCCATATGGTATGGAACATCCCTGTGGTCAGTTGGGGTCAGCTGTCCCAGCCGTGTCCCCTCCCAGCATCTCGTGCACCCCCAGCCTGCTCGCGGCTGGGGTGGGGTGAGGAGCAGAAAAGGCCTTGGTGCTGTGTGAGCACTGCTCAGCAGTGATCAAAACACCCCTGTGTTATCAACACTGTGTTTTCAGCACAAATCCAAAACACAGCCCCATACTAGCTACTGTGAAGAAAATTAACTCCATCCCAGCCAAAACCAGCACAACATGTAAACAGAGCCCATATAGGTAATCCTGAGCAACAGTCTGTACTTGTACGAAGATATTCTCTTATTCTGGTTATTGCATTAGTTTCTTCGTTGGTCATCAGATAGCTGAGTTTTCCCTGTTGCGGCCTGCACAAGGTGTGGGACAGTTCTTCCCCTGATACACAATATTGTAGAGCCTTTGAAGTTAATCGAGCCATGATATTTACGGAGACTGAGAAATGGACACACTGCTCTGCGATTTCTCTCCCCCATGCACCAGGAGGATAACCCTATTCATCCTCACTTTCTAATACCTACAGAGCTTTCGGGAGATACGTTCAAGACCTAACTCAGAATGCCCCAATGTATTTTTAAGAGAAAAGCTTTAAAGCCCTGCCTGCATGGTCTCAAAGAACTTTCCTTGCATGATCTGATTCTTTCCATTAAATAAGTTTTGTCACTAGGAACTTTTCTGCAACTGCATCTATTTTCCAGTCATTTCTGGAGTCTTTCTGCTCTGTGTGATTTTTCTGTTATGCGCCAGTATCACTTAAGATGAGGAATAAATTTCATTCTTTAAAACGAACCCAGTTATTGTTCCAATTAAGAAAGTGGCAGGACTCCCAGGTCAGGATTTGCTGGATGCGCTAACTTCTGACAAGGTGGATTATAGCTGTGTTTGTTGATTGTCACACATTTTAATGATATTAGTGAACTTCATGCTTTGAATAGATGTTACACTATTCACTCCTCATAAACTCTGAAAAGTTACATAGTGTGTTCTTATTTTACTGTTAAAGATCATAGCGTGTCTCTGTTTTCTTGATCTCTTCTTCTGTATTTTAGTGTTTAGTCTTTGAAATATTGCATACAGTTTGTGTGACCTTTTGCAAATCTCGCCAACACAATATGTTATGCAACAGCAGGCTTGTCTGCAATAAGAATCAGGGAGATGATGACGTGAACGTTTCAAGCTTCTTATGTCTTTGAAGGCAACTTTTTTGTTTATTGATACAAAAGCACATTTTGTAAACAAGAGCTTTCTCAAATGGATACCAAAATCTCAGTCTATTTGCACAATACAGCAAATTATTTTTTTCTTGAAATAGAGATGTGCTAGAAGATTTGAGATTTTTTTTTCATAGTTGCGTAGCTGAAGCCTAATCTATTTTCCTGTCAGTGCTAGATATGCAAAGAATGCTAGGTAAGGTTTGGGGTATGTTAGGACACGGTAGAAGTATAAGCTACTGCTGCCTTAGACTGTTTTCATGGTAGCCTGTATATTCTTAATAGTTCTAAAATGTATGAAAAATAGAAGTTTTATGAATCTGTAGAGGCTCTAGACCAGCCATGGTATAACTTTCTTCTGGATTTTTATGGCAATTCTTATTGTTCTCAAACACTGATACTGAGGTCAAAATCCGTAAAAATTACATTGCTGGTTTGCCTATGTTTTCATTGCAAGACCATGACGTGGAAGTAACTGTGAGCATAGCTGGGGGACCTCACAGGGCCTCCCTCGGAGCGAGTAGGTCAGCTCTGGAACCTGATTTCCATACGTTCGGCGGTGGAGAAGTATAGCCTGTGGCAGGATTGTGGATGCTGGAAGCTCTCACTTCCGAGTTTGCAGACATAAATGTGAGCCTCACCACAACCTGCTCGTGTGTGGATGTGAGAAATGGGAGGGCAGTGGCCTTCCCACCTTTTGTGCCCTGACCTGCAAGCTTTGAGTTGTTCAGCAATATGGGAGGCTCAGCCCACACTGAGCAGCTACTGCTCCGGATGGTCTGTGGGCCAGGTCTCAGGGACACACAGTGGTGTGTGTCAGATGACAAATCAAAGCTGGGGTCCATAGACTCATTAGGCACTGTGGTGTAAGGCTTCCCTGTGAGAGTTAGTGTCCCTACATGTACAAGTCACCTCCTGGAAGGGTTCAATAAATAGTCAGCACAGGTACCTGAAGACTATGGTTAATAAGTACAGTAGAGAATTGTTTTTTATATTTGTTTTGCTTACAGTTTCACTTCTTTATCTCCTGAAAGATAATTTTAAGTCTTGCTAAATCATCCTGCACAACTCTTCAGCTTGTTCGGTTGGGGCAAAATTAACTTGGTTAAAACTGATAAGGTTCAGGTGCAGAAAATGCAAAGGACTGGGGAAGGCAGGGGCTATGGATATTTCTTGTCAGTATGCCACAGACCAGCGTGAAATATTGTGCTGTCAGCTGCTGAATTTGGGGCTCATGGAAGAACTCGGTTTGGAAAAGGAGACAGCAGGGAAGACCTCTGCTTCCAAGTAGTGACTAGTGTGTCTGCCTCTCATGTTAGCCTAACTGTTCAGGGGGTTGTTCTTCTGTATTGGAGGTAGAGAACAAGAAGTTTTGAAAACTTGATTTAATCTTTGGCTTCTAGGAAAAAAAAAAAAAGAATAATTCAGCTGGGGCTTAATGAGATTTGCCTGTTTTGGTTCTTTTTAAGGAATTTTACTGTAGGAACTTTGACAAGGTTTACCTGTACATTAAGTATCTGTGTCTACATTTAAATTTCTGAGATGACTTTCAGTTTGCCTGACTCTTAAGTATTTACGCCACAGGTGTCTATGTTAAAACTAGTTACCCCAAACTCACTTTACAGTAAATGGAGAGAAGCGAGTACTTTCAGGATATGATTCATCTGACCTATTTAAGATGTCTGTTTTAGGATTAGATGAACAGCACCCTATTCACCCAATAGCACTTTATCACCACAGTGACTATATATGGACTCGACGCTCTTTGCTAAGATTTGTTTAGGCAGCTGAATCTTGCTCCTGTTGAGTCAAATAAGCATGCAAGAAAAGTTCAGGGGGTAGCACTTTTAAAGTACTTGGAAGTACGTTGGTATTGTGGTAGAATTCTAGTCGAGTAACATAAATCTCTTTTGGGGGGTTTTAGTGAACGATAAGTAAAATGATTTTTCCACCAGTTGCTCTTCACGAGAATTGGTAATGTATTAACTATACAGGCAAGTCTTAATTAATGAGCATAACTGATGAGCAGGATAACATGCACAAAATGAGTTTTTACTTAGGCAAATGAAAATAGTGAAGTCTAATTTCCCATGAATTGTGTTCGTTGTCTGACTTTTCATCCCCCCCCTTCCCAACGTTCCTTTACTGCCCCACATAACAGCCCATATAGTAGCAGGGCTGTTGCTACCCCGCAACCGCGTGAGTATTGCCCGGCCAATGCCCACGTGCAGGCTGCGCTCTTGCCTTCTGCCAGCTTCAGTGTCGTGGCTGGCTTCCGCCTCAGTGGAGACACTATTGTGCATTTCTCTACCTGTTTTCTGATTTTTTCACAAATTATCTCTAGGAATTCTTTGTCTCTTTTAAATCAGCCCTCGAGTTCCGAGTTAATTAATGGGGAAGCTGCCAGACCAATGGACAATCCGATTGCACAAGTCAGATCTTCTTAACATTCTATGCTAAAAGTACAAGGAAGACATACATAAATAAGACTACCAGAATTCATAGTGAAATTGCAGTTGCAGACAACTAATATGAATAATGCTGTGGAATAGGGAGTAGAGATATCCCTAAATTATTATTTATTTGAGCGGTAAATCTTTGTAACACCGTGCCATAGGTATGCATGTATGCTGTTTGAAGACAGGGGTCAGTCTGTACAGAACTTCCTTGGGTGGGTCTGCAGCATAGCAAAACCTCAGCTGGGACATCGCCTGCTTTGCTAAGTGAGAATCCAGTGTCTGAAGTGTTATTATGGACGCTCGTTGCCAGTAAAGGAGGCCGAGACACACACTGTGTTGATCGTGAGCATGGGAAACACAACTGAAAGCAGACTCTCAGGGGGAACAGTTCACGTTGGTTCCGAGCCGTGCGACAGCAGCGCGAGCTGGGAGGGAACAAGGGCAGACCTTGCAGGCTGCCCACAGCAGACACGAGGGACCTTGCCGCTGTCACCCTCCGCTTGGGAGCACTTACTCTGTGGCTGCTGCCCGTCTCTGTGCTGGTATCAGCTAATTCAGCGGACAACGGGACTTCTGTCCGTTGGACCCAGCTTTGCCCTGCTGTTTCATGCTTTTTGTGATGTTTGTGAATGATGAGTTTTAGCTGAGCAGATACATGGTCCTTTCTAGCACAAAACGTTTGGCAGATCCTCGGGTGGATAAATAGGCTTAACAGTATTAAAATCAAGTAAGTTAGGTCAACTGAAGGTGGCTGAGGCTGGCTCCCACACTGTAATTGATGTTTCTTCTATATGTCTATATTTTTAGTCATGCATTAATTCATTTTGCTCAGGCTCTGAGCTGGTCATTCGTGAGCAGGTTTCAGGCCAAAAAACCATGTAGCCATAATTAGTGTGATGCAGTATGGAGCTAATAAAGCCCTGCCGGGAACTGAGATGAAGCCCAGTGCTGTGCTAATGACAACTTACATGACTATTGTGTAGAAGTTGGCTCAGACATAGTCATCAGAGCCTGCGTTTTTGCAAAAAGCTTTGCAGAGACCCTCAGCACTGATAATCTCATGTTGTATTTTACCTGCAGTTTGTGCGAAGGAAGAGCTGACTGAGACATTAAGCTAACTAGTAAGCCTTGCAGAAGCACGGGATTCAGAAAACACCATTAAAGCTGATGATAATTGTGAACAGCACTTCTTCAAATATGATCTTTAAGACTGACTAGAGTGCCACTTAAAATGCGCGTTTAAAAAGCGGGCTCTGTATCCAGCTGCCTGAGAGAAGTCTCACGAGTGCTTCTACAGCTCTAATGATGATGCTGTGCTTTTCAGGCCTCTCGCTACTGATCCTGGCTTAAAAGGTCAAACAGTTCATGTAACATTCATTATCTTGACCTAGCAGCATCAGGCTTCTGTAGCAGTTAACTCTGTAGCTATTATTCTTTAAACCCTTGGAGTGAGGGCTGGAAGCTTGGAAGTCCTGAGCTTTGAGTTTTCTCATGTTGCAACAAAAAGATTTTGCTATTGAAAAGGGTACAAGCTATACCTCAAGTATATCAGTAAGGCCATAATGTGGGGTGGGAACAGAACAACAGCAACTGACTGCCAGCAGTAATTTTTACACAGCTAGAATACACAAGTGCATATTAGAAACACAGGATTTGGGGTGGGGTATTTTTTTATTATTTTATTTATTTATTTCTGGAATGCTATATCTGTCCCTGAATCTTAGTGAAGTGCTTCTAATCTGTAAGGCATCGGGCTGAATAAGAACTCACATTAGGCGTTTTGCTTTTATTTGTCTCCATAGAAACTGAATGTTCAGATGTGATAAGTTATTTTTGTCTTTGGAGTCTTTATGTGCCTCCAAATTTGGACCTGTGCTCAGAGGGAAAAGTTGTGATCTCAATTAGATGGTGTTGCCTTATGTACCATCAACAGGTGAACGAGATGTTTTTGAATGACTGGTGTAGCAAAAGTAAACCCTGGAAAGAGAGAAATTCAGAACTCTATATTGCAAATAAACTAACCTTAATGTTTCATTAGCTTGCAAAATCTGTACAGTGAAATATATCCTATTTAGGACGTCCAGAGCCAGCACTTTGTTGCTGTTGCACCTTTGAAATTTAACTGAAATAATGCCATTGAAGGATGGTTAGCAATATAGCTGTGTGAAATTGAATCTCAGTTGGTACATTGTTTCTCAGTAGAGATGTTATAATTCCTCAGAATCAAGGAAAAACACCGCTGCATCTGAATTAAAGCTCGCTTTAGTTGGCTTTTTAATACAGAGTTTTATTAAAGAAGAACTGTCATCCAAAGTAGAGGAGAGTTCAGAGAACGAACAGCTTCAGGGAATGGCTCACTAATAGAGACCTTCAGTAGCAGGTCTTCAAAGAATGGCTGCTTTCAATCCTATGACTTAGGAGAAAAGCTGGTATTTATTTTTATTGGTTTTATTTGAATACAGATGATGTCTGACATTCACTTGCTGGGTGGTGGTACTGTACTGAATTGGTAATACTGGTATTAAAGGATCATCACTTCCTAGCAGGTATCAAGACTTGCTCTCTTTTTAAATAAATATGTTTTTATTGCATGAAGGACAGTTAGAATGTGTGATGGTAAAACAACACCTATAAACAAAAATGAAGACAATATGAAGCCACATTCATTGTGTCATGTAATCGCTTACATTCATTTGTTGTTTTCTTTTGCAAGTCGGAAAGACAAAAGGAGACAAAGTAAAGGGACACCGTAGGAAGTGCAGGAAAGACGACATCTAGAACATGGTGACAGACAGAAGGAACACCACTCAGAGCCCGAAAATTGTCAACATAGAGCAGAGAACAAGCTTGGTATTTATACAGACGCTGTGACACGAATGCAGGCACACATTATGTCTCCATAGCAAAGAACTTTGCTGCCTTCAAGCTACCACACAGTAGTCTCTTAATTTCTCTTCAAAGGCTTCAGATTAACTAAAGCACAGCCACACAGTGGGTCTGCAAGTAATAAAAATCCATAGGGTGCTAAAAAGCGGTTTTAAGGAAAATACAGTAAACAGAGTTTCATGGAGGGGTGCACTGGAAAACAGGTCAGTTAGCAGAGGAAAGGAGTGCAGTGAACTTTGATGTCCCAGGTAGCTGTGTCCACTCAGAGACATGCCCTTTAATTGCATGATGCTGTCAAAAATATTCCATGTTTTGTAGACTAAATCCAGTTCTACAAGGTTATATTTTTCTAGGGTCTACAATGTCATTTTTAAGATAAGTAAATTTGTGTTATCAAATGAACAGAAGGCAATCTATTTATTAAACATACTGAGCAAAAATCGTATGCTCCGAATGGTGTGCTATCTCTCTGCAGAGGATATAAAAGAGATGCTAGCAAATATCTTCTTTGCTAGAAAATACTTGGCTTATGAGCATGCTGTACTTTCATTGTTGCAGTGTCAGACTGGCAAAATTATTTCTTGCTTTAAGAATGACAAATATGTCATCTTACTTTTCTGAAGTGAATATTGAACTGGATATGATGCTAAGCAACAATACTCAAGTGCAACTCTATTCACTCATAAAAGATGGAGAAAGGTTGATCTAGTATGCAACAGAGCTAATACTTTTGTAATCTTCAGTATAAATATGCAGTATTCCGTATTTTTATGAGCAGGCTGTTAAAATCTAGAATCACAAAATAACACAAATTGTAAGGGACTTCTGCAGAACATCTGGTCCAAGTCCTGCTCAGAGCAATGCCTACTTGAGGTTGCTCAGGGCATTGTAGAGTCAAGTTCTCAGCATCTCCAAGGATGGATGTATCTGCAGCCTTTCTAGAAAACCTGCTCCGATATTTGACAGCCCTCAAGGGTGTCACATTCAGCTTAGCATCCACCAGGAACCAGAGGTCTTTTTCTGCCAAGCTGCCTTGTAGTCCATTGGCCACCAGCCTCAGCTGTGGCAAGAGGCTATTACGTGCCACGTGCAGGACTTGGTATTTGTCTTGAGCATTATGAGTTTCTTATCAACCTGTTTCTCCAGCCTGCCGAGTCCTTCTGAATAGCAGTCCTAACCTCCAACATACTGACCTTTCCCCCTAAACTCATACTACTGCTGGTGGCGGACTCTGTCCCCTCATCCAGACATTAATTAAGGTGTTAAACAGTACTAACCCCAGTTTTAACATCTGGAGATGCCACTAGTATCAAGCCACTGGCTGAACTTTTTATCAGTGATCGCAACACTGCAAACCCAGCTGTCCAGCTGATTTTCCATCCACCATAAGAATGGGTAGTCCACCTATCCAAACCCATGACTGTGGATATACGAATAGGGGTTAATTATACTAAGAATACATGTGGTAGTCATGAATACTAATGCATTGCATTTCCGTTATTCTCACTGAAAACAGTATGTTTCCAGTACATGATTAGTATTTAGTCAGTATACTAGGATGTTTCTGGCTATGCAGCTGTTTCCACTTCAATTCAAAGTGTCTTTGGAATTGGGTATTTCAGATACAGATACTGCCTTACTCTGCATTTGAGAACTGTTCCAGATGGACTGATAACTGATTATTTCTAGAAGCAGTGTTACATGGATAAATTTCTACAGGCCTGAACCCAAGAATGCTGAAATCAATGAAAAGAGTACCATCAATATTTCTAGGTTTTAAATGAGACTCAGAGACCTCCCAAGTTGATGTTAAATGAATGTATTTACATTACTGAGGCACTGGTGAGAACAACAGCAGAGCAGAGTATTAAGAAAGCATCTGAAGAATGAATATCTAGTTTAAACCTTAACCTGTAACATTTTCCTAAATTTACAAGATTTCCCTACAAATAAAGATTTCCCATCAAATGGAGAATTCAGATGGGATTGAGGCAGTAATGCTTTAGGCCAGGATCCCAAGCAGATACTCAAAAGAATTTTGGAAGCACATGGGTTATTTAAAATATGCATTATTAATAGTATCGAGGTAGATTTGGGTCCTTGTTCTGAAACTTCCACCCATCTCTTAGAGTAAATGTTGTATTAGTATTGAGATGATATAGTGAAAACCACCAAAGAAATATAAATACGTGCACACAAAGATAAGCTCTGATGCTTTGAGAAATATTCAAGAACAACAGTTTTGCCCTCCGGCTACCTTAGCTGTTTTGGGGAATGGTTTTTCCTGTTCTCATCAAATTGGAAACTTGCTCACAGCAAATTTCCCTCCTATAGGATAATCTCTTTCATAAAGGATCTATAAAAGCATCGTTATCTGCATTTTAAAAGATGTATGCTTGTATGCATTAGCCTAGGAATTTGAAGCTTTTCAAGTAGTACCGGATTAGAGATGGTTCCAGAAGCTTTGAGTCACACATGAGCACTTACCTTTATGTGTTAAGGTCCATACGATTCTGTTCCTAAAGCCCTGCTCTATTTTGGAGAAGGATGTATATTCATTCTTTTAGGGCTAGCATTCAAATTTCTGAAGAGATGTTTTAGCTGAAGTCACCCTAAAACATACAAAAGTTAAGGATGGAATGACTTGGTTAAAATATTTTTATTTTTTTTTTTAAAATATTTTGACAGCCCCTGAGCCTAAAATGATTCAGTCACCTTTTCGTAAAACAGATGCGCATGATTTAAAGCAAAAGTACCTCAAAGTCTTTCATCAGGTCTAATATTTCCTTCGGCTTTTTTTTACATTGTTACTTTTAATTGTCTTTCATAAAACCTTTGATTAACAATGAGACTCCTACTGCACTTTGTACAGGAAGGTGAAGCACCCGCATGAAAAGTCAAAAGACTAATTCCTCTGAAATAGCTTTTGTAATAATTTGATCTGAATCCTTGTATTCGTTTGGTCAACTCCATCCAGCTTTCTGCACCAGAAAGCAAGCTGAATAACTCAGATCTGGTTTATATTATTATTATTACTTACAGACTATTTATTTGTACGCTCTGATATTCTTATCCTAAAGTATCATAAGCATGCACAGAAAGATCAGGCCAATAATATAATCTACTCTATTTCTGATATTACCTTGATTTTTCAAAAGTTGCAGTTGTTCTTTCTTTATCGTTTGAAATTGTTCCCACTCAGAAGCACTGTCGAGGCTGAGGGATGATGGAAGGTACCGCTTTCTTGGAGAAATTCTGCATTAAATGTAGGTCATTGTAACTGCACTGAGTTGATTTAGGATCATGTACACGCAGCAGCCTGGCTCACAGTCGGGACTGTCGTGAAGTGATGATGAGGGCACTGTATGGTCATGAGAAAGAGCTACCTCTCTCCTTCCTCCCTGCTGCCAGTCAGAAAAGGCAAGCTGAATAACAGTAGTACAAAACACTCAAGGAATATAATCAGTACCATCGCCTGCCCAACATCCCCGATTTTACTATGGGAGAGTTATCACAGGTTGTCCCTTTGTTTTTAAACAGAAATAGCATTTGTGTTGCTGCTGATAATATCTGTTTAGATTGCAGTAGCTCCACACGACTCTCGTAGAGAACCATTCCTCGTATTCAGTGGGGGGGAAAAAGTAAGGAATGCGGGGAAAAAATTACATTTTTCGTAGTGTAATGACTTCTATATATAGAGCTAGACCAGATTTGGAAATTTCTGTATCATGAGCAGGAAATATGTAACTTTTGTGTCCACCATCTTTTCAGGCGTACAAAGGTGCATTATAAAATTACATTGTACACAGGTCTTTTAGGAGATTCATTAGATTTTTATGTTTAAGTAGTACCTCTGTAAATCTATCATCTTGAAATTCGATTAAAGCTTATTGTATTGCTGAGGTAGTGGGGAGTGTATCCTCACACAGCTTCTGAAGCTGTTATTCATGAGCCATCAGTTACTGAGAACACTGCAATAGAGAAAGAAGTGGGACACGTTTGTGTTTTGTAGTGCTTAATATGCTTTATACGTGTGTTATTATTAATATAGGAAAAAGTGAAGGTGTTTGTTCTAGGCAAGTGCATCTCTGCTTTAGACTGTCACAATTGCTTTAATCTTTTTAGATTTCCCATTTTACTTGAAGTCTGAACGTAAACTGAAGATATGTTATTAAAAAACTGACAGATCATACCAGATCTGATCCCAGATTATGAACACGTCTTAAAAACTGAAATGCTGCAATTGCACAGAATTAAATGGAGAATCATATACAAAGCGAGTGAAGTGAAAGAGATTTTGTAAAAACACGTCCTGTGGTTTGAATCTCAAGAGTCGCATGCTTCTTAACTTAATTTCTTTCTGGTTCAAGTTGGAACAAATCCCAAGCTTGTCTGGGATTTGTTATATTTGTCTTCACGTTGCACTTTGGGTTTCAGCTGGCTCTCCAGATGTGCTAGAGGTTCCCCACTACCTGGGCTTTTAGTTTGGGACATCTTTGGGTAGAGAGTAGGAATAAAATCTGTTTATGTGTGTTTTATTAAGATCAGTCTGTGGGTTTTCCATTTACTACATTGAAAGAGAGTTTACTATTTGTCCTCCTCCTGCTTTGTGCAGCATGTACAGCATGGCCCGGATCCTAAGTCATAAAGATAGTTTTCAGTAACCTGTTTTTTATTTTTTTCTGAATTGAAAAGATGGATTTTTCTCCTCTTCAGAAAAAGGGAATCTTTGTATCATTTTTCTATAGTCTCTTTGTATAGTCTTCAGAGAGAATTACTTCTGCAGTGTGATGAAGAATAATGCTATTAAATAAAAATACAAGGAGAAAATAAATGCATGTGTGGAGTCAGGATACTTTTCTCAATTGCAGTAGCAGTCATAGAAGTTAAAAGTCCTCCTTTCTAAGGTTTCCCTTCATCTATTTTTTTATTCCTTTGAAATAAATCCTAAGTCATATGTAAAATACAGTAAAAAAAAAAAAAAATCTCAGGATGAACCCAGATGTTGGGAGACGTCAAGGCCTCTGCCTCCTCACCTTTTAACTAGTTACCTTAAATAATTAACATTTTCTGGTTTGGGCTGACAGTCAGCCTTTAATCAGTGATGTCAATATAGTACTTGTTCCTGTCTTCTCGTTTCCCCACCAGTTTCTGATGTGACAGCTTATCAAATGCCTGAGTGACATACAGGCATATTGTTTTCATCACCTTTCCTTGGTCACCCTTTCAAAGAACTCACTTGGATTTGGTTGGCAAATAAATATTAGTTGGAATTTGGGATTTTTTTTTCTATCTGTCATCTTCTAAGGAGTAGACCCTGTTTTCCTTAATGATTGATATGAGTGTTTTGCCCAGAGGATAGGTTGGTCTAAGGAGTTGCATTTTTCACTCCTGTTCCTTTCTTGAATAGAGTAGCGAATGTATTTAACCCTTTTCAAGTTGCTAGTCTGTAACAGCACAGACTTCAGCAAGACAGTCCGCTTCTGAAGGCCAGGTGGATGCCTCTCTGGTACCAGGGAGAAGGAAACAAAAAAGAAACTCAAAAAAATAAATGTGTTCAAGCCTGCCGATGTTCTTTTAAGCTGACATGTCACCTACTGTAGCAACTTGTACAGGGAAAGCCTAGAAACCTCCTGTTTGCCATTTCAACAGGTTAACTGTGTTTTGCAGCTGGTCGCACACTGCTGGGCTTTGTAAGCACAGCATAGAGAAATCAAATGTTAGGCTCTGCTTCTGAAAGGTTAAAGAAAATAATGAAAGCTGAAGCTAAGGCTGCTTCATGGGGTGGTGATTTTTACTGTCAATATCCTGCATGCCACTAAATGTAGGGATAGACTCTCAAATGGCAGTCCCTGGCAGGAGACCGGCCAGCTCCTCCCCACAGGTGGTGGATGTCGCCTTCCAGTTCTCTGGGCCTGCCTCCGGAGCAGGGAGGTGATCAGGGAAGGGCATGTGCTGGAGAGTTCAGAGCAGGGATGGAAAGAGCATGCGATGCTGTCAACCAACTCCCAGCTGCTGAGGATTAGGATTCCTGCTTTTTGCATGACAGGGCTTTGTGCTGCACCCCGTGCTGTCAACATGTGTTAGCATGAGGGTCTCTAAAAGATCAAGCCCTCGTGGAACTTCAAACAGAAATCAGCTGCCTGGCCTGTGATTTTTACGTGGTCGTTGAGCTCAGGAAGGATTCAGAAGTCTAGTTCTGCAGCAGTGATTTTTCAAAAATATTACTACATTACCATGAAAGGAATTTTCTGACCAGCCAAGAAGCTACCACTGAAGAGCAGAAGATGCTGGGTAATTTCTAGACCTCTCTTAGCAGCAGCTGCTGCTGCTGCTGTCTGTATTTATGGACATTTATGATGTCCATATTTAAGGCTGCCTGAATCTCATATCTGATTTCTAAAATCTGGGTCACACCAAGTGGCACGGAGTATCATAATACATTCATATCCATTAAGTGGATTTTTTTTTCCTTTTGCAGTCTCCGGTATCGTTACAACTGACATTTTGTTGACTAACTCTTTCAGGGACTTTTCTCTGATACATACTTACTTCAGTTCTGTGAGACTCCTATGCAAATTTCTGGTAGGTTCAATGTTACATTTTCTAGCGCTGAATTATTAGCTTAGTCTCCCACGCAAGGACAACAGGCCATATACCATCTTAGGTAAGGAACTCATAACAAAGAAGGCTTGATATTACTTCTTTGACATAATGCATATACATAAATTGTGCTAATGAAAGTTATTACTTCAAAATTAATTCTATAATACAGTTCAAGTGTGTGGATCGTTAAATAACTCTCATAGTGCAGAGTCACCAGTCAGAGCCAATGTATTAATTTCCATCCCTTTATAAATAAGAAAATCTTTTTCTATTATTTTATCCTTTGATGATCCCTCTATTTCATCTTGTAGAGAAGGACAAAATTTAATATTGTTCCTTGGATTTGAATTTAAATGCAGATATGAGCTGGCTTAATTAATCATCAGTGCATATGACTAAACTGTATAATACCTACCAAACCAATTAAAAGATAGCTAGCGCTGTTAAAGCAACTTGGCAGTATATAACGGGTGGAAAACAAGAATAAAGACACAGTGCTTGGCCTGCAGAGCTTCCGTGGCTGTTTTGCGTGCCCGTTTTCCCAGGCAGCAGGGAATGCACAAAGCACTGGCTGAGTGAGGTACAATAGTTGAGTCTGCCAAATGACAGAAGCAGAGTTTTAAGATCTCTACTTACACCTAGTGTACTGTATTCCTGTAAATGTTTTAATTTGATTTACGTTTATGAAGGAATAGATACAGGAAAGCTGTATTTGTTTTCACATATGAAAGAGTGTGAATTATAATATCCAGACAGATCAAAGTCTACCTTCCATGTCCACATCCTCAACTCGCTCATAGTCCATAAATTAAAAAAAAAGCAAACCTTCATCTTTCTACCCTTTGTGTTTAATGACAAATAAAGACTCACTCTTCCTGTAGGTTTTAGTTTCAAACAACGACCATTTTAAAAGCTTCAGAAACTTGGGATGAGGGCTTCAAAGAGGAACAAGAGATGCATTAACCAACACGCATTTTTTTAACTAACAATTGCACACTTCTCTGGCATCATTAGATTTAGTGAGTCTGAAAACAAAGAGACCTTCACATATTTGTACATTTTTCTTGTGTCACTTTAGCGTGACAAGGTTTACTGTAATGCTGAAGGATAAAAGTCAGTGGGATCTTTCATTGCTGATTAATTGCAAATGTTGCTTTGCAAGTTCTGTGCTTTTCATAAAGGCAGGAAGGATTCTGCGTGACTCTAGTTGCTATATAAATAAATAAAACAGGGATGAAAAGACCACGCTCCACTCACTCCCGAAAGTCTCATTGAAATTGCGTATTTAACGGCAGTGACATAAGGTGTCTTTGTATCAGGTAAAAAAATTGTGATTGATTGAGGTAAGTGTTAATTCTGCTTCAGTGGACATTTCAGACATGAATCCCCAGGGAAATCCAATCCCAGAAATGAAACAGAATCAGCTGCAAATGAGGCTCAGCTTTTTACTGTGCTTTCCAAAAGACAGGCTATGCTTAAATACAGCCCCAGGTTCGTGGTCTCCAGTGTGCTAGCAAGTCATGCAGATTTTACATACTGCAGCACACTGCCATTCAGAAATAAATTAAATAAATAAAGTGCAAATTCGAGCTGCTCTCCATGGCAACCGCTGCATTGCTCGAGCCTCGTGCCACTTCCCAAACAACTGCACGTAGGAAAATAAGGCAGCAGCCAGCACAGGGAAAAATAATAGGGAGAGCTTTATAAAATCTGCCCAGGCTGTCAGGCGTGGACTTTGTATAGACTTTTTAGGGCTGTGTTTTTTACCTTTGTTTCCGTATGTTCTGTACTATGTTTTAGTTTTTCCTCGCTGTGGCATAGGAGGCGGGAGATGGGTGACTAACGGGAGAACTAAAGCCCGGGTGACGCAGACCCTTCTTCCCAGCAGTGGCCTCATGTGACAGCCTTGCCCCACTGCAGGTCTCCTGGGCAGGAAGGCAGGAGGAAGGGAAGGCTGCCCCTGGGTCTTTCCAGAGCTGTCAGCACCAGGTCACTGCAGCAATTCTTCCCAAAGGCATGCACAGGCGCACTTGAAACCAAACTACGATAGCCAGGTAGTAAAGCAGGCTGTTGGCAATAAGCAACACGAATCCCTGGACTGTATTCAGCCCTGCACAAGTTGTCTGTTGTACCTACTTAGCCTCTTTCACTGAATCCGTTTCCAAAAATGTTGGAGACAGGTAGACGTCATGGTGGTATAAATGTGGGCTATGCTTTTTTTTTTTACAGTTTTGCACTTTAAGCAGAGACATTTAAGTGGGGCTGGCAGAGTGAGCAGCTGTAGGGGCCAGGTTTGCTTTTCATTCAGTGCAACGATTTGGCTAGGAACAGGTTGGCAGTCCTCTAGCAAACTTTGTCTTACTGCAGCAATGTGATTCTTACAGTGTTTCTGATATTTTTCCTGCTTAATAAAGTTTGTAAAGGGATTAAATACAGTGGCACCTCCTGCAGGAGCAGAGAACAAATTCCGTGGCCCACAACTCCACTATATTGAGCCCCTCTGGATCTAACGCGTTTCTCTGCTGAAGCATTCTACATGCTCCTCAAGATTAGTTTTTTGGTATTTGGTACCATGTAATAGATGGAAACTCTATACGCAAACTTTGTAAGTGTCCACTGAGTAAGTGTACGTAAGTGTATAAAGCATGCACTTTGCAACTGCGTATCTATGCACTCTTCCTTAGCCCATTTCCAAACCCAATCATAACAAGATTTCCAGAAGTAATTGCTGTAAACTCATTTTATGCTATATATAAATTGTAAAGCCCATTTTATATTAGGCAAACATTTTGTTACACTTTGCAAATGTGCTACATCGAGAATTGCTAACTTACCAGCACTGTGGCAGCCAGCAGCCAGTGCTGGATCAGGAGATAGGTGGCTATTGAGAGAATTAATGCAGGGGTAAGGAAAAAAACCCCAACTTTCTCCTTTTTGGTTAGGGATGAATTGACTGCACACGTCGTTGCAGAATAGTTTCTTATCAGATCAACAGGTCCACTTGCCAGGCAAATGCCCCAGTCACTGGATTAGAGACACAAACTCTTCATGCATCACTGGATGTTAATTTTTTAAACAAAATGAAACAGCTCCAACTGGAAAGAAAATAACATTAGCCTGGTGGTTAGGGTAGTCAGCTGTCATTGAGAGGTGCAGAGTCAAGTCCTTGCATCGAAGCCAGCAGCGTACAGGCACCAAGCGGGGCATCTGACCATTTGCCTTTTGACTGTTGTTTAATAGCAGTGTTTACACGTCATCTTCCTCATGAAAAATTTTGAAATGTCTTTACTCCAATGAAGATTAAAATATTTTAATAATATTATTAATTATATAATGTTTAAAAAGTATTATTTACAAGGAAGAAGAGGCTGGCTAGCTAGACTTCCTGATTAGTTGTTCAGAAACAAAATTAGGTCACTTTTTTTCTACTGGATATACAAAATTTGGTGGATTTGCTCAATTGAATTTATTAAGGGAGTGCAATATGTGCATGTGTGATTGGGAGAATGGGAGGTGAAAAAGGAAAAAAAAATGTCACGAGGAGAGTAGTCAGAAACATCAGTTCGCTGATGCCATTGTCCAACAGCTGCTCTGGCATTTTTCCTTTTTCAATTTAGAGGGACATCCTCATAGCTGCAAATTCTCTGTAGCCCATTTCCTATTGGCAAACACTGAACAGCTTTGCTTTTCTACCACGCCTTGTGTGGGAGATGCTCTCTGCTGGGTGAGCTGCTGCACTTAGAGGCAGTCAAGGTCTTTTCTTCCTTTGAGGGACTCCTGCAGACTCAGGTAAAGTGGCAGCCTGCTTGGAAGCAGCTGGAGACAGTACTTGGAACGTCTTCCCGTTATCATTGAGGGTTATTCAGACACATATCTCCATAGTTTCAGGTCATAGCCATATGGTACTTTTCTACATGCATTCAGGTACATATGTCATTATTGATACAGCCATTTTAGAAAGCTGTGCTATTTCAGGCTTATTTAGGCTGTGTATTTTACAGCCTGGCTATGATAGCTTTGTGCTATAGGATAATTCTTGAAAGTTTTTCTAATGTAATTTCTTGGGGGACAGAAAATAGGTAACACATACCCAGGGTGGAGCTTTAGAGATGTGTGCAATAGCAGGCTCAAGGTGTGGAAATGTTTCCTTTGATTAGTGTGAGGACCATATGCAACTCTGACTTCAGTAAGAGCTGTATTTTTATGTCAAAAGGTGGATTTGAGCCTTCAAGACATAGTTTATGTGTGTTATCCTCACGTGGTTCCTGGAGATGGCTGTAATGGGTGTTTTACAGACGTGTGTGCAAAAGTTCAAAATCACTTCAAAGGATAGTTACTCTTTGAAGTAGTCAACAAAGAATAATCACCTAATCAAAATTTGAAGTGACATTTTGAAGTAGCCATTTGGATGCTGTATCCCGATAATAAATGTTCAGAATGAGACTTACTTTGTATGTCTATACTCTTCTAATGTCTCTGCAAATCACATACACATCCCGAACCACCTTTAGACTAACTTGGTAAGTACTGGTTGCAGAGAAGCCATTGTATACTGCAACTTTGTGTGGCTTACTCAGCACACCCGTTTATTTGTACCCTGTGCTCAGTGTTTCGCAGCTGCAGCAAAACATCTGGAAACACCAGCTTGGAGGTGCTGTTGCTGACTGCAATGTAATCAGAAACTTTGTGTGCAGCTGAGGGAGCCAGTTGTTGGTTCTGGGTCTAAAAGACTGTTATTTCCTAGATAGACATAAGATCACTCTGTTCTGCTCCAGGGCAAATGAAAGCTATTTGAATGCGGCTAGCAGCATGCTGACCCTAAGCTAATATACCCTCCCTTGCAATAGACTTATTAGCTCAGACTCATCTCCATGCTAATTGCTTTTCATATCTTACAAACATAAGTTATGCAGAATGGACGAGTGAACACATATCTGCTTATAAATAACTATTCAGAATTTAAGTGAGCCAAATTGTCGTGGTAGAAATGCAAGGGAGACATAGGCACTTCTTGAGCCCAACTGCCTCCTCTGGTTTTCCTATAAAAGCCTGAATACTGTGTCTCATGTGGGATGTGAAAGAGATTTGGGATACCAAATTACCTTTACTGAGTTTCCCTCTGCTTTTTTTTCGTGTCAATGGCAAGTATCCCAAATCTCAGGTTTCCACTTGTCTTAAAAGAGCAAGAGTAAATCCATTCCTGTGATTTGTCTGTTGAAACAGAGAAATAACTAGAGACTCTTTATTAATCTGTGAAGAGCGACTGGCTCATTGCCTCTGACTTTAACAGTTCTTTTGTGTTCATAGCTTATCTGAACAGTGCATTAACCAGGGATTCAGGAGACCTAGATATTAAAGTAGCCTGTTGCATGACTTCCAGAAAAAAAAACCCTTACTTTACTGTTTCCCATTTCATAAATTGTGAATAATGACACTGACGATGCCATTAAGAAATCTGAGATGTACTTATGTACTGTTGAAGAGAGAGGTACTTATTAGAGACGGGTATTATTGTGATCATTATTTATTTCTTTGTTCACTGAACAGTAATCGCTGGGTAATATTTAATGCATTTATGTATCAAGATAGGAAATTTTATAGATATCTTGAGAGGGCTGCTCGGTGCAGAACATTAGAAATAGAGTTTGAGGCAATAGATTAAATAGGTGAAAAATATGCCTACCTTGTGTCTCCTGAGGGGGTTTAGGTGCTTCCTACTCACTACCTAGTACAGTATGTTCGAGAAGAACAAAATTAGTGACAAATCATTTGCTTCTGAGAGAACATTAGACGTAGTAACATAGTGCGGATCTGAGATCTAAATCTTTGGACTCTTACTTAGGTAGATGGATAGACCTTGCTTAGATAGACAGGTGACATCTATATTACATATGTATGTAGTCAGACCAGGTTTAAGAATCTAGATCCCCTTGTAAATCTAGCCCTGAAAGTGAGTTCTCTAAGTTTGAAATTGGAAGCCTTTGTCAAAATGACTGCTTAAATTCTGATTTCTCACATCTATACTAGTGCCAGAACAAGGACATGAACTGTATTTCTTTTCAGAACACCGTCAGTTATGAGCCAACCTGTGAACTTCACGAGAGTAATACAACTGTATGCGCAGTTGTGTGCAGAGATTAAGCAGTAGTAATTAATGCCTGTAGAAAAGAAGACTAATGCACAGAAAGTTTCTGAGACCCTTTTCATCTCCACAGCTTTCAGTCTTATACTTCTGATAGAGAAGAAAAGGCAAGAAGGAAAACCAAAAGAAAGAACTGGAGGATGCATTTTAGAACAGTGTGTAATTTAGTACTGATTGCCTTTATCTCCATGCCAAAACATTATTTTTTGGTGAAGAGTAAAAAAAAAAAAGAATAAATGAAGGTTGGGTGGGAAGAGGGAGAACTACTTGATTACTTTAGCAATAGTGTGTTAACATCTGTAGCACAGCTGAGTTCTTATAAGTGCGGTGGGGGAAAGCTACACAATTAATGGCAGAGTATTTATCTTGTATTGTTCTCCAGGCTCTGGATATTATCTAAGTGCTTTGTGCCAAATGTAATAAAATGGCCAGGATTCTCATTATAGAAAGCATAAATTGCTGAAGGCAAATATATTATGAGGGAAACTGTCAATGTGATAATCGTGCACTCCTGTCACTAAATTGCATGAAATATATGTATTTATGAATATGCTAACCCTCTAGACCATTTACTGGTAGAGTAATTGGAAGAGTGTGCACTAGGAATATTTTATTATTTTTGTAAATTTTTTTATTGCTACATGGCCTATAGAGATCACACATTACAATATATTTGAAAACTATTATAAATAGGTCAGGATGCCACTTTGCGCCAAGTCGCAGTCAGACACTTGTAATAATATCATTTTAGGAATTACAAAATCGTTTGAGCAATGAATTAACTTGCAATTCAAGGGAAATGAAAATCAGTTGATCCAAGTTGGGCCTTCGTTAAAAATATGAAGTCAGCTGGTTTTACTGATGAGACACATGCTTCTCATATAGAAATCTTTTAAATGCTTCGGATGATAGTCATCAAAGAAATACTAGCTGAGATCATTTTAGCAGTGTAATAGTAACAAGCAGCTAGCTTTCACACATTGAATTAAAAAAAAATATTTATTATGAAGATCATTACATTTAAGTATCTTTAAAAATAGCACTTGTATACTATGAATAACTTGAGCTTTGGTACCTCCAGCAAGAATAATTCCTAATCATAAGAATTAAAACATAGTCAACCAATCTACTGTTTCTCAATTTTAGGGTTGTTTACAAAAAAAACCCATGATGCAATTATCATGTATTAAATAAAATGATGCATCAGAAATAAATTTCCCCAAATAGGAAATCTGGGGAAGGTGTGGATAGGATGGAAAGGAGGACAGGTGAAACGGAGAAGAGGAAAGGAAATGGATGAGTTCTGTGTTATTCAAGTTACCTTCCTAGAGACCAGGAAGGAATTTTAAATGAAAGGGATGAAAAAGAGAAACAACAATTTCCATCCTCACCAAAAGGGAGAGATGAGAATGAGACACGTAGAGGATATCCGCCAAATATTCTGAGTACTTCTCAGCTCTCTGTTGTGGATGCTACATCCACCTGCATGCTAGAGGGACTTGCTTTCCCCATGCTCTTGTTCCTGTACATCAATGGGAGCTGGAACACGCTTCAGTCCCAGTTTTAGATGAGACGCTGTCGCGGTTTAACACCACCTGGCAACTAAGCACCGCCCAGCTCCAGTGGGATGAGGGAGAGAATAGGAAGGGTAAAAGTGAGAAAACTCATGTGTTGAGATAAAGACAGTTTAACAGGTAAAGCAAAACCCGCACATGCAAGCAAAGCAAAACAAGGAATTCATTCACCACTTCCCACCGGCAGGCTGGTGTTCAGCCCTCTCCAGGAAAGCAGGGCTCCGTCAGGTGTAACGGTTACTTGGGAAGACAAACTCCATCGCTCCGAATGTCCCCCACTTCCTTCATCTTCCCCCAGCTTTTACTGCTGAGCATGATGCCATATGGTGTGGAATGTCCCCTTGGTCAGTTGGGGTCAGCTGTCCCGGCTGTGTCCCCAGCCTGCTCGCTGGTGGAATGCTGTGAGGAGCAGAAAAGGCCTTGGTGCTGTGTGAGCACTGCTCAGCAATAACGAAAACATCCCTGTGTTAATAACACTGGTTTCAGCACAAATCCAAAACACAGCCCCACACTAGCTACTATGAAGAAAATTAACTCCATCCCAGCCAAAACCAGCACATTCTCCACCCCTTATTCCATACCATTTGTGTCATGCTCAGGTTCCACACTGTCCAATACATCCTCATTAACTACTACCACCCCTTCCCATCCTTTGATATAATACACAGATATCATTCCCCTAGTCTATGGATCACCCCTGTAAAATGTCCACAAATGTTCACAAAATGTCCCCTGAGTTCATTTAGTCCATGACTTTGTCTCCATTTGTTATGGTGGTCACTCAGGACAGGAGAGGTAATGTGTTGCGTGAAGTTACTGGGCACCAAAGCCAGTTCAGGTCAGGTCACTGCTGCATTTGCACCGCTTCTTCTAAGACTTGTCCTCCATTGGTTCAGCTGGTTCCTGCTATAGTAATTCTTTGTAACATAGTATAGTAATTCTATTGTAACAGCAACTCAGATCATGGGTTACAACAATTTAAAGGTATATCCATTCCAATCTCCACCCCTGGTCCCTTTGCGCCAGGTTCTAGGGTTTAGCCTTGCAATGAACTCCTCCCCTTGGCCCTCCTCCAGCTTGAACTTATCCACAGACTGCAGTCCCTTAGGGTTGTACCTGCTCCAAGTGGACCCTCGTCTATAAGCCAGTCTTTTCAGAGGTATACCTAGTGCGGTGTAGACTTATTCACAGCCACAGTCACTTTGAGGTGCACCTCTTCGAGCATGGCCTTATTCATGGGCCGCAATGCCTTCAGAGATATACTTGCTCCAGCATGGCCTTGCCCACAGCAACAGTCCCTTCATAAATGAACTTGCTCCAACATGGCCTTACCCAAGGCTGCAGTCCCTCCAGGGGCGTACCTGCTCTGTCATGGCCTTACCCATAGCCACAGGCTTTGAGGTGCTCCAGCATGACCTCATGCACAACCATCAATGCTTCAAAGTGTACCTTTTCCAGCATGGACTTATCCTTGGGCTACAATCCCTTCAGAGGTATACCTGCTGCAGCACAGACATAACCACAGCCACAGGCGCTTTGAGATGTGCCTGCTCTGGCATGGGCTCATGCATGGCCACAGACGTTTTAGAGTGTCCTGCTCCCGTGTCAACTCACCCACAGGTCACAGTCCCTTCGACTCGAGTTCACACTGGAGTTCCACTCTGTCCAGTACAGCAGAGCACAGAACAGCAGCAATGCCCTGGCCATCTGCCAGCCCAGGTGCATCACCACTACTCTTATCAAAATGTTCCCAGGCACAGCAGAGTAAGATGATAAGCAGTACAGCAGTACAGCAAGCAGTGAAAGCAAAAAGCAGCCACTTGCGAGCACTGGACTCCCATATACAGTGAGGCAAGCAAACCCCATGGCAAGCACAGAAACCTGTCAATTAATAGGTAAGCAGTAATAGCAGCTATAAATTCCATCTAGCACATTCCAAACAACTCTGTCGTTATCTCGAACCCTTTGAGACCCCTGTTGGGAGCGAAAAGGGCTGTTGTGGTCCTCCACGGAGACACACCTCAGCTGAGCTGCGTACCCCAAGCTGCCTGGCCTTAAAGTTAGGCAAGATTCCAGAGCAGAAAAGAAGGCATAAGATTTCATGTATAAATTAAAATTGTGGTTTTCTTGATTCATCATTCAGTTCTTTGGCTTCATTTACAATTTTGAAATCAAGAAAATTACTTGTTTTTTCCAGTGTCCGTATGTTTAGAATGACCTTAGGTAGTGCTGGCAAGAACAAATTTGTTGGGCAGAACTCAGTGAAGGATTAAAATGTCAAATATAGATGTCTACAGGCAAACTAGATGTCTAAGTTCGCATTATAATCAGCAAAGGTCTCATCAGTGGAGCCTCAGCTCACAGTACAGGCGGTTGACTCTATTGAATAAATCTTTGAGTATATGGCAGCTCAGATGCGTAGCACACATGTAGACACCTTCATTAAGCATGTAGTTAGTAGTAAAGTAAATCTCACCCGTGGTATCTTACAAAAGAATAACAAATCACAGCCAGATGTTTAGAAGTTTTATGCCTTTGTATAACACGGTATTATTGATGTAACACATGTATTTTTTTACTGTATCTGAATACATTCTCAAGCCAGATTTCTTCCCATTATTTTTGCTGTAGGAATAATACAGTTAGCTTTAAGTATGCTGAAAATCTCTCTCATCATCAACTTCATCGCAAACTGAAATTATGACAGCAGAAAAAAGAAAAAATTAAATTCAAATGTTCCTGTGCAGATAGCCTATTGAAAGGAAAACAACTAGCTTTTGTAGTAAAATATGGATTTGGTGAATAGCAACAATTTTTTTAATACTTGCGTTACCAGCTTCTCTTAAAATTACTTCAATTTAAATGAAAAGCAGATTGTTTCCCCTTATTTCATTCTTTTATTTGTTTTGCACATGGCTTCTTTTTCTCCAAGTGTTGCTGAAGTGTTGCAACTACCAACAGATTTTGGTGTCTGCATGCTGAATCTAGTCTTCACATTGCAATGTCTCTATTACTGGGAGCATCTCGTCCTGTATGTTTAAAATTCTTGATCTCCCTATTCTGATCTATAAATATCATCACATGGGTGAACTAAAATTCTGTATCCAGAGTCATTTAACAGCATTTAAGTTTCCGTTCCTACTGATTTTGAATGAGCTGTCACAGTATAGTAGGATGCCTAGAATGTGTGTTTTGGAATCTAGGAGAGAGACAAAAATGAAAACAGTTCATAACTAATAGTCGCTTTGTACTATAGTTTGTAACCGTCATATTTGCAATCATTGTATTTATGAGCCTGCAAGCTGGAGAGGGGCAGGCAGAGATCAAGGGAGGTGTAAGGGCGTGAGCTGTCGCAGCGCAGGCGGTGAGCAGTGGTACAAGAACAGGCAGACGGACACACAGCCCTTCCACGAGTGTTGCCCACTCCATTCCATCTCAGTGCTGCTTTCAGTGAGCCCATCACAGCCACTTTGGCAAGGAAGACCTGAATAAACTCAGAAATAGAAACTCACGAGCTGTCTTTGAAGAGTACAGCTGTATTTAACATAACAGACATTGAGTAGCCGAGGCAGAAAAACTGTCACTTACCCAAGGTTTCAAATCAAATCAGCAGCAAAAACAGTAATTAGGACCCAAAAGTTCCTGATTCACAGCCTGCCCTCATTCACCCAGGTGCTGCCACTTCACCATTCTTTTTTCTTTTTTTTTTTCCTTTTTTTTTTTTGTGGGAGGAGGGGGGACAGTTAAGTGCAATTGTGAATTTTGATTCATCTCCCTTTGAAAGACCAGAGCATGAGAGCCTTGACATGCACTGGAAAGCATGGCCAGTGGTAGTAACCTGTCTTGAAAACCAAAAATAGGATATGGAACTCAGTTTTGTGTATTAAAATGAAATATTTATCACAAGAAATTTAGGGAAAAGGGTGCTGAAAGGTCAATTTTTCCATTATGGTCTAACAGTAGAAAGGACAGCACAGATCTTCAGAGAGCAGCTGAAGTAAAAATATTATTTTATTCTTAGCCTTGCCATGTGAAGTCTTCATTTATTTGTGTCCTATGGCTATTTGACTCCTCGGCCCCCTTGACATTCACCTACAAGAGCAATGCTTCACAATTTCTACTTCCTGTTTTTCTTTTCATTAATTCCGCCAAACTTGTACGTGCAGGATTCTTTGCATGCTCAGAAGCAGTTCTGTGGAAGTAAAAGCTTTGCAAAGGGAATTGTTGTGTAGCTTTTTCGACTCTGATTCATTGCAAACAGATGATCTCCTTTTAAAAAGAATCTTCCAGTCATTCCTACTTGATAAAAGTTAAAACTTTTCTGCAACTTCCAGGTACCCTATCTGCAGTCTATGGTCTGGGTAAAACCTGAGAAATACTTTTTTGCAGCTTTCCGGTTGCTCAGCCATACATAACTTAAGCCTTCGTATTTTTTAATCATTTCAGACTTTCAGTCAATGCTGTATTTGACTCCTGTCCATCCTTGCCTTGCGTTTTGGTCATTGTCGTCCAGTCATGTTTGGTTTTAGGAATGAAGGAACCCCTCACCATGAAGGAAGAGTTCTTGTATCATGACGTTCTCTTCTAGTAACTAAAGCAATGTTCTCTTTCTCTCGGTTTTCCCTTCACATATTTCTATACCTTACGGAGCATGATTAACCTTTTTCTACTTTGCCTTTAAGCCTTTGTGGTTTGCCTCATCCTTGTTGCTGTTATCTGTAGAGAGGTAACATCCCCAGTCTGGCATTTTGTCCCTTTTGCACTAAACACTCTACAAATGCAGAAAATCAGCTCCCTGTTACAAACACGTCACTCTCCAAATAGAAGACCCAGAGAGAGAGAAGGGAGATGGTTTGCACTGCAGACAGAGTGATGTTCAGAAAGCAAAAAACAAGTTCCAGTTTTTTTAATATGGGGTTTTTAGAGGGGTTATCGCTAGGAATGCCAGAATAGTAGGGGAAAAGAGAGGCCTAAAATGAAGAAATGAGAAGGGGAGATGAACAAAAAAAGTTTGTGAGTTGACCACATTTCATCTCGTTTAGGTTTTAATTTTGATGCACAGTGATGGGAAGTTGGACGTAAGCATTTTTTTTTAGCAGAAATGGGCCTCAAATAAGTAGTGACTCAGATTAAGGGGTACTCTGAAAAATACTCCGAGATCTAAGAAAGCAGCGATAGAAAAGACTTATTGTTTGTCTGGTGAGGCATTTCTAATGCAGAATATTATCTCCATAGTATATTTTTCCATTGACTTAGTTAGCTGGAGAACAATTTGGGCCAATTTTTAAGTTTTGAAAAGCTGTCTTCTGGGATTTGTTTTGTTTTGTTTTGTTTTTCTCACAAAGTTGGCTTTGCCTAGACAAAACAAGACAGTTGGCATATCTGAAGACAGAAGTGTCAGGACTCCAGCCATGTAGTAAACGAAATTCTGTTTTTATTGCTAATGATTAAAAGCAGAAAAACAAAAAGCAGGTGGTAATACCACCTACTGCAACTTTGTAACCCACACAGAGCTACCAAAATTCACATTAATTCAGCAAGCAGAAGTCGTTGCCAATTGAACAAATGATAAGTTAATTTTGGCCAAAAGTGTTATTTTATATACCAGGTAGAATATTGATACTAAAAGATAGCTGAAACTTAGAAATAATGGGAAAAAACCACACTTTTCTGTAAGTTTTTAAAAAGTTACTTTTTTGCCTTCAGATTTTTAATTGCTTGTTGGGTTGGAAGGTTTCCCCAATTGTCTTCAGTTAGACCTTTAATAATTAAGGGAGAAGGGTAACATGTAGTCTTTAAGTAGTCATCTAGGCAAATAAAAGGGAACACAAAATTAAGACTCTCTGTTCCTTAGATCAAACAAGATTCAGTTACACATGCTTCTTTCATGTCCTAGATACCTGACTGTCCATTTGCATTTAATCATAGAATCATAGAATGGTGGGGGTTGGAAGGGACCTCTAGAGATCATCTAGTCCAGCCCCCAATTCTTGACTCTAGGGAAGGAGATGGACACCACTGCATTCTTCTGTGGTAACGGAATATTATTATTTAGAGTAAAGAGGTAAACTGATGTCTCACTCAAGCACTGAGTAATCAGTAATCAGATTCTGTTGATTAATATCTAAACATTGTTTAAAGCTTCTTTGGTTCTTAGACTTATGCCAGTTCCTTTTGAAAAACACCCTCACTTGTATTCAGCGTTATTCTCCACCTTCTTTTTCTGGTAATATTTTTTTCTATTTCCTTTCAGAAACACTGTGCTTGCCTTTTTTTTTTTTTTTTT